>JAJEJH010000209.1:444651-595976 GCA_026122585.1 Anacardium occidentale
ATTCAAATTTTTTTTTTTTTTTTTTTTTTTTTGAAATTAATTTGATGTTAATCCGATATTATTTAGTATCAAATTCAACTTAATGCTAAAATTTTTTTTTTTTTTTTTTTTTTTGTAGTTTAGAATATATTTGGTTCTACTTTTTAAGTGTAAGATATGAGTGAAGCATGTTTTCCATATTTTTCAGAAATATTAGTATGTGGGTATTTATGTTGTTTAATTTTTTATGTACATAGAAAAATAAATTAGAAAAAAAAAACCAATTATGATTATAGAAAATCAATCAAAGTTGGAATTGGGACAAAATTCAATAGAAATTTACACACATGAGACAAGGAATTATGTAAAATAAAATATTTATGATTTGTTTATACAGGAGGGAAAGAATAGGCTCATTTCTCTACTCTTTATTCTACTAAATATTCCCATAATTTTGACATTTTTTAAATAATCAATTTATTAGAATTTTAAGATGAGCTCCATCATAAAAATCTCTAACTTAAAAAGAATATATATATATACATATGAATATGTGTTTGAAATAAATAAAAACTAGTTGAAATATTTTCGAAAATAAATTATAAATAAAAGCCTAAAAATTAGTGTGAAATAAAAAATTTATTAAATATAGTTGTCACAAATTTTATAGTTTTTAACCTGAAAACAAAATTTTTTAATATCATATTAATAAAATTTTGAATATAAAATATAATTAAAAATTGTAATTGTATTTCAAAATTTTAAATTGTTTTACGGTTAAACTGATTATCTCAAAATCAATATTCAAAGTATAATCAAATACAACAACTAATGAATAACAACTAAGACAAATTGAGACGGATAAAAGAACATATAAGACATGATTTTTTTTTTTCATCATTAGTTTAAGTATAGCACAACGATGAAATAAAATTGTAATATTATCTTTTGTAAATTGTTTTCCTTTGCCTTTCCTCTTTTCTCTTCCTTTTTGTATATAAGTTTTTCGGAAAAAAAATGCATCTGAAACTTCTTTAATTCAGGGTTTAACCCATGATTTGAATTTAGTAAAAGAAAAATTAAATGATTTTTTTTATTATTAGAAAAGTAAAAATCTTGTTGATGCATGTTATGAAGGTGTTGCGACGTAGACTTCAATTTTTATTTTTATTTTTTACGAATTTTAGAATTGAAGATGTCTAGTTGTTATTCGCTTATCATGACATCCACACTTTGGATTGAGTTTCACTAAATTGTTGGTTCACGTATTACTCATATACTATACTGAGACTAATGATAACTTCATAAATGTATATATTCTCGTCGCCATTTTGAATCACGTAAAAAAATATTGTTTCTTTTTTTTTGTTTACTTATGTTAATTAAAATTGTACGATTATCTTGATAAAATCTATTTATTAATTATATATTTTATTACAACGATTTGATTAAAATGTCATGTTATATAAAATTTACCGAATTTAGGGAGTCGTAATGTTATGGGTTTTAGATTAGATGGGGATGGCTTTAGGAAAAAAGTTTGGCCACTAATCATTTATGAGTTGCCAATTTGGAAGGGTAGGGCACCCTAAATGTAGAGATGGCGTGGGACAATACCTTAAAATGAAGGGACAATTATGGAGGACTTTTTAACTTTTCTCACACGTTCTTCTTGCCAAAATTATACCTGACATTCAGACCTTTTTAAATACTCAGGCATGTAACTTTAGCCATACGCAGCTGACACGTGTTCATTGCGTGAAGGCACGCGCTATTTAAGGGCGGTGGTGATAGGCCCCAGCTTTGCATACCCATGAATAAAAAATTCAACATGTACTTTCCACGTGGCCACTTGGAAAGAGTATCCAATGAGCCGTACATTACAATAACTCGGCTTCTGATTATATCGCGAGACAAAGAGATATTAGAAATAATGGAGGAGTTGAATTGAATTGGCTTTTAATTTTGTCAAAGAGTAAACCCCCGGTTTGGCCTAAAAGCCCCTTTTTAACATATATAACACTTTCCTATATAAAATTAAATTCAATTTATAAATTAAGTAAAGATAAAGTAGTAATTTTAGTATTAATAAATTTTAAAAAAATTAAAAACTTTTTAAATACAATATTTTAATCTTTAAAATCTTACAAATTAAACCTTAAAATTTTTTAAAATCCTATTACCAACCCACTTCTTAACCACCACCACGATGTCATTATTGTCATTTTTAAAGTTTAAAACATGATAACGATACTTCTTTCATACTGAACTTTGAAATAAGAATATTATTTTTGAATTTTAATTTAATTTTTTTTGTTTTTAAGGGATAAATAGATATTTTTTTTATTTTTATTTAAAAAATTATTATATTCATTCCACGTACTTTGAAAATATTATTATAATTTCAATAATTTATAATGTAATATTTATATATAATTTATTTTGTTTTTTAAATTATTTATCAGTGTAATTATTATTTTTAAAATATTACAAGATATGTTCAAAATTTTAAAATTTCTTAAAACACCCTAAGTTTTTTAAAATTTTAAAATCTCTTAAAAATTTTTATTAACACTCTTAATATTTTTAAAAAATCATAGTTTAACCACAAACATGTGATTGTATATTATTAACACTTGTATCTAATTTTTGCTAATTTGAGATTGTGTGATAAATTTAACAAATAAAATAGTAAAATTGAAATGGTATTTTAATTCTTAACATTGTGTCAATTTTTTTCTTCTAATTTCCGTGAGAAAAATTATTTAGCAAACCTTAGGGGGGAAAATGTGATTTACTCTTTTATAAAAGACAAATTATATGTTTATTCACTAATTCATTATATATCATTAAAGCCAAATGACTCTAATATATTGAAAAGGATACCATTTGATGGGTTTTTTTTTTTTTTTTAATGAAATTTTGATATTTGCAATTTTTTTAAAATTTTTGTAAACTTGAGGAGATATAATAATTTTAAAAAGTAAAATAATGAAAGATAATATGATTGTTTAATTTTTTGACATAATATCAAGCTTTTATTTATTCACAAAGTTTGATTTTTGGCAAAATAAAGTGTGATTTTTACAATGAAAGGGTAAAAAATTGTTTTTGAGCCAAACTATGGGTGGGCAAACGTAATTCGCTCTTTCAAATATGTCTTATATGTCTTTAAACCTCAAGCAAGGTAGCAGATAATAAGAAAAAAGAGCCATGATGGTTTTTTGGTAATTTTGAAAACATGGAATCGGTATTAAAAAAATATTCCTTGTAGAAAGAGAAAAAAAAAAAAAAGGAGAAGAGACGATATGATATGATATGATATGATATGGAAAGAGAGATGAGTATATGGGAGTATTTGTGGTAGGGGAGCCAACTGAAGACCCCACCCAAACCCTACTTTGGTTTTCCCGTCTTCGGTCACATTTTTGTTTCCATGTGAGCTTCGCCTTTGCTTGAAAGCTCAACTTGGACACAAAGTTACAATACCAACGAATGGGTAAGTATATGAGGAGGAAGGCCAAAACGGCTGGCGAGGTTGCCATCATGGACCTCACCCTCGGCGTCCGTACACGCGCTCGAACCCTAGCTCTTCAAAAGTCTTCTATTACCCCTTCTCCTTCGCCCTCCTCTGCCGTCGCTGGTGGTTCTTACCTCCAGCTCAGGAGCCGCCGTCTCGAGAAGCCGCCGATTTTGGTAAATGATTCTGCTAAGCGGGCGAAGCAGGGACCGGCTAAGGAGAAGGAGAACTGTGCTTTGGAGACTCAAAATCAGAACCCCAATTCTAGTAATTCGAGGGCTAGGGTGAGGGTGAGTCAGGCGGATTCTGGGTCGAATGGGTCTGGTCAAAAGAACGAGAGTAATAGTCATGGAAATGAAAACGTGGGAGTTGGGGTTGGGTTCAAAGAAGATACCAACAAGGATTTGGGTGTTGAAGCGTCTTTTGGGGAAAATGCTTTGGATATTGAAGGAAGAGAGAGGTGGGTTTCATTTTGATTTTAGGGTTTCTAGTTTTGACGCAGCCTTTAGGTTTTTTGGGACCTTTTTATAGTAGTTGTGTTCTGGGTCATTTGAAGCTTTGAACTTTGGAGTGTTTTACTGAATTATTTTGTCTTGAGTTGTCTTTTGTCTCTGAATATGGAGGAAAAAGGAAGTGAATCAAATGGCTGAAAGTTTGATTTTTCTATATCATTGTTTCTTCCGTTTCTGTTCTTCCCTCGGTGGATTTATTAAAAAGAAAATGTCATCGTCTCAATCTCTTTGCTTGTTAAGAAATTCAGGGGGAAATGGAGAATTGAAATTTGTAAAGATTAGGACTTAAATACATATTTTGAGGTGTTCTCTTCAACACAACACACGAAGGTTGAAGCTTTAGTTTTGGTTCTTCGGGTTTTGAAACTATCAAACAGAGATTGGGAAAGTTATTTTCTTTTACCCTAGTAGGAAGGTTGTGGAATGTTTCTGCATCAGTATGTTATTCAAAATTTTATTTATTTTGGGTTTAATTTCTGTTTGTGTTATATCTTCGCCCGCCGTTTTGTTTGCTAGAAAAATGTGGCTTTGGAGAAAAAAAATGGAAAGCCTTTTCACTTTTAAGGTTTGGTTGACCCAGTTCTCTGCTGGAGGTTTTTTTTTTTTTTTTTTTTTGGTTAAAAAATTTTGTACCTTCAAGCTGCAAACACTGAGTATGCATGGAATCTGACATTTTGATAAATTTTTTTACACTCTAAATGTTTTTTTTTGGAATTAAATACGAAGTTGTAGACGTTGAAAAATGATTTGAAAACTGGTTTGTTTATGTGACTTTACATTACAGGTAATGAATTATGACATCTGATTTTACAAATACAGTTTTAACCGTCGCTTTGTACTTTGTAGGATCTGTTTGCGAGTGCTGGAATATTTTCTCTGATTTGTTTATGACATATAGTAGAAGTAAAATCTTTTGAACTCAGTTTTTTGCTTTGCTAATCCTGTTTGAGATTTTTGTAAATTGATATCTACTTATTTGTGTTGTTAACCCATAGCAATGAACATAAAATTAACATCATTTGCTTTATTTTGTAACAAATGGAAAACTGGGTTTTGATTGATTTCCGTTTCTGTTGGTTGTCATTTTTTCTTCTGAGTGTCCTTTACTTTTGGTGGAAGTTATGGTCACGAGGGAAAGCTATTATTATGAAAGTAAAACATAATCAGCTTTCTACTGTCATCCTGTCATTTGCAGTGTTCGTTTATTTTTTCATCATTGATCGGCTGTTGATGTTATATTCTGGAACTTGATATTTTCACATGTTTCAAGAACTTGTGGTTCTAATTATCCGCTAAGTATACTATATAATTTATGTCCTTTTGTTTAGGTGTTTCTAGGCAGGGATGGTATTTGCTTTGTTCTAATAAAAAGAATGAAAACTATTTTGTTCTTTTCTGTTCAAGAGATGCTATGCCCCTCTTTCTTTTATCAAATAAGAGACCTCGAATATTTTGTGTGGTGGTCATATCAGAAAAAGAAAAGAAGAATATTGTGTGGTGGTTTACTTTGAATGCAGTGTATGGAGACTGAGGTGAGTTTATCTAGTGCAAAGTCTTTTGGTTTTCATGATATAATTTGCAGTCCTTTTCCCTGAAATTTTGGTGATTAAAGTATGTCAAGGTGTGAAGCAAAGGTGGTCCTTTGGTACACAAAGTTTCAGAGCCATTTTGCTTGAATGCATATAGCATGAATACATCATGTGCTTAATTTTTCAGTTGTTACTCAGTATATGATTGGTAAGGGACAATTTCATTTTAGGAGGATGTGTTTGGTTAGCCTGTCTGATTTTTCTGTTGTTTGAGGGAAAGAGGATCACTTAATGTATTTAGCGGCTTCATCTTTAATTTGTGACTTCATCGTTGTCTGTCTGTAGTTTGATGTTATGTGCATAATCCTGATATTAGTTATTCCTAATAGTGATGACAGTTTTTGTAAATAAATTATATGTGTCTATTACCGGAGTTTTTCTTGGCTCTTATTTTATTCTTGCATTATATTCAGAAGTTCATTTCACTTGTATTTATCTCTGATAGGGGCACTAGGGAATCCACTCCATGCAGTTTGATCAGGCAACCAGATTCCATAAGAACCCCTGGTTCTACTACTAGGCCTTCTAGTGCTCGGCCTACTAGCTCAATGGAGGGGAGGGGAATACGGAATTCAACTCGGAGACAAATCCCAACAGCACATGAAATGAATCAATTCTTTATGGGTGCAGAAAAAGAGCAGCAAAGACAATTTTCAGAGAAGTATATATTACTACATTGTTTAATATGGCTCTCCTTTATGATAATAGAATAACTATATGGTTGTATTTCTGTAGTTTCCCCTTTGCACCATGTTAGCTTATTGAAGATGTGTTCTGTTTGCAGGTACAACTTTGATCCCGTGAATGAGAAGCCTCTCCCAGGACGCTTTGAATGGGAGAAGGTCGACCCTTAGAAGACTAATGTTCCATGAAGACTTATTTTCCTGCTAATTCTTCTTGTCTTGGGCTTAGGTTTATTAAAGTAGCAGGAATTAGATTTAGATCTAACATCGATGATGTTATTTCCATTTTCCATCATCCTTATTTTACCTGTAAAGAAAGAGTAGGGCTGCCAAAGATATGTGTAGACTAATGGTCTGTAACATAACAGAGGTTATGGGTTACACAACAAATACAAACCAAGGTCCTTTGTCTAACATATCATGTTGGGAAGAAGAGAAGGGAAAGGGGGCTTTAGGATTAGGTTTCAGTCAATTAGGTCAGTCTTGTCTATCTGGGTACAGAAATTTACTAGATCTTTTTTCTTTTTTGTACTGTATTTTCCTCCCCTCCTTTGTCTATATACTTGTACTGATGGAACCTAAAAAAAACTATCTGGAATAAATGACCCTTTTCTTCCTCTTCCTGCTTGTCTTTTCAACTATGTTTTTCTTGGACAAGTTCCATGTGATACAGGCAATACAATTTTCATCAATTTTAGATGCTGCTGCACATCACTTTGATTATGAGACGAACCGACTCCTTATTTTAACTGTATCTGAAATTAATGGTTGGCGTAGCTGCTGGTGGTGGGGTTCCTTTGATGCCACTCCTGTACTGAGAATCTTTCTTATCTTATTCACTTTAGTCTTTGTACGGTTCAGAAAGATGGAGAATGAAAGGGCATCATTTAAATATTTTGCATCTGTATTAAATATATGGAAAAAGCCTGGTGATAAAGTTCTTGATTGCTCTCCCTTTCTTTTGAAATGTTGGCAGATTTGATTGTGTGATTGAAAGGAGAGCGGTGTCAGGCTGAAATGGCAACGGCAGATTCCAAAGTGGGTTCCAGGTTCAGGTGGTGAAAAAAGCAAAAATGTGAAATTGTGTGGACCAAAATGGTGATTGGAGTCTCGCCTATTCTGATGATAGACTAGGCTTCTTCTTGTGATCGAAAATTGATGTTGATGATGGTTGTTGTTGTTGCGGTTGTGGTGGGTTAGAATAAGGAATCTTCAATTTCCAAAGACACTTCATTTCTTTTTCAAGAGTCAAAAGTGTTTTTATATTTTATATTATCATATATACTATTGATATTTTTTCAACTTGGGTGTCATTGTTTCTCTCACCAATGCAAGACACAAACCAGAAAACTGGACAGAGAATTAATATAAAGTCATATCAAAACAGAACCCAAATTCAAAAAGATACCTCCCAGTGAGGGAATGCCTTTTACATGTTAGTAAAATGGAGCACTTAATCCTCATCCACAAATCAAATGCGTTGTCCTTCAAAAGATAAGATGCCCCATTTCTCAAAATCGATGCCCCACCTCTAATTTTCTTTTCTTAACGTTAAAGAATGTGGTGGTTGACAGGACAAGGCAGGGAAATGATCCCTCTGAATATTATCAAGGACCTAAAATGTCAAGTCACTGTTTGGACATTTGTGCATGGCAACGGTACAACATACAGAAATTGTCCCTTTGAATATTATAAGTGTTTTAAGTTGCTTTCATGAGGTCTGCCTGCCATCCATTTAGTACAAGTAACAATTGACATATTAAAAATTTAGTGCATGTGCTTTGCCATTGACACAAGTCATACAACTGATTAGGGAGGTCCTAGAAAAAGAGTTTCTGTATTGAAGATGACAAATTTTTTCTGCTGTTCTTCAATAGTCAGAAAAGATAAAACTTATAGTCTTGGAATTAGAGAAGGGAGAAAAGAGCTCTGGGATTAGATGATTAGGCATAAAATCTCACCTTTTATTTCTTTTGAACAACACCTCCTTGAGATGGGTCCATCCAATGATCGTTTCTGGTGTTCTTTTATTTTTTTTTGAATGTTGTGTTTGTGGATGATGATTATGTGTTTATGGCAGTCAAGGCATTGTTTTTATTTTTTTTTATTTTATCAATGGAGAAGAAATAATATAGTGCATTAAATCTTGAGGATTTAGTATTGCCACAAACACCAAAGTTATTATTTTTATTTTATTTTCTTCTTTTGTTAAGTGGTCCACTTCTCACAAGCAACACAAAGTTTTTAAAAGGAACTTTTGTCCTCTGAACAGGAAGAAATGTACAGAACAAATAAGTTTTTTCAGTTTCATCACCTCAATTATTTCCATATTTAAAACATGAATAGTGATGTGAGTGAATAGCAGGAAAAAAGAATCTGATCAAGACAAATTCATTAAGAGGATTTGATATCTAAAAATTATAGTTAGGGATATAATATATTTGGGTAAAGTCTCTAGATTTATATTTAGGCTCTTCAAGACTGAACATGTGGATTCGATTTTAAGGTTTAATGAATCTGACAAGATCAAGATAAATGTGGTAAATCGAGTAAAATTAACAATGAACAAGGTTCAAACACGGCATTTTAAAGGGCAGAGAATCATGTACCTGGGGAGATGAAGGTTCCAGTAGGGCAGTTTGTTTGATGGGGAGAGAGAGGGGCTCTTTCCTGCGGCTGTGGCGGTGGCCCTCAGAAATAACACCATTCACGTTGGCCTATAAGTTATGGGGCAGCCATAGATGGATTGCCAGACACTTCCAATGACTTTTTGTTAAGTTTGTTGACAGAATTTCACTGTCAGCAGAGTGTTACTTTCAGCATTGTTACTGGAAAATTATATTCTCGAGCATGACAGTTGAGTCTTCCCAAGGTACCCAACTCAATGTGCAAGATTGATATTACTTTTTAGGCTTAAGGACAAGTATCAATTTTCAATATGTAAGAGAGAAATGAGTTTGGGGGTGACCTTAATGTACAAGACAGATACTGCTTGAACTTCTGGTATTCCATTTTCAGGATGATGTGAAAATGCACTTCTGCCAGGTAACAGAAATTGAATTATGTCAGGATAAAAATGTTTTCATTTTTATCTAGTAACACGTTCTGACACTGCCCTAAATGCATCAAGCAGAATATTTAGAAAGGCCATAACAAACACAATAGACTTTTGCCATGTATCCGTTCCAAAATGTCTATGAAGTAATAGAATTGTAAAATGCACAAACTGTATCATTTGTTAGGTGAATGGAGCTATGATATAGAACAGATGCAGAGATAACACATAAGATTCTCAATTGGGATGATATATTATACTGATATTTGAAAAAAAAGGAGAAGTTAGTTGTAAATTATATCCCAAGATGCAAACAACAACAATACAACACACAGGAAAAAAACAAAGCAGTCTTATAATAAAACATCAGTTGTCTGGTGCTAGAGACATAACTGAGAACCTTAATTTGATTTTGTGTCGAGGCTTAACAATGAACTCTGATTTCTTATCCTGATTGTAGTGAGGCTTACAATCTCTCCTATATAGAACTCAGCCGTCAATTCTTAGTTGCTAGAGCTATGGCCTACATCCTCAGAGTCGTCAGTGGCATCCTCCCCGGAAAAATGCAGATTCACACTTCATGAGGTTCTGGTTTCTATATATGATGAAATTGCAAAAACGTAAGTATGTAGAGTTACTTGAAGCAAACACTAGTAAAGATATACCTGTTGCTGACACCACCAGGATGATCTTCCAAGAACTTGGTCACATCATAAAACATGCTTGAAACATTCAGATTGGCTAAAGCCTCATACTGCTAGTCGTGCCTGTAATTTCTAATATATAATCCTTATTTATGTTCCATTTTTTGGTTAGAATCTTGTCCAGGAAGGATTTATATATACTAGATATCGATTTAGTTAATTGCACAGAAAATGGGGCATACCAGTTGGCATGAAGATATTGCATAAAAAACAGATGAAAGAAGAGGAGCTGCCTGTAGCTTAACTGGTCAAGAATTTTGGACTCCCTTGGAAATCAAGAAGATAAATGTGAACTCAACATCAAAATTATAACCAAACCAATAAAATAGCAGTATCTTTACAAACCCCAGTAAAATATAGAAAGCCTATCAGAATGATCCTTCCTAGCGAAACTTAAACAATATAGAACAGCATCAAGCTAAAGTTCATTGCTTTCTGATATTATCACAAGTTCCTCCAATTTCTGGTTATGGGCCAATATCATCTCGGCAATGCCAGATAAAATAGAGTTAATCGAACCAGAAGAAGCAACCAAAGTAACTGAGGAAGATCACAACACTGGAACAGAGGCAATCAGATATTAGACTGTTCAGGGATGATAATTATTTTAAAGTTACTGTATATGAATGTGTAAATTTTATCAAGTAAATAATTGTGTTTATATATATATATATGTGTGTGTGTGTGTGTGTGTGTGTATCAGTTAATCACAAAACGAAAAACAGTAAAAATCAGGCATATTTTAAAAGATGAAACCAAAGAAAGGAGAATCAAGAAGACCTTGCCATGGATGATGAGCCAACGATCCTGGGGAGTACTAAATATTGGAGGCCAGAAGACTTAGGCCGAATGACATATTGTCACCCAAGGTTTTGCTTAATGGAAAGTTGCCACCTGCAAAACTTTTAAAACCCAAATACCCACCCTTGGTATTTTTGTTTTTTAAAATTAAAATAATAAATAATAAATAAATTTTATAAATAATATTAAAAACAAATTTAAAATAAAAATATTAAAAAATTATCTAAAACATCTAAAAAATAAAATAAATATATAAAAAAAACAGTTACCACTGTTAGCAGTATTGTTAGTGACGGTGACTACCTTTAACCTGACCAAGTAGTTGAAAACTACCATTTGTTTCATTGACGATCAGATTTAGTCACTACAATAAGAGAGAATGTCAGATCTGATTGCTAATAAAATCAGGTGACCTTTTCCGATCGCCTAGTAAGATTAAAAGCAATTACTACCATCGACGACGCTGTTGATGGCGATAACTACTTTTTTATATATTTATATAGTTTTTTAATAATTTATTATTATTATTTTAATATTATTTATATTAAATTTTATTTTAATATTAATATTATAAAATGATATTTGGTCTTTTTATAATGAAATAGTGGATGTTGGGTTTTAAAAGTTTTGAGGATGGCAACTGATAGTGAGCAAAACCTTGGGTGGCAATGAATGCTTGTCCATAAGACTTATTCCCATCCCAATATTTGCTTAGAAAATCCCCACTCTTACCTTTGAAAATATTTAATTGACGCTGGTTTGTTAAATTTTTTATAAAATTATTAATAATATTTTTATTTTAAAAATTTTATTAAATATTTTTATTTTTATTTACATTAATTAAAATTAAAATTTTGTATTATTTATGTAAATTTTAATAACAAATAATTATAATTTTGATTAAATTATAATTTTTAATATTTTAGAAATTTTTAAAAATTAAAAAGTTTAAATTGTTTAAAAAACACAACAAACTATCTTATTATAAACTAAAAAAATACAACAAATTAAGAATATGAATACTATATATTATAAAATATTTTTAAAATATATAGATAGATATGATAATTTTAAGATAATATATTTGATATATTTTTTAAAATTTTAAGAGAGGTTTTTGATAGTTTAAAAAAACTTTGAAGTTTAAATACTAATTTATAAATTATTGGTTTTACAAAATATTTTTAAAATATATGAATGGATATGATAATTTTTAAAATAAAAATTGAAACTATTTATTAATTTTTATTAAATTAAAAAATGACATTTATATATTTTTAACTACTAAAATCAACAATAAATTTTTACTAGGTAGATAAGATTTAATTTGTTTAAATTTAATTAATTGGAATTGAGTCAAAATTATAAAATTTTAGAAGGGGTTGGATGGTCATTTACGCATATTTAATTTGAAAATTATTGACTTGTTGCGTAAGTTTTGTTTGAAAATTTTATATAAAAGCCAACAGTATTTTTATTATCAATTTAACCCCCTCTCTTCCGCCTTTATCTTTCTTTTACCACAGTCTCTCGCTTTCTCTGTGCTAGGGTTTGGAATTTCGATTTCCCTTTCCCCAAGTCATCCTTGTTCATAGCTCGCTTCCTTTGATCGGCAGTTCATTTCAAACCCTAGGGTTTTCGTCAAGGTTACTCGCTATGGCGGCGACGATGGTGAGCTCCGCCGGTGGGTTACTGGCCATGTTGAACGAGAGTCATCCCTCCTTGAAATCGCACGCGCTTTCTAATCTCAACAGCTTCGTTGACCAGTTCTGGCCGGAGATCTCCACTAGCGTCCCCATCATGTACACCTTTCTTTCTCTCTCTCGCGTTCTTTCTTTATGTGCTTTTTGTGTTGTTTATGTTTAATGATTGTGTTCGATCTTTTTGGTTTTTCCGAGGGGGAAATATGAATCTTTTTTTGGTTAATTTCATATTGGATCTGTCTTGGGAGAAGGGACATTGAGTTAAGTGAGTAATTTACTTACTAATTGGTTGGAGATGGAAGGATTCTATATGACGTTATATTTGTGTTAGTAATGCTTATCTGGTTAATTGTAAAATGATGAGAAGAGGGGCTTTTGTTTTCTTATTTAAGAAGAGGGTGTCCATGTTTTAGGGAGAAATTGCTACCGTTTACAATTTTATTTACTCGCTGTTTGTCTCCATGTTATATTTTAGTTGGCTAACTTGGTAAAACATCGAAAGTTTTAGATATTTTGAAAATTCTAGTATTGTATTGGTCAGTGATTATCAGAATAGTAAACTTGAGCTAATAATGGTACGTAAGCTGTTTGCATTTGACAGATATAGGGTCTGAGTTTCAAAGTGGATACAGCATTTACTTTTTTCCTAATGTAGATATCACTCTTCACGATAATTTATTGGCATTGGGTTCAGATGTTTAGTAAGAGAATCCGACTTCCTGTCTGATGGTGGATTGGAGATAAAAGATGGAAATGCTTGTAATAGGTGGTAGCTCTCAGGGTTTTTGGTTGTTGATGATGGTGGAGTCTTTATTTTTTGGGGTCTATGATCTGGGTTTGGATTGGGGAAAACAGTTATCTACGTGTTTACAGGATCCTCAATGACTTTTTGTTGGATTACAAAATTTTTTCTAGATGAAAACAATCTGCAGTTCTGTTGCTGTGTTGACTTGAATGATACTCTCCTACATAAAACTCCATTTTTATTCTTGCAAAAGTTCAATTAGGAATCCATTTTGAATGTGTACATGAGCTGCAGATTATCAGATAAAAATTTTCCTTCCCCAGTAAAGAAAGAAAAGGGGAAACATTTAAACCACTAACTATCCATCTCTGAAGTTTTTAACAAACGGATTAGCTAATTGAAGAGTAAATAATAAAATGGATGAAAAATCCCAAGTATTAATCTTTAATTTAAAGATTGAATTAATAAAATTGGGGCCTCTCTTTTTTCATAACCATATTATTTATTCTGCCCAAACTTTCTAGCTGTTAGTGTCTCATGGATCATAGATTTTGTTGGTATCTATCTCTGATTGTTTGTGACAACAATCGCTATGGGTTATGTATGTTCCTGCCAGCTAATTGCAAATATTTCTTATTGGTGGTTTATTACTATGTGTGAAGGTAATTTAGCTATGCTTAATGCTTTTTTTAATTGCATTAATTGTGACAATGTTACACTTCTATTTTTATGAGGATTCATATTAATGTAGTTTCTATCTTAGAAGGCTGTGTTTTAAATTTATAAATCAGGCACCAATGCTAATATTTTTCTTTTTTGATTCAGAGAAAGTTTATATGAGGATGAAAAGTTCGATCACCATCAGAGGCAATTGGCTGCATTGTTGGTGTCAAAGGTTATAACTAATTTTATTATTGTTGGGTAGAATCTATATAATTTTAACTTCCCTGATCATTTCTTTACTTGCATTCTACTGTTTTCATCACAGGTGTTCTATTACTTGGGTGATCTTAATGACTCCTTGTCATATGCCCTTGGAGCTGGCTCCTTGTTTGATGTTTCAGAGGATTCTGATTATGTTCATACACTTCTAGGTGAGAATAACTGTAGATTTTCCTCTGTTTTGATCCCTGTAAATACATTTAAAAAAAAAAAAAAAAGAGGGACAGATAGGAGTTTTTTCAAGTCAACCAAAATGTTTCTGTGATAATTGATCATGATTTTGCAGTTGCAGCTTTTTATTGAAACCATTTGTATTGACTTAATGTTTCAATTCAACTCATATCCTCAGCTAAGGCTATAGATGAATATGCCAGTATCAAGTCAAAAGCAGCTGAATCGAATGAAGAAGCAGCAAATGTGGACCCTCGGTTGGAGGCAATTGTGGAAAGAATGCTGGATAAGTATGTAAATGTTTCCTATTTATCCATTGTCTCTTTGAAGTTCTCCTATTTGGCTAAACATTGTTTCATGTAGGTGTATTACGGATGGAAAATACCAGCAAGCCATGGGAATTGCAATTGAATGCCGAAGACTGGATAAACTTGAGGAAGCAATTACAAGGAGTGATAATGTACATGGGGCTTTGTCGTATTGCATTAATGTCTCTCATTCATTTGTTAATCGTAGAGAATATCGGCATGAGGTGAGAAATTGTTCAGTGGTTTCAGAGGATGTTCTCTTACCTACTATTCAGGATATATCTTGTTGTTTACTCAAGTTGTTCAGTCTGAGCCTATGTTATAAACTCTGCAAAATAGACATATTTCAAAAGATTCTTAAATACATCTTGCCATTTTAGATGCTTTTTTTTGTGGGGTGAACAATTGGTGGATGGTTCCTTCACTATGTTATCACATTCATTAAGAATGGGTTACTATTCCGTATGTCTTTTCTCAAGTATCATGGTTGATAATTCATTTCTCAAATTATGATGACTTCGGAATTGTTTACTAATTATCCATGTCATTTCACTACCACATTCCCACCTATGAGTTCGTGTTCTTGTTTAATTTTAATTTCTTCATGTTATGCTGTGAACATCTCCTAATGCCTTAATTTTTATATCCTCATTGAGTATGATTCTATTAGTGGGTTTCTAGGTGTGTTGCAATTCATTCCATTGCTTCATATGTTCTATTGGTTGCCAAAAAGGTGCCTTGCTTTACTATATTCGACTTTGAATTAAATGTTCCAAGAAGAGTTACTTATGAAAGAAACTTTTGGTTGTACTTTCTGTAGTGTTACAAAGCAATACCTTGGCTCTTTTGCAGGTGCTTCGTCTTCTTGTTAAAGTATACCAAATGCTGCCTTCTCCTGATTACTTGAGTATCTGTCAGTGTCTCATGTTCTTGGATGAACCTGAGGGTGTTGTGAGTATATTGGAAAAGCTTCTCCATTCCGAAAATAAGGATGATGCTTTATTGGCTTTTCAAATAGCCTTTGACCTCGTTGAAAATGAACACCAAGCTTTTCTCTTGAATGTGAGAGATCACCTTCCTGTGCCCAAATCTCTACCTTCAGAGTCCAGTGAATCAGCTCCTGCTCAAAATGAAAGTACTGCTGCAGAGGACATTCAAATGACAGATGGAACTTCTGCTTCTAATGCAAACGTGCAGGAATCAGATCCTAAAGAAGTGATTTATGTAGAGAGGCTGAACAAAATCAGGGGAATTTTATCTGGAGAGACATCAATACAATTAACTCTGCAATTTTTATACAGTCATAACAAGTGAACCCATTTGTTCCTTCACTATTGTGGATTTCCATTGGAAATATTTTTTTTATAGTTTATTTGTGTAAAAACTCAGGTAATTTACTTACAGTTGTATTTGTTTGTAGGTCGGATCTTTTGATTCTAAAGACAATAAAGCAGTCAGTTGAGATGAGAAATAGTGTCTGTCACAGTGCAACAATTTATGCAAATGCAATTATGCATGCTGGAACAACTGTGGATACCTTTCTCAGGGAGAATTTGGTACAATAATTATATAACTTTTGTTGTTTTGCCTTTGTTCATGCCAATGATGTGCCCACATGTTTATTTATTCATAATAAACTCGTAACCAATTCATGTCAATTTTCAGGACTGGTTGAGCAGAGCCACTAACTGGGCTAAGTTTAGTGCGACTGCGGGGTTGGGTGTTATTCACAGAGGCCATCTGCAGCAGGGAAGGTCACTGATGGCACCTTACTTGCCCCAGGGTGGGGCTGGTGGTGGTGGCAGTCCATACTCAGAAGGTGGTGCTCTTTATGCATTGGGTCTCATTCATGCTAACCACGGTGAGGGCATTAAACAATTCCTTCGTGATAGCCTACGTAGCACTAATGTGGAGGTACTAAATTTTCTGTTCTATGGCATCTAATTTTTCTTTTTAGCCTGCAATGCCCTTGTACTTGGAAGGATCATAAAATTGGAAACCTTTTTCAGGTTATTCAACACGGTGCCTGCTTGGGTCTTGGCTTGGCAGCACTAGGAACTGCAGATGAAGATATTTACGATGATATAAAAAATGTGCTTTACACTGATAGTGCTGTTGCTGGTGAAGCTGCTGGCATAAGTATGGGTCTTCTCATGGTTGGAACTGCCAGTGAGAAGGCTGGCGAGATGCTTGCTTATGCACATGAGACACAGCATGAGAAGATTATTAGGTAAGTCATGTTTGCAATTGCAGCATTAGCTGAAGCTTAACTTAGCTATGGTGTCCGCTCATTGCTCATCTGATTATACCACAGGGGGTTAGCTTTGGGCATTGCCCTTACAGTGTATGGAAGGGAAGAAGAGGCAGACACGTTAATTGAACAGATGACTCGTGACCAAGATCCCATACTGCGCTATGGAGGTATGTATGCGCTGGCATTGGCCTACAGTGGAACAGCTAACAACAAGGCCATTCGCCAACTGCTACACTTTGCGGTGTCAGATGTGAGTGATGATGTTAGGAGGACTGCTGTTCTAGCACTTGGGTTTGTCCTGTACTCTGAGCCAGAGCAGGTCTGTATATTCTTATCTTTTCAATTGTTTTGAATGTTTTTCTAGGTACCTGTTTGTCTGTTTGATTTTGTTATTGTTTTGCTATTAGATAATGTAAGTTTTTATGTTGATATTAACAGTAACATGGATTCATGTATATTTTGCATTTAAATGTGTTTATGTGTTATAACACTTTATCTTTTTGTATGTGCCCGGGCTTTTTTCTTCTATACATGTGTGGGTATGGGTTGTGACAAGCAGATGAGCGGAAGTGGTAAACTTAATCTTTGTATCTCACTGAATTTGTCAAAGTGCAGACTCCTCGAATTGTCTCTCTGCTATCTGAGTCATACAATCCGCATGTCCGATATGGTGCGGCTCTTGCTGTAGGCATTTCCTGTGCTGGTACTGGCCTGAGTGAGGCTATATCATTGCTAGAGCCTCTGACATCAGATGTTGTTGACTTTGTTCGTCAAGGTGCCCTCATTGCCATGGCTATGGTCATGGTCCAGATTAATGAAGCCAGTGATTCTCGTGTTGGAACCTTCAGGTACTGTTGTAGATCATGCATTGCATTTATATTGCGTTTTGTTATAAGTTCATATTGCTTATATGTTACTTTCTTTAGGCGACAATTGGAAAAAATAATTCTTGATAAGCATGAAGATACCATGAGCAAGATGGGAGCAATCTTGGCCTCTGGAATTCTTGATGCTGGTGGAAGGAATGTAACCATTAAATTGCTTTCTAAGACGAAGCATGATAAAATTACTGCAGTTGTTGGTCTTGCTGTTTTCAGCCAGTTTTGGTATTGGTATCCCCTTATATATTTCATTAGCTTGTCATTCTCACCAACAGCTCTTATTGGACTCAACTATGACTTGAAAGTTCCCAAGTTTGAATTCTTATCGCATGCAAAACCTTCATTGTTTGAGTATCCAAAACCAACTACCGTGCCTACCACTACATCAGCCGTAAAACTTCCCACTGCTGTTCTATCAACATCAGCAAAGGCCAAAGCTAGGGCTAAGAAGGAAGCAGAGCAGAAAGAGAAAGCCAATACCGAAAAGACTGATGGGGCTGGAAAAGGAAAATCTTCTATTGACAAAGAAGGGGACTCTATGCAGGTACAGTTTTGGGATTTTGTGCATCATTAATTTTCAGTAAATTTAATTCATTTGAAAAAAGGAAATTATGTGGATATTTCTTGACTCTATTGTTGCTGGATGTTGTTAGGTTGATACGCCACAGGAAAAGAAATCCGAGCCTGAGCCATCTTTTGAACTTTTGACCAACCCAGCCAGGGTGGTTCCTGCTCAGGAGAAGTTCATCAAATTTCTTGAAGACAGCAGATATTTGCCAGTGAAGTCAGCACCTTCAGGGTTTGTTCTGCTGAGGGACCTGCGTCCTACTGAACCTGAGGTGCTGTCTCTGACAGATGCACCTTCATCCACCCAATCACCTGCTGGTGCCTCAACTGGAGGACAACAAGGTTCCGCTTCTGCCATGGCTGTTGACGAAGAACCTCAACCGCCAGCACCTTTTGAGTACACCTCATGATGTGGCCATTTCGAGTAATGTGATTCTCATTGTCTTGAGTGGAGAATTGTGATAGCAGCCTATGCGGTGGAAAGAATGAAATGGTTGCTATCTATTATTTGTGGAGGAACCGTGGTTGAGTTGGCAGGCGATTCACTGAAAACTGCTTTTTTTTTTTATATATTAGCTTGATTGTAATGCTTGAAGTTAAGTTGACAGGGAAGGGAGGAAGAATTCTGTATTACGATGGATGGATGTTGAGAAACTTGTTCCTGGGTTAGAATTGTTGTTTTTACCATAATCTATCTTGGGAAACTTCATCCCTGTAACTGACTTAACCAAGCAACGTCATTATCATCACTTTTAAAATGAGAATAGTGGGTGTTGAGGATGGGAAATTAAATTTAGCTCATACATTTTCATTTCAGGAAAATATATGAAATGCAATATTATAGTGGGGAAGTTGAAAAGCAATGATTTAAAAGTTTCTTACAAAATCGCAGAACTTAACCAAAAATATATGAAATGGCGTTTTAAACTATTTTTATTGATGCATTAGCCAATTCTTAAACTTTTGATCACAAGTCTTTTACATTATAAGTCTGTGTGAAGTTTTTATTAGTTTTTTAGAATTATGTTTAATCGATTATATTAATTATTTGAGATTGTATTCTTACAATAGTTGAGTTGGGATTTTATTTTTTGTAGTATACAAGATTTCTTTCAAATGTTTTGTAAGCAATTATAATTAAGATTTAGTGGAAGACTGGAGTAAAAAAATGAGAGCAAGAAGGTGTTAATTCATTTGCACAACACCTCTAACTATTCTCCCTTCAAATTAACTCTATTTTATAGTCTTTATCTTGTTAGAAATAGAAGATATTAGTTGGAAAAAGAATAAAGTTGTTGAAATTTATAAAACTAAAATTTTATTAATATGTACAAGTTTGATATCCTGATTATGGGTATGACATCGTTATTAATGGCCTTGAGTTGCTTTTTTAATAATTGAAGATATATTCGCGTCAACAAATATAAAAACGTACAACTTCTTATTATACAAGTGTGATTGCCTTCAAACTTTGGACTCTTCATATTCCAAAAACATACATAGAGTTATGTACGATGACTTTGTACGCATTGATTTTGGCTTGTTCACGAGTGTAAAAAATTCATTCATAGGCATATATCTAAATTTGACTTTGAAGCTTTAACCCTTCATTGATGCTTATGAATGTAACCTTGTAAGCATGACTCCCTTCAGTGTAATCATAGGTGTGAAAGCATAAGATTCACGAGTGTACATTTGTTGTTAACTTTATCTTTGACCATGCGTGGGACCTTGTGTACATGACTCTCTCATCGTGACTCCACTTTACGTGATCATTGGTGTGAAAACAAAAGATATACAAACGCACAATCAAATATTGACTTGACTTTTGTTGACTTTCTCTGCTTGTGTATAAGACTCAAATTTATGGGCGGACGCTTCTTGTGATTAGCTTGTAATTCATCTTTTACAAGTTAGAATAATTCATATAGAGACATACATGACATTATTTTTCAACTTCCGTAATGCAAAAGCATATATGAGATCCATGTATAGTGCCGTTAAAAATCATGTATGAGACCAAAAAAAAAGATGTACGAATATACATTATATATTTCAAATCGTTTATATATTTCAAATCGTACATATATCCTGCAAAATATAAAATAATTTATGCTTTTATCATGAATTCAACCATACTGAGGACAAATTAGTTATTTTAATACTATTTTTGTTATTATCAAAATATCTAAAGATCTAACAAATATAAATTAAAATAAAACAATATTTACTAATATTTTAGAGATAAAATATTACTTAATTCTATAATATTTTTATTTTTTCAATAATTTTATAAAATATTTAACAAAAAAAATTTAATAGATAAACATAAACTTAGTTTTTTTTTTAAATTTATCCACTGAGATTTTATCATCTTAACAAAATTCGGGAGCTTGGCCAAAAAAAAAAAAAAAAAACTTAGGGTTGGCCTGGCCTTTAAGTCATCGTCCGGCAGCAGTGGCCACTGATTATTTGGTCAAATTTGGTGCACAATAACGTGATTAATATTTTATTCAAAAGCAGTTTTGAATTTCAAAGTTTAAAAACAATTGAATTCAAAACTATCTTTAAATATGATTCGCCAAGGGACTGTTTGCATAATATAAATTAAATTAAATAGGTGAGAACGTGAGCTTAAATTCACTTGTATCATGTGAATGTTTACCATTTTTCGTTATTATTTTTCAACATACCCATGAGACTTATTCCCAGCTGGTGGTAAAAAGGTAAGAATCATTCAAATGACTAAACTTCAAATTACGATGAATGTTACATGGAAAATAATAACGTCTATATCTTAAATATATTTTTATCATGATATTTAGATAAAATAACATAAATATCTTTTTATTATTTTTTTTTATGAAAAATAGTCTTTTATCATAAATTTAATCATCATCCTTATATTTTTTTGGCTCTTAGATTTGAGCTTCCATAATCATTAACTTGATCTTTTACATTGAAGTTATAATTAATTACTATATGTTGCATTACAAAATTAATGTTATACATCTTGAGCAATATCCAAAAATCTTTATAAATGATAAATTGATTTGGTTAGTTTAATAGAAAACTATTTTGCCTCTTGGTTCCAGTTTTTCTGAATTTTTTTGCTGCATTTGTATCTTATTATGCTTAGAATATTTTTTCACCCAGGAGTCAAGAGTAGATGTCCTGCTATTTCGAGTTATCGAGTCATATTCATGTTGTATTTATTTGGATTTTGGCTTAAAGGTTTTCAATACTAATCTAATTTAAAATAAAACAACGTGCAAATCGGCCAAACCTTTCTACTATGTATATTTATACAAGTTGAGATAATTATAAAATGTAATCAAGTAACATAAAAAAAATTATTATTATAAAATAAACAGATAATAAAACAAATCTAATTTGATAATGTTAATTATCGAAACAATAGATGGATGATACAAATGTGGTGTCTGAAAAACTAATGTCGATTTATTTGTTGAATTGAATTAGGGATAGAGATTTTGTAAATTGAAATTCTTTCTGTCAAATTAAAAAAATAATTAAAATTGATAATTTTTTATTGATATTATATTATGCAAAATTCTTTTAAAGTTTTTGTATCAATTAGAGTCAATTTTGAGTTTGGCTCCTTTTCAACCATAATTCAATTCAATTTTATTATATCTAAAATCACAACTTTAGCCTGAATTTGTGTGATGTCGTGTCATATTTTGTTGAATTAATAGGGCTGAGCTCTAGATCGTTTTTGAAGGCTTATTTCTGTTCAATTTTTTCTCAGCTATTTACCTCAGTCTTGGATTTCTTAGTATCAAGGTTCGGCTAGCTTATCACCCCCCGTGTTTTCGAAATATATATATATATATATTTGAAATGACACACAGACATCCAAAAGTATATTAATTAATTTCAAAAATATTTTTAAATTCATGAATATAAATATAACAACATAACTAATAGTATTTTTTTTTTTTTCCCCTAGTTTGAAAGTTAGAGACGAAGATGGAATCTGGAAGCTTGAAAGAGATAAATAGGATCATGAAAACAAGTGGTAAAGTAAAAGAGCGCCGTGGTTCACCTGTGACACGCATTAATATGAGGAGGTGAATGGATCAATATGTTGAAACTGTGAGGTTCACATTAAACATTAATCGCCCACCAGGCTCCTCCTCCTCCTCCTCTCTCCCTCTCTCTCTCTCTCTTCAAGTCAAAGCTCCAATAGCCCCATCATATATATATATCAACTCTCTCTCGTGGTGGTAGCCCCATACTTAAATTGCTTCCTTTCACTACCCCACTTCATTTTTCCAACTCTTTGTCTTTTTTTATATTTCCCTTTTTATCATCTAATCAGGTTTCAGGTGTTATGACTAGTATTTACTAGCTGTGATAGGTTACTCAATGTTTGCATATAGTGATGGAGAAAGAGGAGAACTACTCGGTACACTAGTTTAATTTATATGTCATAGCTTTTCGTGTTTACTATTTGTTTGAATTTCTTGACAAATCTTGTCTCTGCAGGAGAGTTTTCTAGCTCTAGATTACTCTCTGGAGTATCATCAAGACCATCACATTAAGACACCGCGAATGGGCGAGACTTCGGGAGGTAACAATAATCATGGAATGATTGATTATATGTTCAATAATCCTCAACCACAACAACTCCAGATTTCTTCAGGGTTTTGCACTTCGAATTCTTTCGATAAACTGAGCTTCGCAGATGTGATGCAATTTGCGGATTTTGGCCCGAAGTTGCCCTTAAATCAATCCAGGATTGCTGAGGAAGAAACCGGGATCGACCCGGTTTACTTTCTTAAGTTTCCTGTGTTGAATGATAGATTGGAGAATCAATCTCTTATGGCTCCACAACCAGGTGAAAGTAATGAAGAGAGTAGTTTTGGAGGAATAGAAAATAGAAAAGATGAAGAAACTAGGGTTTCAGAAAATAACACCGTGCAACTCCAGTTTCTTGGAGATGATATCCAAAACAGAAGTAACATTCTTCCAACTGAAGTCAAGAACAAGAAAAAAAGACCTAGAACTATCAAGACAAGTGAAGAAGTTGAGAGCCAAAGAATGACTCATATTGCTGTCGAAAGGAATCGAGGAAAGCAAATGAATGAACATCTCAGAGTTTTGAGGTCTCTCACGCCTGGCTCATACGTTCAAAGGGTATTTATATATAACATGAATTATACATTAACTTACAATTTAGAACTTCATTATCTAAAGTCATATCTATATGAATTTGCAGGGAGATCAAGCTTCGATCATAGGCGGAGCCATTGAGTTTGTCAGAGAATTGGAGCAACTTCTTCAATGCTTGGAGTCACAGAAACGAAGACGGCTATCGGGAGAAGCGCCTGGCGGGCGGCAAATGGGAGATTCATCATCTATGGCAGTCCAACAACAACCTTCACTGTTTCCTCCTTTACCTTTTCCAAATGATCAAATGAAGTTTATGGACTTCGAAACCGGCCTTCGAGAGGAAACGGCGGAAAACAAGTCCTGCTTGGCAGACGTTGAGGTAAAGCTACTAGGGTTTGATGCCATGATAAAGATCCTCTCCAGGAGAAGGCCTGGTCAGCTCATCAAGACCATGGCCGCACTAGAAGATTTGCAGTTCAATATCCTCCACACCAATATTACCACCATTGAACAAACTGTTCTATATTCTTTTAACGTTAAGGTATTAACCATATAGATGATTTGCAAATGATCAAAACTAATCATTTTTAGTGACTTAGACTTTACCCCAAATTTTGTGCAGGTTGCAAGCGAATCAAGGTTTACAGCAGAAGATATGGCAAGCTCAGTCCAACAAATATTCGGTTTCATTCATGCAAACAGTAGCTATGACGCATAAAATCAATGAAGAGACGACTTCTTCTGTCTTGTCAACGATGCCCACTTGGATCTTATCACTACTTTGGATTTTCTAATAAATTTTATCCTTGGTTATCTCTATTTTTGTTGCGGAAATTAATATAAACTTCGACATGAAGAAGTAGAATTTACACTCTAACTGGTTATTTTGAAGACAATATTTTGATCAACCCATGTGCATAGATTTTCTAGCTTTAACTTCTTACAGCTCCAGTCTATTGATAAATTAATCCCATGTGCATCATATCTGTATCTCTTTCGATCTGTCTCTGTCGTGTGTAATATTTGTAAGATGTTGTAAAGGATAAGAGAGGGTTGAAGCTTGGAGACAAGTTCGGTAAATGGTGTTAATTGGTTGGATGAAGATTGCAAATAATTTAAGCATGATTATGAGGCAATAATCTACGAGTCCTGTCACATCTTGCCGTGTACTGACTTGTCAGAAATCAAAGTTTTTGTATGTACTAGGCAACGCTCAGATACGTCGCCATATGCTGCTGCTTCTTCTGGTTTATTCATAACCACCTCTAATTGTTCTTTACTTGGATCATATTTAGTCATTTTAATAGTATTCTAATTATATATGGATGTAGAATGGAAAATTTGATGCATTCATGTGGGGTTCTTGCTCCCTCCCTCTCTCAGTTGGTCCCTTCGAGAGATGGAGATAGATTTTGGCTGAATATGGCACTTCTGTCAATGCAACCTCTCATTGCAACCCTTTAATCTGTTTTAGTTTTACTGATATGGCCGGCGTCATTTCATGAATTTAATTTTGGTTTCGATAGAATCCGAAGATTTCTAATAAAATCTTGTCGTTATTTGTTTTGTTATTTAAATTTAGGCACAACCTTTAATTTCCTTAAAAAGTAATGATATGGATTTTTGTTTTAAAATAAAGTTACGTGTAAAACCCTAATTAATCCTAAATGAAATATAATTGTTGTGACGTATGATAGATGTTATAATTGATTATATTTTTTTACTTTAAAATCAATTAATCATCTATATTATTACTTTTTATTTTAATTTAAAAATAATAACCTAAAATTTTAGTGTTAATACAAATAATTACAATTCACAAAAATCTCAAATTAACCCAATTTTTTAAATTTATTCTCAAAAACTATAAAACTCATTTAGAATAAACAAAAAAATAATGTTAGGCAGCAACATTAGATCCAACAACGTTAAACAAAATCAATAAATTAGGAGTCCTCGAAGAAATGGTTCTGAGTCTTTTTTCGTTTACTTAGATCTCTGCCTCATCCTTATTTTCTTCCTTTTCAATCTTCTCATACTCTTCTTCTTCCACTGTAATGACAATTAGAAAATAGTGAATTAAAATATAAGTAACCAAATCAAATTAACTATATATGACTAGTTTTTGGATAAAGAAGTCCAGATATTGAAGTGAATTAGAATCAAACAAATATAAATCAAATCTAAGTTCAAATCAAACTCAATCAAAATTAAACCAAGATCAAATATGGGAAGACGATCATGGCTGTTGGTGATGAGAAAAAAGTGAGTGGCAGTGGGTGAGTGGTGATATTAACTACATCATGAAAAACGAAGTCAATGCTATGAGACGATGGAGATGACATTTAGATTTAAAATGAGATGAAATATTGCGATTAAATCAAAATCACATTGAGATATGAGATTTTGACCAAATTTCACTATCTTAATCTCTGGGGAGTAATTTGGTTGAAAAAGGGTATAATTACAATGGAATGTGAGAATGAAAAGGGAAAATGTGAAAATTATGGGGGGAAGAAAAATGGAAAAATAGGAGAAGATAAAGCCACGTGTCATTTATTTATTGGTTAATGTTTTAGAAATTATCTTAAAATTGTTGATTTTTACTTAAAGTGACAAACTAATATCTGACTTTGTAAAAATAAGTGAAAGATAGATTTATAAAAAAACTTAAAAGGATGGAAAATTATCGTTTCATCGAAGCTTGGGTACATGTCCTTTATTTATTGGTTAACGTTTTAGAAATTATCTTAAAATTGTTGATTTTTGCTTAAAGTGACAAACTAAGAAAGATTTATAAAAAGACTTAAAGGATGGAAAATTACCGTTTCATCGGAGCTTGGGTGAGAAATTGCTAGTCATTTGGCCTATCTTATAAATATTTAATTCAAAATCAATTTAGGTGAAATAAAAGAAAAATACTACTAACCTACGCAATAAATTTTAATTTAGATTGTGTTTAGGTTGGAGTTTTTTTATGGGTTTGATTAATTTAATTTGTATAAATAATTATTGTGATCGTTTGACGATTATAAAATAATATTAATATATTATTTTAAAATTATGACAAAATAAAAATTATTAATCATTTATTACCTAAAAAGAATTTTACAATCAAAATATTACCTGTAATACTAATTTTGCAAATCGAATACAGTCTTTTATATATATATATATATATATAGAGAGAGAGAGAGAGTTGAGAAACTAGATAAATATTAGATGATTGTGTAGATTTATTCTTTTTTCTCTATACGTCTCAATTTATTTTCTTTCTCCTATCATTTTCTTTCTTTACTTTTCATTTCTCTGCTCGATTAGCTTCTCATTCTTTTTTCCTTTTTCTTGTTTCCTTTTCTTTTCTTTTCCTTCTCTTTCTTCATTTTCTCTTAATTTTTTTTCTTTCCCTCTTATTCACTCCCATTAGGTGTCACCTTTTGACTATCTTACCTATTCAAACGATGACCATATCATGGCTACTCGATCAGTGTCGACCATTATCTGGTCACTGGTCACTGAGTGGGAGTGGACACAGAGAAGAAAAGGAAGACAAAAAAAAAAAAAACAAAAAAAAGTAACATAGTTTGGATAAATATAATAATTTACCTGTTAGATATTGTTCGGGGTTCTTCTCCATTAATAAAACTATTCTTTTGGGTGAGCGAAAAATCGGGGTAAAGCTGGAAGTGCAGGGTACCCCAAGTAAAGATTTTGGTTTCTACCTAGAATCGATACTGTGCAAAGTAACATTGACAATCCTGGCAAGTTTAGGTGGTGATGGTCTGGAGCAACGTTGACGGTAAGCAACTTAGTTGGTCTGCATGGGGCAGTCATGTGAAATTGCAATATTTGCGTGCCCGCCAGTGAGCTGAAAAAGTCAGAACGTTGGGAAGACGGCCGAATGATGAGAAGGGACAATTGTGGCTAGTCAATGATTGGCATCACGATTTCAACGAAAACCGTCAATGCTGGTTCTAAGTAGAGAGGAGGATAATGCTTTTAAATATAATTTTATTAGTTTTTAAAAAATTAAAAGATAAAATAGATAAATAATTCTTATCATATTAATATTAATATTTTTTTCAAGAAAATTATTAAAATTATTCTCTTTCAAAATAAAAAACAAATTTAATTTTTTTAAGCTAAACTGTTTAATATTATTTGTGTACAATGCACAGTATACTCTT
The DNA here is from genome assembly GCA_026122585.1 of Anacardium occidentale. Lineage (NCBI taxonomy): Eukaryota > Viridiplantae > Streptophyta > Magnoliopsida > Sapindales > Anacardiaceae > Anacardium > Anacardium occidentale. The sequence continues at coordinate 472,392 of JAJEJH010000209.1, forward strand.
TGAGAAGAGAAAACATTATTAAAATATGAAAAATCTATATAAACTCGAGAATTTCATATTTAAGATTTATAGATTGACTTAATTTCGTGTTATCAAAATTAGAAAAATACCTCTCTTTTATATATAACGAATTCACTCTCAAACAAAAGTCATCAACAATACGTGATTCATATTTTACGTGCAAATCAGGCATTCTTATTATAATCACATATTGTATTAAATCTTTAAAATGTTCGTTGTTTTTTTATTTTAATTCAACACTAATTATAAAAATGGCTAATTTATAACCATTCTTACAATAAAAATAGGACAAAAAACAAATAAAATTCAGACTTCTCGTACGATTATTTTATTTATAATTATGAATATAAAAAACATCATAAATATGTAATAAGTATGTGTAAAAATCAGGTAAAATGTAGGTAACTTTGAGAAAAGAAATTAAATTTGTTTTTTATTTTAAAAAAATTTTAATCCAAAACCTTGATTAGGAAACTAAAGTTTGCTCTTTAAATCATAGCAGAAAATTATGGCCCAACATTGAAGTCCTCGGCCCATCAAAACCCACGCACGCGACAAAACCCACACCCTAAAAACCCTAGCATCTCTCTCCGTTCTTCATTTCAATCCGCCGTTTCACAACCCAAAACCCCCAAGCTAACAACAATGGTGTCGGGGTCCGGGATCTGCGCGAAGAGAGTGGTGGTGGACGCACGGCACCACATGCTGGGCCGCCTTGCCTCCGTTCTGGCCAAGGAGCTCTTGAATGGACAGAAAGTTGTGGTTGTTAGATGCGAAGAGATTTGCATCTCTGGTGGGCTTGTTAGGCAGAAGATGAAGTATATGAGGTTTCTGAGGAAAAGAATGAACACTAAGCCGTCTCATGGTCCTATTCACTTCAGGGCTCCAGCTAAGATCCTTTGGCGCACCATTCGGGGGTATGTTTTCGGCTTCTTTATTCGTTGATGATTATTGAGTGCTTGTGTAAAGCTTGGTTTTTTCTGTTGGTAGAGAAGTGGGTTTGTTGTAATTTTTTGAAATGATTTGTCTTAGATTGTGGAGGCAATCCAACGTTTTGAAATCTTTTCCACTGTGTCAATATTTAGTTTGAGATTTATAGATTTTCATTGTGTGTAATTTGCTACTAAATGCCGCTTTGAGTGGGCTCTCTGGCTTTTGGGCTTGAATGAGCTGATTTTAATTGTTTAGCAAATGGGGTTGCAATCTTTTATGCATGATTTAAGAGTTATTTATCGATGAGATTCTGTTATTGAGTTTAAGCTAAATGTTCCTATTCACTTCATGGTAATTAATGCTGTTTGATTTGGCTTTAGAATGATACCTCACAAGACAAAGCGTGGAGCTGCTGCCCTTGCTCGATTCAAGGCTTATGAGGGAATTCCACCTCCTTATGATAAGATGAAGAGGATGGTCATCCCTGATGCTCTCAAGTAAGTTTCTGATTTTGTTTATATCATGAAGTTATGGTTCCAAACCTCCAGAGAATTTGTGCCTGTTGTTGAATGTACTGAATTTGGTTGCTTAAAATGATAGGGTTTTGAGGCTTCAGAAAGGACACAAGTACTGCTTATTAGGCAGACTTTCATCCGAAGTTGGATGGAACCACTATGACACCATTAAGGTGAAACTTCCTATACAATTTCACTATATGAATATGAATGCTGCATATAGTTTAAAACTTCTGATTAGTTGGCCGAGAAATGCTTTTATCTTTTGTGCTCAAACCTTCAGTCGTGTGGTATGTGGTTTGTTTGAAGTAGTAGAATTACAAATGCTATGCATCTTTGAGCATTTACACAATGCTTGCCTGTTGCTTACATGAATGTGTAGTTTCTTAGTAATTAGGGTACACAACCTTCAAGGCACCCATATCCAAGAAAAAAGTCGATTGCATTTATGTAACTATCTTCTGTTCTAAATTTAGACCACTGGCATACTTGATAATGAAATTTGTTGAGTTGACATGTCTATAAACAGGGGTCTGAAATCGATCTAATTAATCTATAATACTGCACTTATAGTTTCATTCATTTAGTTTAATATTATTGATAACTTTTTCTTGCATATGAATATTGTACATCTGGAAATAGGGAGATGTTGAAAATTTCTTATGACAGGCCATAGATGATCAGTCGTTGCGCTCTACTTTTAGTTATATTGACATATGGTATAATATATATTAGAAGTTTTAGTTATGGTTTCTTGGATCTCTAATCCGTGGCTATCATGTTGAACACTATTGAGATGACTCTAATGGTATATTGTCCATTATATTTGATGATATACCATATAATAGATAGGGTCATTTTGCTATGAAACCTTTGTGATAAAGCTGCTGCTATGTTCAATACACCTTTGCAACATATTATAATTTTATGTTTTGTTCTTTCTAGGAGCTTGAGAGGAAGAGAAAGGAGAGGGCCCAGGTAGCTTATGAGAGGAAGAAGCAATTGAACAAACTGAGGGTCAAAGCTGAGAAGGTTGCTGAGGAGAAGCTTGGTCCCCAGTTAGAAATCATTGCTCCAATTAAGTATTGATAATTGATAATGATTATTGTTTTTGAAATGTCACATTTAAGAAGAGTTCGTTGTCATTATATATATTAGCTTGTTACTATTGTGGGTTATAGCTTCATTGTGGTAGTTTTGAAGTAGGTACTATATATTTAACGTGCTTGTTCAAATTATCATCAAGTATTCTCAATTCCGTGGCTTAAGATTTGAATAAAGCCGCTTGCTGCAAGAGATGGCAGCAAGGTGGGGAGGGTCGAATTGCCCGTTTACTATTTCTGTTAGATGAATGAATTCCCCTCCCTCCCCTGCCCTCGCTATTTAATAATTGCTCCAATTGCGCGTTGCATTCAACTAAAACGCCTCATGCTTGTCCACGAATTCTTCAAAACACCTTATTTGTATCATAATGAAGTCTGTTGCTGTGTGGATTCACTATTGTTCATTAGTGCTAAAGGCAAAATAAGAAACAATGGTATACACTAAAATTGCAAGGATATCTTGTGCAGGGAATTTGCTATATTAGTAAATAGGCCGAAGGATATATTTCCATTCAAAGTTTTATGCAAAGGTAGAATTTCACTTTTTAATTTTTAAAATCTTAAACATTCATCGATTGATCAAAGTTAACGGTTAACAGTTAAATTTTAATAGTTAGAAAAATATTTTGGTTATTTTTAATAAACTTATAAAATAATAAAATAAGTTTTATAAAAGCATAAAATATTATTTAACTATTAAAAATATATAAAAAAATTTTTAAATAGATTAAAAATATAAAAAAATTTTAAAATTTTAAAAGCAATCACTACCATTGGTGGTCGTCGATAATGAAATCAGATGGTTAAAAATGACTATCTGTTTTTAGGGGTGCCCAATTTTGGTCTCCTCATTTGGTAGAGACGGTCAGATCAGCTACCTTCACTAGCAAAAGCGGTCGAAAATGTTGATTTTAATCTCATCGATCGTTTCTGATCATGGTTGTTAGCAGAAGTTGTCAGATATAGTCATCTCTAACAAAATAGGAGGTAATTAGATTTGGTTGCCTCTATCTTACTGCTCTTAAATTTGGTGGTTGAATTATCAATAGCCACCTTAAATTTTTTTTCAAAATTTTATAGTATTTTAAAAATATTTTTTAAAATTTTTAATATATTTATATTTAAATATTATTATATAATTTTATTATAAATTTTATTTTTAATAAGAGTATTGTAATTATTTATAAAAAATATTAGCAAAATTAGATAAAAAATGATCAAAAAGTGAATGTTTAAGTTTTTCAAACTTAAAAGTAAAAATTTATCTTTGAATGGAACTTTAGGTAAGTCATTTGGCCTAATAAATATAAAAAAACGGAAGGTTAGACTGATCTTGAATAAAACTTTGGACAGTAATAAGTCCTCAGCCCTTAGTAAACATCATGGCACAGCCCAAGCCCTTCGACAGTACATCCCTGCAGCTTTAAATTATACTATCTATATATTTTAATGTGTATATTTTTTGTTATTATGTTGAAGGTAGATTAGGTTTGTGGTATAAATGGTTCAGGTATATATTAAAGACGGGGAGTCTTTGCTGCTGGTTATCGAAACTTACGCATGAGATTCTTACAAGCTGAAACCTGAAATTTTGCCCCAATCAAAATGTAATTTGCATAAGGGGAGATGATTAAATATTGACATTTCAAATGTAAGAATGAAAAGCAAAGTTTCATTAGTTCACTGGTAATATTTTTGCAGAGATTCTAAGAGTTTATTTAGAAAGCTATATATTCTTCAAACTGGAATGCAAATATTATTTTGCCAAAAAAAAAAAGAAGAAAAACATTATTTATATTGTAACTAAATTAGGACATTTTGGCAAGTTTTACATATTAAAAAATAATTTTCCTTACAATTTGGCTCAAAATATTGCTTTTCCTTTCGTGCGCATGCTTCATGAACGTTTCAGATTAAGACACTAGATAACATTCAAAGAATCTCTAATTGCATAGATGGAATAATATTTAAAAACCCATTTTTTTTAACCGCTAATAACCTCAACTTACCATAAATATATGATTGACCTTCCAATTTCCGTCCTTAAAAAGAGTTTTTATTAGTTTAGCCTTAATAGCTAGCTTTCCAGTATTTTCTTTTTCAAAACTTCTCATGCTCTTATTTTGTTTACAGAAGGTGGTGTAAAATGAAGTTTCTTCATTGTGTTTTTTGTTCGTGTTTTTGTCTCTTGATGGGTAGTCACTTGGCATTGGCAACGGCAATGGCAAAGTTGTATAAAATCCCTGGGAAAAAGGCAAGTAAATGCGAAATAACAGTGGATCAGTCGGGCCATGGAAATTTTTCCAGCATTCAATCAGCTATAAATTCCATTCCACCGAACAACAACCGTTGGATATGTATCTCCGTCACGGCTGGCATATACCGGGAGAAAGTGAAAATTCCTTACGATAGGCCGTACATAATCCTTAAAGGACAAGGCAAAAGAATAACTCAAGTAATTTGGGATGATCACCAATCAATTGCCGAGAGTCCCACCTTCACTTCCGTTGCTGATAACATTGTCGTCAAAAAAATGAGCTTTGTGGTATTGACTCATTATTAGATTGTCCATCTATATATATATTGATATCTTGTCCATGCTTAATCCCATTAAATTCTCAGTGAATTTCCACTTGATTTTATACTTATGTTGATGACCTGGTTAAACTTACAACAGAACTCGTATAATAGTCCGAATGGTGGAAATAAGAATCCAAGGGTACCGGCTGTGGCTGCGATGATAACGGGAGATAAGAATTCATTCTATCGATGTGGGTTCTCAGGTGTTCAAGACACTTTGTGGGATGATCAAGGTCGCCATTACTTTGATCACTGTACCATTGAAGGCGCCGTAGATTTCATCTTCGGTGCTGGCCAGTCTATTTATCAGGTATATATTACTTACCCTGTGCATGCATACGTATAGCAAAACAACAGAAGCGCTATTTTTGGGGTTTAAAACTCCTCATGAATGTCTAAATCCCTTCGAAAATGTCATTTTCCAAGAATCAAATATTGTCAAAAGCCTGCTAATTTCTTGTCGGTAATTGTAAATTTCGACGCTGATAAAAAATATTTATGAGGAAATATGCTTCTCGAAAATGCATTTGTTTTCAAGTGTATCATAAAGAAAGGCTCTCGGAATTTATAATGTCAATCAGAGAATATTGCCGCAAATAATCTAGTATCATCCAATCTTTTTTTAAGTTTTAATTTATTTTTTAGCATTTTAGACTGTCATAATGAAATTTAAATAACAAATAACTCTTGAAAATAAGTCCTGTTTCTTTTATACGTTCCTTGGAGAAACAGTGTCGAAAATAAGCCCTTTTTGTACTGTATGCATGGTTGAAATACGTCATGTCAGTCTTATATAATTCTTTTGATTCTAAGACAATATTCTCGAATTCTTTCATGTTCCTTTGTGTATTAATATCAACTGTTAGAGTTGCGTCATTCATGTACTTGGAGAAGCCATAGAGAAAGGAGTTGCAGGTTATATAACAGCACAGGGAAGAACAAATCCAAATGATGCGAACGGGTTTGTGTTCAAAAATTGTCTGGTCTTTGGAACAGGATCAACATTATTGGGAAGGCCCTGGAGAGGATATGCCAGGGTCATTTTCTATAATTCTGAATTTACACAAGTTGTAAATCCAGAGGGCTGGGATTCTTGGAATTTTCATGGTCACGAGTAAGTTTAACTTCCTGAAGAAAGGTTCTTTTTTTTTTTTTAACAAAATGGAGAATGTGATAAAGCATATACGAATATTTTTGTGGTTAACTATTATATATGTATGATGGTCAGGAATCAGTTGATATTTGTTGAGCATAGGTGCCATGGAAAAGGAGCTGATACTTCTGGTAGAGTGAAATGGATGAAGAATATTGACCTTGAGAATCTGAGGGAACTGGAGAGTAATAATTTCATCGATAACGAAGGCTGGCTAAGCAAGCAACCCAGTTGAGATTATCTCGTTTTCATGGCTTCATTAAATTGGCCATTTGAGGAAGAAACCTATATATAGAAGACAGTTTTTTTATGTTACAGAAATTGAAATTTATGTGTATTCAAGTGTGAGCACATCTCCAATGTAAATAAAATAAAGGCCCTACGCCAGAACACAGTGAACTTTACATGTTTTGCAAAGTTAGGGTACTTCGTTACACATCCTTTGATTTCCCATAAATTAAATTTACTTTTTAAGACTATCAACAATCATTCTATGAAGCAAATAAACATGTTCTTTTGCTTTAAAACATTTTTATGAAAATTGTTTTTCAGTTGCCAATCGGACTAAGTGAGGTCTAGGAGCTCAACTTCAATAAAAACTATAGTCTCCCTCTCAATGCATACAACATTCGGATTACGAGAACATTACTCCTCCTTAGAGAAGGTGTGCATAGAGGATGCAATATTTCACAACAACAACCATTTTTTACTTCAAATATTCATTATTTCTTAAAGAATGCTTTCCTAAACATTTTCAAAACTTCAATAACAATGGAGTTTAGTTTGATACGGTTTAAAAACTTTTCAAATAAAACGAAAAAAATCATTTGAAAATATTTCAAAATAGACTAAACCCAATTTATAAAATACGGTTTTGTTAAGTTTAGATTACCATTTGAGCCTATTAAAACATATGAATACATATACAATAATTATGCAAAAAAATAATAAAATAAATATAAAAACAAGTGGTAAATCTAATTGTTTATTAGAAAAAAAAATTTTAATTACAGTTTTATATATATGTACGGTTTCAAAATTGCATTGTGTTATTATTTTGATAGACTTCCCAAAAAGTGTCAATTTAGAATCCCAAAATGTTAAAATATATGTATATAATATAATTTCTGAAATAAAATAAGAATAAAAATCATGAAAATTTATATTTTATAAAAGAGTCATAATATTGAAGCTCCATAAATCATACATTCCTCTTTTTTTTTTTTAATTATAATTACAACATTATTCTTAAAAAAAATTACTAAAAGGCACATTATAAAATTTATTTTTGGAAGATAAATCATTGTATTATCATCCCAAAAATCTCTAATTTTCCTTATTCATTGTCATTGTATTTGGAAATTTAAATTAAACTAAAATTAGTCTGATTCATATACATATGGTTGGTTTGCACCTTCCCCCAAAAGGTTTAATCAGTGCTAAAAATTTAAAAGGACCTATTGGTGTAAAATAGGGGGAAGAACTTGGGCCAAAGTGGTCCAGGCCCATTAAAAACATTGACTTGATGAAAGTCATGATTCGTTCAATCAATAATCAATTAATTTCAAACTGCAGTGAAACCAAAAACTTTTGATTTATCCGGTCTGTGGTTGCGGGTCTAGGTGGTCACAGACCCCTTGGTTTAAACTATCCGATCAGTTAGGGTTGACCGACTGGTATGGATAAGAGTTCCCGGATTATCAAAAAAAAAAAATCAATTAATTTTAGCTTGATTAAAAAAACCCACCCACCTCCTTAGATTATAATTATTTTAATGATCTTCTAATAATAATATAAGTATATTAAATAAATTTAATATAAAATCTCTCTCTCTGTTTTAAAATTCTAAGCATAAGTATTTATGTCTAGAACTAGCTTTGATTAATATTCAATCATATCCAGACATGGTATTTAAATATACAAAATGGGTAAAAAATAGTATTGCTCTTTGAACGTCACCAAGCCACCTAAACACATAATTGTTCAAAGTTGAATTGCATAATGCAGGTGGCTTTTTGACAAATAAACAAATAATTTATGTAGTTTCTGTTGGGTCCAAGTCCAATGGAGCTGAGTTGGAGCTTTCATTTTTTTTGTTTCCTTCAAAATAGAAAATATTTTTAAAATGATTAAATACATTATATTATTATATGATTAGATGTTCATTAATGAATTTGCTAACATCAACAAGACAGAGACATGTATAATTAAAAAGCATTGTGTGATTACAAGTTCTTGAGGACATGGAATAATAAAGAAAAATGTTGAATAAGATGGGGAAAGTGCATTTTTTTTAGTTGTTTTTACATACTGTAATTATTTAAAAGAAAAAAAGTTATTTTGGATACATGGATATTGTTAATGTTTGGATAATAATTTTAGAGTACTTCGGTGACCACAGCACCACTAAGCCTTACCTTTGTGGCATACAGACAGAGAAAGATCCAGCAGGATTTCCATTATGTTAGAGCCATATCTCATGAAGACTTAACAGAATACAAAAGTTGTCTTGTCAACAACACAACACCCTCATCAACTATAATTGGCAAAATTTGTAAAACTTTTTATATTTTGTCTCAAACTTGCTTGTCTTTTACTCTCTTTGTTCTTCTTCATTTCATTGCCTACGACAAGTGATAATTTTGTGCATGCACTCCCTCCCCTGCCCTCCTCCTATTCCCCATTTCAGTGTCATAATTATTTATTTATTTATTACATTTTTTCTTTTTTCTTTTTCTTTTGTTTTTCACAAGTAAACTTTGTTAACTTGTTCCCTGAAGTTTGAAACTATGTTTAAGTTCCTAATTGTCTCAATAAAAAATGCAATAAACTAGAAATAAATTGAGTTATCATGCTACACAACATCACGTATAAACTAGAAACAAATGATACCATAGTTGCCTTTCGCCTAATTATGACCTATAAGTTTAAATGTTACCACGTCAATTCAATATTATTATAAAAATGACGTGAATCCTGAGATTGGGTTAAAGAAAAATTTTTTTTAAACAAGTTAAATAAATAAATAAATCCCTCTGCACTATGTCTAACTTATTAGGATTTGTTTATTACATACAACAGTGTTTTTGTATAATACTCGCTTATTTGGTTATAAATGATTCAAACTTATAAGATGTAAGATAGGATAATTATTTGTGTTTTAAGAATTTGACATAGGCCTGCTAAATTTGGTATTTGCAGACAAGATTTTACTTTGTTGATATATGTAATTTAGAATTAGGGTACTATAGTAATAATAAAAATCAATCAATTAATTTTAATATCAATTACAATGAGAGATAATAATAAAAAAAAAAAAAAGTCAATTGGACATAGTCACACCCATAGGTGCATCTTGGTCTTTTTCTTTTTATCGAATGATTGAATTTTGTATTTTGTGATGATGTATACTTGTACATGGTGATTACACGCCCTTACTTGAGTTGGGATTGTTCATAAAAGCCTAAATGATCATGAAAATGGTAGATTTGTAAATTGGATGCGATGTATGACCATGCATGAGAGGTACATGATCATGTATACGTAATAATTATTAGATAAATCATGTTTTCACGAGTTGAAAAATATGATAAGCACGGTTAAAACAATTTGAATGATTGTGCTTAAAGGATGCAAAATCAGTGATAGTTATTTGAGAAAAAATTTATATAAAGCAAAACATGTTCGATTAAGAGAGAATTTATGAAATTTGTTATATTTTCATAGACAAGAAACCTAGAGAAATTCTTAGAGTTTTAGAGGTCTTTATGTTGCCAAAAGAAAGAGAGTTTGCCAGACAAAAAACTTTGAAGCCATGTGAAGACTATGTTGTTCACTAGAGGAAAGGTAAGTAGGTTGAACATCCCTTTTACATATTGTGATAAGAATAACATGTTGTGTATGAGTTCTATGATTAAAGGAAATTGCTCATACTTTGTTAATGTTGAATATGTTGATTTGCATTGTGTTTTTGGATGAAAAGGTTGAATGAGCATGTTAGTTTTTGTTTCAAAATTATGAAAATAGAGGAAAACACACGAAATGTGTTATGTTTAGCATGTTTAAATGAATGGTTAAGTTATTTATGAAAATGGGATGTTATTTTATGATCTAGCATGCTTAGAGACTTAATTTCATGCGTTAAGGCATGAAGACAACCACTAGAAACTCTAATTTAAGAATTACATACTACAATAAACAATCGAACGAAAAGTAAAGCTTGATTGTTCACTTGTAATGTAAATGATGATGAATAGTAGTAATGTATAATAAATAAGGATGCACACTTGTCATTAAGACATTGATGCTTGTGCCTATTTGTAATGAAGCGAGTGGTTGTGCATAGACCATTCACAACCATTCACATAACTAAAATAATGAATATACCCCTATACTATATACTAACAAAGAGGAGTAACCTTTAAAGTATAAATTAAGGTGAAATATGAAATAGAGGTGAAAAATGAAATAAAGGTGTTTGACTGTATGGATGATGACACATACCTAAAAAGTGTGTATTCAGATTGAAAAGGTGAAATATTATAATTATGATAAAATGATTGCATTTATTAAGATGAGCCATTAGCTATGTGTATCGTGGTGTAGATTTTGAAAATGAGTTGATGTTGTGTGATCTTCAACTTGAAATGATCAAAGTGTATCAATGTTGTGTGATCTTTATTACAAGTAAGATTATACCTAAGTTGTGTGATCTAGGGCAATATTAAAATTTATGTCATTACTGTGTGATTTTTGACATGAACCTTCATATTGTGTGATCTTGGTGTTATTAAATTATATATTATTATTATGTGACATTTAGTGCGATAAGGTCGATGTTATGTGATATCTGACCTAAGTTTAGAGTCATAATTATGTGATCTATACAGGCTCGGTTAGAGGCATAGGCTAGCAAAGTGTATGCTTAAGGCCCTATAAAAAAAAGGGTCTCAAATATTTTTAAGTATAATATTTTGTCGATTGATGTTCATAGTAAGACGCTAAGACCATGACTTTGAGATAAATGACATGGCTAGGGTGTAAAATCTTTGACTCAACCTAGATTGTTCAACTTAGAAATCGATATAAAAAAGTTGTAAATGAACTTTGCTTTTACCATAAACAATGATAGATGAATTATACATAATAGTGTCATCTAAGATAGGATAAAAATGATAAGAGTGATTAAAATAAAGAATACGAGATAAATTTTGAAAGAAGATAAATATGATATGATTGATGTGTAATAGATATTTCTACTTTATTGAGTGTTTTAGCACTTATCTTATTATGTTTGGATTCGTAGGTGAGAGATAATATGGCAACGACAAAACAACTAGTCAACGATAGATTGACATGGAAGGAACTCTATATTTGATTAATCTCTTTGATTTTATGGTGATGTTAATTTATTTTTGATATTTGGACATATAGACACACCATTATTTTCTTTGATTTGGATATCATGTTTAGACAATAAGGATTGTTTTTTGTGTTTGTTTTTAATGAAAGACATTATAGTAATTTTGAGAATTGTTGAATGTTGTAATTACTATAAATGCATGTTATGCTAAGATTAAGTGACATGTTCCTTCGGATGGTAGAACTTCTGGCATTGTGGTGTTACCATATGCTAGTATGTTTGGTAGAGATCCTCATTCTAATACAAAATTGTTAATAAGATTTCTTATCACTAACTGATATATAAAATTTATACAGTTACTATATATAAACTATAATAGCAATAATAAAGATTAGTTAATTAACTATAATATCCTATATAATAATAGATAAAATGAATACAAAGTGAATTAGATACATAGTAGTTTTTTTTTTTTTTTTTAATATGGTTTAACCTATTATTCAAGAGTCTATATCCACAATTATAATATTAGCAATTCTAAGAGAATGTTTGACAAAATATGAATATAAGTAATTAAAGAAATGTCCTAAGAATGACTCGATTTTAGATAAGAGTCTTAGAAAATGGCTAAATTTCTATGAGAGTCTCATTACCTAACTTAAGATAATACTTCTTTAATTTGAAGTATCAAATGTTAGCTATTTTTTATTGTATATCTAGTTTTTATGTAAATTATTTCTCTTTTCCCCCTTTATATCCTCACGTTTCTAAAATAATCTTCTATATTATAAGATGGAAGGAAGATGTCATAATATTATCAATTATATTTTTTTATAGTTACATATTGAAGAAAATATAATGATGAAGTCAAGAAACAAAGAATTAGTGTTTTCGATTTGATGCAAGTGATATCAAAGAAATGCCAATTAGTAGACTATGATCTTTGTACAACGAAAATCCAGTTGCAACTTAATACTTTTATAACGAGTCACTTTTCACTTTGAATTGAAGTTTATTATATAACAAAACTATTTATTAACTTTTTAAAATTATGTTATATTATTTTGTGTATATAAACTATTTTTAGTGATTCAAGATATAAAAAATCAAGAGATGACATTGTATCATATCATTCAATTAGATCTTAAATTTGTTATAATGGTTTAGAGCAAACCGATAAATATTATCAACTTTGAGTTTTAACTCATACTTTTGTATTATTGTTTTTTTGTTAACTGGAATTACACTAAATGTAAGTATACCTTGGATTTGATATGCCATTTAGAGGGCTCCAACCTATACGCTCTTGGTGCATGGGAACCCACTCACTTGTCTTTTGGGAAATACTGTTTTTCTTTTCTAGCCGAGAGTCCTTGATTATTTAGTTGGGTATGAACAGATGTTCTACCTTTGTTTTGGAGGCAAATATTGTTGTTCCTACAGTAGGAATCCTACTTGAAGATGGTGAGAAGTGCAGTAAGAAGCCTTTTTTCTTATTTGATATAAAATTGCATGTGCCAACCAGAAGTACAAAAAACTAGTATACATATAGAGAGACAAAGACAGACAGACACAGACATTTCACGAACACATCGCTGTCCTGTCTCGCTCAACCTCTCTGCATCCCCTTTTCTTCTTCCATTCTATTTTTTTTTTCTTTTTTTATTACTAACTCAACCGGACGCACCAACGCCTCCTCTCCTCTCCTTTTCCTCTTTCTCTGTCCAATTCTTTCGGGGCTGAGAGCCCCGACCCATCTCTCATTCGGATCCTACATTCCTGCTCCTCAATGTACTCAGCGATCCACTCGCTGCCGCTCGACGGCAGCGTTGGTGGTCATACCGAGTTTCAAAGCACACTTGATGGAACCAACTTGCCTGGTGATGCCTGTCTTGTCTTGACCACAGATCCCAAGCCCCGCCTCCGCTGGACTGCGGAGCTCCATGAACGCTTCGTTGATGCTGTCACTCAACTCGGTGGCCCTGACAGTAAGTTTACATGGGAATGGAAATGCATGTTAATGCGTATTTGGGTTTGTTTTATGTCGAGTTTATAATCTTGAAAGGTCAAATGTTTTTTTTGAATTTTTGGGAACTAGCAGAATTTAGTAGTGTTCGGTAATCAAAATCTTGAAGTAAGTTTGTCTTAACTTTTGCTTTATTTCTAGGTTTTGGGTGTCTTTATTCTTTTGGGGTGGTTTTAGTGATCATTGGAGGGAAGAAAATTTTTTTTTTCCAATTTTCAAGTTGTTGGTGTGGTGTTATAGACTCGTATGGCAAAACAATGGGTTTTCTGTGTATTTTGGGTTATCAAAATTGATTTAAAATAGAAAAACAAAGAAAATAGAGGGGTTCACCCTTACTTATTCAGTGGAAAATTAAAAAAAAAAAAAGGTTTCTGATGCCCTGTTTAGTTATCTGTTTTGAACAAGTACATATCAGCTATAATTGCTGTTTTTACATTATTAATTATTATGATGGGTCAGGCTCTCGAGGTAGTTGAGCTGATTCATGTTTGGAGTTTAGAAGATTCATATCTCATCAGCTAACGGTTAAGGTTCTTCTGAAGAAAGAAACTGTAGAAGTAGAAAGAATTTTTTTTGTGAGTTACGTACAATTTATTTTTGAGCGGCTTAATCATTGACCTTGTCTTTACATTTTTCTAGTTCTTCTAATTTTTGCGCCCTTTAATTATTCAAGGGTTATTATTAATCCATTGTGCAATTATGTTGCACTTGACTGAAGATAAAATACAGCCAAAAGAACATATGAGGTTTTGAAGTGTTTTAGTTCAATAGCGTTAGCGCCATGGTTTATCTGTAAGACAAAATAGGGTAAGAATAGTTTCTTGTCTTGGTCTGGAAAAGAATATTCTGGTAGTAAGTTGGCTTTAAGTAAATATATTGTTCAAGTGCTGTCTGGAAATCTCAATCAGAAGTATATTTCAAGCTTTGTGCCTGAAATAAATAGCAAGTGATGCAAGCTATGAAAGCTTTCAGTTGCTACGTCTTTGTGTGACTCTTCTTCTCAAGGCTCTAATATGAGATGTTATACTAATTCTTATAGTTGCTAAGCTAACGAAATCTGCAAGTTCATGGCCATACTGGACAATCATCCTTGATCCAGCTGCACATCAATCTTTGCTGAATTTATTATATTTCACTTGTTAATCCTAAATATTTTTTTTACCCAATTTGTAGCCATAGTGTTGTTAATGGAATTTCTGTCTGCACAAATGGCTACCAGCTGTATAGAACATATGTAAAATCGTCTAATTAAAAGGTCAGTTGCTCTAGATGTTAATTTCAAACAATTTGCTGGAGAATCACCATCCTAAAGGAGACAATAAGTTTATTAGTTTATTAGGTTTGTGAGTCATGCTTGATTATTAGTGGTGGAGGATTTTAATTTCAATTTTTGTTTTTCTTTTGAATAAACTAGTACTGTTTTTGCCTGAGACTATCAGTTTTCCACTTCTTGTCTCAGTCATAACTGATAAACTGAGGACACCAATGCACCTCTGAGAATCTCCAAGAAAAGGCACATAAGCAGGGATGGCAGTGATTAGGATTATGACCATCTCTGTGACTATTGACATTTTATTAACCTGAAATAGGAATTTCTAAAAGTCATTTTCCAAGAAAGTGGAGTAGGCTATAAATTCCCTGGTGTGGAGTCAGTTTCAACATCCAATCATCATATTCTTATGGATATGTGTACTTAGTATAACTATTTTTATATCCTGTTCATTTCAAAGGGGTGAAGACATAAGTTTCAAAAGGAATTCTTTAACTGCACTGGTTATATAGTGACTTTTTGAAAGTTGTCATCTAGGGAGGCTAATTTAAAAAATTTTTAACTTTAATGGAATAATTGCTATAAATATTCTTTAATTCTTATGGATAAGTGGTTCAAGGCTGACTTTATGAGATGGGAATTGCTTAACTATGTCTTTTTGAGGCCTGTGGTAATAAAATTTTCAGTTAATGGTTAGTTGTGCTTTTCTTGGTAAGACTTGTAACACTAGTCCCTCAAATACCCTGCTGTCTGTTACACTTGTTGCAGTACTAGAAGTATTCATTGAGTAACGTTATTCTTCAGAATGTGAGGTGAAGTGATAGTGGGTTTCTAGTCGGTGAAAGATGGAGGTTTTTTTTTCTTTTCTTTTTTTTTTTTTTTTCTAAAATAAATAAATTTGTTGGGTTTTGGTAACATTAGTGCTTTTGTTGCTTACAGATAGTGAATTGAGATACACATTTTGTAAACTCTTCTGGATTTCTTCAAGGGTGTTAGGATGTTACACTTGTTGCAGTACTAGAAGTATTCATTGAGTAACGTTATTCTTCAGAATGTGAGGTGAAGTGATAGTGGGTTTCTAGTCGGTGAAAGATGGAGGTTTTTTTTTCTTTTCTTTTTTTTTTTTTTTTCTAAAATAAATAAATTTGTTGGGTTTTGGTAACATTAGTGCTTTTGTTGCTTACAGATAGTGAATTGAGATACACATTTTGTAAACTCTTCTGGATTTCTTCAAGGGTGTTAGGACAGCTGGTCCTTATTTTATGGATTTTTTGCTTGCTTTTATGTTTTTTCTTTTTGTTTCTATATATATATATATATATATATATCCCACTTTCCCTGGAAAAAATGTTGAGTTGACTATGATTAGTATGCATTTGGCAAAGAAGTGTTTATTTTAAATGATGCATTAGATTTTTTGAAGCACTACCAAGTTGACAAGAAGGTGGTGGCCTGGTGGGGGGCAACCATAAAGTGCTAACATCCAAAAAACAGGGTTCATATCTCGGGACCTCTTATCATTGTCCCCCTCATTTTATTAAAAAAAGAATGAATGTATATCTTGAGATTCTTTGTATAATTTTGTCACCTCTAAGTCATAAGATTTCAATCTATTAAAGATCAACTAATAGTTTCTTGTTTGGGCTAATATAATTCAGTTTGAACAAGGCTGGTTTTGCTTTGGACAGTGTAGTAGGTTGTGATTCTTTTAGAAGAGCCTAGTTCTGCTTACCCAATAATGGCTTATCGTGTGAACTTACTTTTCAATTTTCTAGAGTTTAAAATAATTTACAGATTTTGATTTTCTGATTCTTCTACATGTGAATCACAGAAGCAACACCTAAGACTATTATGAGAACAATGGGAGTTAAAGGCCTCACTCTGTATCACTTGAAGTCACATCTTCAGGTTGTTATGGCTACCATTCTTTCTAATAATTAATGAGTTGTAATTTGGTATAATATACATGACTGTTTTCAAATTTTATTTATTGTATAATGTCCTGTTCCTGCAGAAATACCGCTTGGGGAAACAGTCATGCAAGGAGTCAACAAAAAACTCCAAGGATGGTACGAAACTTGACTTTTGGATTGCAAATTGAGTTGATATGTTCAATAATGTTAAAAAAGACTCTCATAGGCAAATGAAAGGGCACTTAAAAAATTTTTGGCCATAACCAAAAAGAGTCTGTAAAAGAAACTTCTCTGGAGAAGACCCTGGGGATTGCCAGCTCTTAAAAGTCACCATATTCAGGCCGGAGTTTTTGGGATTCAAGACATGTATTAAATTATGAGTTCCATTTACAGTTTTGCCTCTAATGGCATATAATCTCTTCCCATTTCCCCCCTACAGTATTCTGTGACTAGTTAATAGTTAGAATAAAATGATCTTTTCTTCTTAGTAATGTTGGGGCATGCGATGTTGGATGGGTGGGATGGTTAATGACTCAGAAGACTGGTACTTACACCTTAAGCTATTTAGTAATGATGTGTGGTTCAAGTTGCAGTGTCTTGTGTTGCTGAAAGCCAGGATACTGTTTCATCAACAACATCATCAACAAGAATGGTAGCGCAAGACTTGAATGAGTAGGTTATCTCTTCACTTTACTTTTCGCAACCTGTCAATTTTTCTATCTTATCAATTCTTACTGCATTGCATCTTTTATATAGTGGCTTCCAGGTTACTGAGGCTTTGCGAGTACAGATGGAAGTCCAACGAAGATTACATGAGCAGTTGGAGGTTAGTTTCCAATATGCCTGCCTTCACAATTCTGTTACAAATCTTTGTCATTTTAACACTAGCTTGTTCGTATTTGTCTGAGACTCTTAAATTTTGCGGAAGCCATTTTACTAAAAAATTAACATTTTCCAATCCTCTTGGAGCTTTAGCTTTTTTCTCTTTGAAATTTGGATAAATTTACTGAAGGGACAAATTGCGCAATCTTAACATGAAGATGTTTTTTGGCCTTTTGATTTTTGTTGAATGCTAATTTTATTAGAATATCTCAATGACTTTGTTCTACACAGGTTCAGCGACGTCTCCAAATTCGAATAGAAGCTCAGGGCAAATATCTACAGACGATACTTGAGAAAGCCTGTAAAGCTCTGAACGATCAGGCTTCTGTATCTGCTGGGTTGGAAGCTGCAAGGGAAGAGCTTTCTGAGCTAGCTATCAAGGTTTCCAATGGTTGTCAGGGGATGGCTCCATTGGATACCATAAAAATGCCATCCACATCTGAACTTGCTGCAGCTTTGGATAACAAAAATGCTTCAACTATGCCAGCTCGAATTGGTGACTGCTCCATTGAAAGTTGCTCGACTTCAAGTGGAAGCCCCATATCTCCGATGGGTTTGACCACGCAGGCTGCTGCTATGAAGAAGAGATCAAGACCATTGCTAAGTAACGAAGATTCTTTGCCATTGGAAGCCAACATGAGGCAAGAATGGATGATGCCTAGTATTGGATGAATAACAGAAAACCTTTCTGCCCTAGATATGGAACCCTTTTTCCATGTTTCATTTTTGTCCTTCTATCTTCTAGATAATCTAAAATGTCTCAGCCTTTTATCAACTGTCTGTATATTCCTGAAGCAGATCTCTTTGAATGTGGGGGTTACCTTTATTTTATGACATGGAATTGCCTCATTCAAAATTAATCTAGTTTTCCTCTTGGAGTTGGTGAAAAGTGGTGGTATGATTCCTTTTGCAACATCTACATTTAGACTTCATTATCAAAATTGAACAATAACTCTCTTTTGGAGCCATTTCTCATCACTAATATTTTTCAGTCATCATGACTTCCTACGATTCTAGCATGAATATATTGCAAAACCCAATTATCTCTAAGGAAATCTATTTACTGATAAATTGGTAATGCTACAAAGTACTTGGAGTCTCTCTTCATGTTCTTTTTAATTATAAATTAATTTGAGTCATAGTGCATTATATATTTGTTTGTATAATAAAATTATCCAATATAACATTAATTTGTTTTTAGGTCATCTATTAGAAGGATAGAAGTTAAATTAATAAAAAGTACAAATACAAATGGCAGGCAACGGAATAAATATTCCAGAAAATGCTTTGTTTGTTGTCAAGGACCATCATAGCATCTCCACTTTAAAAGAGCCCCATTTTACTTACCATCTACTCTTTTTCTCTAACTTTCAACCAATTATATTCCCTTTTTTCGTCCTTCTCTTGAAACAATCACCTTGCCTTCTCTTTCAAATCAAATTGCAAACTCAGTTTCCATTAAAGATTTAATGGGTAAGTTTCTTTTCTTGTGCATGTAAGGATTGTATTTTAATTAAGACAGGCCTATGTATACTTTTGTATAAGTTAAATGGTTAACTCTTCAACTCAGCTATCAACTTTTATATATCTGTTAGACTTCACCATCTATTACCTAAGCTTGGTTTTTGTCTTCGTGTTGTTTTAGATTTTTGGATTTTTTTTATTGTGTTATATAAGGTTCTTAGCATATGCTTGTTAAATCTCACCTACCTTGACTTTCCGCGCGTACTTTTGTCATATAGATGTTTAAAATGATGCTTTCTTTGTTTTGGGAATAAAATATTTTTAAGTTTCTTGCTAGTACTATTCAAATTTATGGAAGTTTTAATTTTGTGTTGTTACCACTCCTCAAAAGTATTCTATGATATATGTATCATAGGATATTAATTATAAATTGCTCCTTTTTAGGTAAAAGGCTTATTTTTTATGAGAGGATTTATTTATCTATCAGTTGATAAGGTAAGACGAAGGGTTTTAGGATTTGATTTGTCATCATGATTAAGTAATTTCTTTCTTCATAGGTTTGTGTATTTGGACTATGCTTGGTACTTGAAAGAAAATGAAATTGCTTAAGAAAGGAATTCTGTAATTGGAACATTGTTCACCTCAGGATCACTTGCAAGCAAGGAAAGTAACTTTGAAATGTTTATGTTACTTTCAATAGCTAGTCTTTTGTTTAACTTTCACCATACTAGCACATCCTGGGCAATTTTCTCCTTTGCCCTTGTGTCAACTTCTGTTCGCTCTAGATTTTCATTGACAAATACCGAGCCTGTGACATCTTTTTCAGAAACTGCCACTATTACTCATTGGCATCCTGTTCACTGCACTGGCTGGTAAAATAAATGTGCCTGGGCACCGTAACCATATCTGCTACCTCTTAGAGATCATGATTTCCTCACACCATTACAAGTATCAATTTAGGTAACATATAGCTCAGATTATGCTGCTGAGTTTATATAGGTATAAACTTACAGAACTTTGATTTCTTCCCTTGAGTCAAATAAACATCTGGTAAGTGCATCATTTTTGTTGCTGATCCAATATTAAGGTTCTAGACATGTTAGGCTTGGATTTTCGAGGCTACATCTGATTATATGTATCTATATGTAAGGCACATCTCAATGCTACTTTTCTCTGAAGTCTTTGTCGGACAAGTTCAGAGACTTGCTATGCCACTGTGGTTTAGATAATATGTACACTAGGTTGGACGGAAGACTTGAAAAGAAAATGATTGAGGTTAAGAGAAGTGCCTCTGGACGAAGCAATTTCAAATCAATTGACAGCATAATTTTGAGGTTCCCTCGGTTCAAAGCTGGATTGAAAAACATCAAAGGTGTATTTGAACAACATGGTGAGTTGTTCAGTTTGCTTCTGTATTCTTGAGATATTTTTAGGATGTTCATTGCAAACTGACTCCCACTTCCTTGCTCTATTTCATTTGTAGATGAAGACTCTAATGGGATTATCGACCGTGAGGAACTTAAAAAATGCTTAGAGAAATTGCAACTCTCTCTAAAGGAGAAAGAGATTGATGAGCTATTCAATTTTTGTGACATTGATGGGAGTGAAGGAATACAATTTAATGAGTTTATTGTTCTTCTGTGTATTGTTTATCTCCTAGTGATCCCCTCCTCATCCCCTAACACGGTAACTACAATGAACTCAATGTTAGCTGAAGTATCTGGCTCTGTATTTGTTGATCTGGGAATTTTTGCAGATTGAAAAGGTAGGTTCACCAGAGCTCAAAGCCACTTTTGATACAATAGTTGATGCATTCTTGTTTCTTGATAAGAATGGTGATGGAAAGCTGAACAAGAAAGACATGCTGAAGTCTTTGAATGAGTCTTATCCCCGGGAGAAATCACCAGCACATATCACCAAGAATCGATTCCGTAATACCTTCACTTCTATACTCCCTTTCCAATATTCACCATTGTGAAATTTATTTTCGTCTTCTTTATTAATTTATGTAAAATAATGCAGAAGAAATGGACTGGGACAAAAATGGGAAGGTCAGCTTCAGAGAATTTCTGTTCTCTTTGATTCGTTGGGTTGGCATTGATACGGATGAAGAAATCACCGAAAGTATTGAGAGTGACACAAATGAAGAAATAACACCGGGTAAAAGCAAGGGAATCACAAAATATAAACAAATGGAGTAAAAATTGAAAATGAGTTCAAGGTGATACATTTGTCTCTCTATATATATGTATATATGTTAAAGGCTTAAAGAACATTATTCGAATCTGTTTTCGTTGCTTTCCAACCGTAGAGACATGAATCATTCAATAAAAAATTTACGCACAGTTTAGTAGCAAGTAGTTTTTACTTGTTTCGGCATCTGCTCTTCCTGTTATGTCTAAACCATGGAGGAAAAGTTTTGTTTTACATATTTCATGTCCTTGTAATTCATGTGCCCTTTCAAACATTTAAGGCTTTTGAATTCATTGTGAAACAATGTGGCGGTTGACAAAGTAGAGCATATTTGGCCTTTTATCTCTGCGTGGAAACAGCATACTTTACACACTTAGTTCAACTGTTGAACGAAGATTTCAAATTACAAGCTTTGTGCTTGAATTTATGTATGTTTTTGAGTGACTCTTCCACACTCAAAGTTCTGATATATGATATGTTAGACTAATTCTTCCGGTTGTTGAGCTTAGTTTAATATTTTTCTGAGTTTATTATGTATTTTATTATCACAATTGGAAGCTTTTTTATCTTTAGCTTTTCTATTTATGGTCTTTGAAGTTGTGAATTTAGTTTCAATACATAATGTGTGTAAATTGTGTTCATCTTATGCAACTAAAGATTTTAAGCATCATATGGAAGATTATCTTAAACATGTCAATATGTATTGATCAATTATTGATTAATTATGATAATAAATTACGAAATAAAAGAATTTTTCAAGAGGTTTATTGTAAGATGACAATGAGAATTACTAAACATAATTATCTATATTCAATAGTGGAGCATGAATGAATTAGGGATGTCTATAAATATTTGAATCATGAAGATAAATCTTATGATAGGAAAGCCATTGAGGCCAGTTGCTTAAAAGTATAAAGGAGGGAGAAGGAAAAAGGTAAAAGAAGGGTTGTTAGTAGAGTATGTTTAACTTCTTATATATGAGCTTCTTCTAAATTGAGGGGTAAATTTCTTTGAAAACTCATTGCATAGATAAGAATTAGGTGTTACAAAAGTAAAATTCTCAATTGTTGTCATGTTCCTCCTCCTTACTCACCCATTATTTTGTTAGAAAAGTATTTGGTATTAAAAGAATGGAAATTGAAAAGATATTTTTTCCACTTTGGACAATGCAAGTAACAATGATAAGATGAAAGATATTTAAAAGGTTAATTTTGTGTGCAAATGATGATTTTTTTTTATGTGAGGTGTGTGGATATCTTGGATCTTCTTGTTCAAGAATGTTTATAGATGACTAGTGTGAATTTACATAAGATTTGAGAAAGTGTTAAACATATTAAAGGAAATAATATAAAAAAATCAACTTTAAAGAATCGGTTAGAAAATTTTGTATAAGAAACTTAAAAAGATTGCAAATGGATGTTCTCCCATTAGAGGAAATTTTACTTTTTAAATGTTTGATGTATCATCATGTGTTTATTTATTTGTATTTTATTGATCCTACTTAACAATATTGTTTATCAAATGAAAATTAGAATAGCAAGAAGGGATATATAAGTTTTTAAAACCATTCTACGACATTATAATTTTGTTTTTGTGTTTCATGTACCCCATAACAAACTCATAATTTTAAAATCTGTGAAAAATTCAATTGTGTTTAAATCAAGAGATGAAAAACGATAAAACAAACGAAACCAAAATTTAAAAAATTTTGGGATTTTTAGATATTATAACTATTTCTAACCCACGTTATAAGTTAGAGTTTGTGGAGTTTTGTTACAAAAAAAAAAAAAAAAGTTTACGATCTAACAATTACACTTAAAAAGTTGAAAGTTGTTAATTAGGAGTTGAATAAGCTTTATGAATCTTATGAGATTTAATATTCCAAAATAGTTTTCACTATTAATGGTATTAATAACCTTGGGGGTGAGATATGAATAATCACTTTATATTTTTATATTGATGTGATTAATAAAGTATTGTTTACATTGTAACTTTTGTTTCTAAAATTTCAACCATTAAAATGGTGCATGAACTTGGTTACTATGAGAGTGAATTTAGTGCTAGCACTATAATAAAATACAAATTAGATTATTATTTGGAAGAGTCAAGGTTTGATCGCATTAAACATTATAATATGGATATATCCGTTATAATTAGAACAACAATTATGATCTTTATTTAATACTTGCTATAATAGCTTATGATATCATGAGTTTACCAATAACAATCGTTTTTTTCGAGTCTTTTTTTAATATTGGTAACAAAATGTTCAATAAATATAGAAGCTCATGATATCATGTGTTTAAACCTGGCTATGTGGATTGGTATTAAAGCTAACATGTTAACTCATGACATCATAAGCTATTATATTAAAGCTATATAATATATTAAATATTTATAGTTGTTAATTGCAGAAGAAGGGATAGATACTGATGGTCTTCTTTATATCAAGGCTGTGTATGAACTTTGCTTGAAGTAATCTCATTATCCATTCACTATTCTTGTTGTTATTTGGTATATTAATTGTGTCTAAAATGCTCAAGAAAATGAGAAGTTATTGAAGGCTTTCTTTTTTTTTTTTTAATTTATATGTATATTTGCTAGACAAGTGCTTCTTGTAATAAACATTCTTATTCATTTTCATATGATTGAAGTGTAACAATTTGTGTATTTGATCACTTTAGGATCAACGACAGTCTCTCTTTTACGTTCATTGTATTCAAGGATTAGATATCTTTCGTTTAAAAAATTATGAGTTATGATCTTGTTTATTTTTGTGTTTGATTTGAAGTATTAAAATCTTATTACGATAATAATATTTTTTATTATTAATATTATTTTATTTAGTTTGTAAATAATAAAATATTTCAATTATATTTTATTATTAATGATGATATGAAAAAATTACTAAAATATTTTTAATTTTATTATAATTTTATCTTTACATATTAAATTTTTTGAATAAAAATACCCTTAATTTTTAATTGAAATAACAATATTAATTTATAAGTAATAATTTAACGAGAGTATTTAAGTAAAATAATATATAAATAATCTTATATTACTTTCGACCAAACACAAACATAATAATAATTTATTCTCAACAATCTTTTAGGTCATTTATCATTATGGTATAAAAGATTACTTGAATCAAACATACCCATAAAGTATTATGTCATTTAGCTCTCTAAAAGGTTTGTAGATTCCATCTACCACCCATGCTTTTTGAATGTTTAAAAAAACCCTAGAATTTGATTTCAATTAAGACGGCGTTAGAGGAGGTCAACAGCTTGTTGGCAATTAAAATTCATTTTAAGTCCGCTCATATTGGCTAAGATAGAGCATAGGTTCATATTTCATTGCTTCTTATTTTACCTATACCTACAATGACTCAGTTTATACCCACCTAATCCATTCATTTTGCCTACTATAAACTAAAATTACAACTACAAATGTTAAATCAATAGCCTAATTCACGTATCTAAGTAAAGCAATTCTATGAATTTTTCAAATTTTTACATCTTAGTAGTTTAATAACTACAAAATTTATAATCACAGTGAGATTGAATTGTTATTCAATTTAATTTTATTAAGTCTTAATTTTATAAATTAAATATTTATAAATCAAATGATGTTATGAAATAGATACTATTTATATGTTTCAATCTGAACAAAACATTAATTGATGAAAATTTTGATTATAAGATAACTATATTATTAATGGATTTACGTTTTTCACTTATTCTTTATTAATTAAGTAGTAATGATCACCATTGTTTTGAATATATTATTATATAGAGGGGATCACCATTGTTTTCAAGGAACTGATTTATCAAGACTCCAAGATTAGCGTGTGATCATGTGAAGCAACTAAATACTAATTTATTAGTTTGTTAATTTCTTATTACAGGTTTTGTGTTGAAGTTCAAGTGACTTTGAGGGTTTTTTTTTTTTTTTTTTTCAATTGATGAAATTGACCTTATGTGCATGAATTATTATATATACATTTTTTTTCAATATCATTTTTTGATTATAATTGCAAAATAGGTCAGATCAAAGAGATTCATGTTAAGTATAAATGAAAAATATGTAAAACATTTTGTATCGCGTCAAAATGGGTCAAACCAATTAAACAATTTAAACAAGATTAACAAATTGTTTTTTAATACAATACAATGCGGTTCTGAAATAGGTTAAATAGGTTGTGTTGTATCTGTATGTTTAGAAAAGGGGTCTTGTTCATGTTAAATGTTTTTGATACAATTTTGATTTGAATCATGTGTTTCCTAAGCTGTAATACAAAAAATCAGGATGACCCAGTTACACAAATTGACTACTTGTAAGTGACTGTAATATGTTAGTTAACCTATCTCTTTGTCATGCGTGGATGATGGGTAAGAATCCCATTGATGTGGTTGTGAGTGACTGTAATATGTTCTTCAGCCTTTTGATAATTAAATAGAGAGGCGTTATGATGAAGTTGATTTGCTTGTTGTTGACAAAGCTAGAATCTCACTTTGCTGTCTCTTTACCCTTCTTCTCACTAAATTCCTTTTCTCATTTTTCCCTTTAACCAACCAGCTTGCCTTCCCTTCCAAACCCAGTTGCCATTGGAGGTTCAATGGGTAAGTGTTATTTTCTCTTTTTGTTCTTCCATCTATGGATTGCATATTAAGAGAAGCCCTGCAAGTGCCTTTTTACGAGTTGAATGGTTAAGTCCAACTCAGTTCCAACTTATATATGTGTCTATTAAACTTCAATATACGCCACTGAGGGTTTTTTTTTTTTTTTTTTTTCCCTGTTTATCTATTGTTTCAGATATTGGGATTCGTTGCTTCTGTTTATTATGTATGTAAAGTGTAAAAAAAAAAACATCATAGTTTTAGATTTATGTCTTTGACACTCTTCAAACCTATTTTCTGATGATTGTTCTTGGAAATTATTTTTATTTAGTTCTCTTTTTGTTCAAGAGTTTCTTGTTTCTTTTTTTTTTTAAGTCTTGTTTTAGTGTATTTATTTGTCAATTAGTCCTTAAGTTAAGAGGAAAGGTAATAAGATTTGATTTGTTGTCATCCTCAAGTAAAAATTCTTTCCATTGGCTTTGTTTCTGGACCATGTTTGGTACCTGAAACGTTATGAAAATGCTTCCAAATGCTTTAGAAAGGAACTCTTTTGTTGTCATTTTCTTATACTTCTTGTCTCTCTTGGGAAATGGTTATCAGAATATGTATAAATTCTTTTCTGTTAGCAATTCTTGGTTGAATTTTCAGCTCTCTAGCGCATCCTGATCAATTTCCGCTCGTGTCATTGTGTGAACTTCTGTTTGCTCTAGATTTCTTGTTCACGATCACCAGAAACTGTGACACCCAACATTGCTAATGCATTGACACATCTCAACAAGTGCCAGAGCATAACCATTTCTGCCACCTCTTAGAGATTATGTTTTCATCACTCCAATTCCAATTTAGATATGTATTTTAAAAATATGTTTCCGATTTATCAAAACCTTTAATTTCTTACCTTGAGTCGATGAATTTATGGCCATTTACCCGGTGTGGTGACAAAATTCACCTCATTGTCTTCCTCGTAAAATATTGAAGATATTAGGCGTGTTAATATTTATAAAAATTTTTATTTTTTTTACTACATCTGATTATGCGCATCTGTCTTTAAGCCACATCTCGCCATTACCCTTCTCGGAAGCCCTTCTGCAGCAAAATCATAGGCATGCTGCGCCATTGTGGTTTTAGTAAGTATTCTAAGTTGGATGCAAAGCTTGAAAAGAAAATGATCGAGGAAAAACGTCAGAGAAGTTCATCAGGACAGCTCAGATTCAATTCAACTGAAAGCATATTTTCGTGGTTCCCTAAGTTCAAAGAGAGATTGAAAAATATCAAAGGTGTATTTGAGCAATATGGTGAGTTTGCTTTTGTATTCTTAGGATGTTCTTACGATATTTATTGCGATTTGACCCTGCCTTTCTGTATTTCATTTAGATGAAGACTCTAGTGGGGTTATCGACCGTGAGGAAGTTAGAAAATGCTTAGAGAAATTAAATCTCTATGGGGAGGAGAAAGATATTGATGAACTATTCGATTCTTGTGACATTGATGAGAGCAAAGGAATACAATTCACTGAGTTTATTGTCTTCCTATGTCTCATTTATCTCTTAAAGATACGCTCCCCCACTTCTTTTATGGTAACTGCAATGAACCCATTTTTGTTTGTTCTATTAATTTATTGATGCACGTAGCTAAATGAATAGCAGCTATGATTATATGTCATAATCTGGGAATTTCTTATGATATAAAAGGTGGGTTCGACAGAGCTCAAAGAGACTTTTGATAGAATAGTAGACGCATTCTTGTTCCTCGATAAGAATGGTGATGGAAAGCTGAATAAGAAAGACGTGGACAAGTCTTTTAATGAGGTTTATCCCTGGGAGAAACCACCTGGAAATATCTCGAAGAATCCGTTCAGTATAGATTGTTTCCCTACTATACTTCTTTTTCAATTTTCTAGCTGTAATTGTGAATTTTCTCTTTATCTCCATTTGCAATTTATGTGAACCAATGCAGAGGACATGGACCAGGACAGGAATGGGAAGGTCGGCTTCAGAGAATTTCTTTTCGCTTTGATCAAATGGGTTGGCATTGATGATCGCATTATTGAGGTGGACTCAGATGAAGAAATTAGTGACACAGAGTAAAAGCAAATGCACAACAAGAATTAAACAAATGGGATAATAGCCCAGCATGAGGTTGGAATACTGCATTTGTATGTATATCTGAAAACCTGAAACTTTAAGTAATTTATGTGTGATCCTTTCATAACTGTAGAAGCATGAAACATTCAATAAATTTAATTGTCAATTTAGTGTTTCTTCTTGTGTATAAACTATGGTGGAAAGTTTTGTGTGAGAGATGGTTCATAGCAGTGGCTTTGTCTGAATGTTACAAAGAAACTAAAATCTCATGAATGTTATACTAAGACATGCTCATCTCTAA
Organism: Anacardium occidentale; assembly: GCA_026122585.1. Lineage (NCBI taxonomy): Eukaryota > Viridiplantae > Streptophyta > Magnoliopsida > Sapindales > Anacardiaceae > Anacardium > Anacardium occidentale. The sequence continues at coordinate 500,814 of JAJEJH010000209.1, forward strand.
TTATTCATATCATACACCTGAGATAGTATACAAAAGTTAGAAAAGGACAAGGGAAACAGTTCTGAAAAACAAAATTCTGGCAATCATATTTTCTGCCTCGTAGTTAAACATTACATGAACTTCATTGTATTCCCAGAGCTTGTATTCTCTTTATCAATGAGAAAGATGAACCATTTCTTTGTTTCCATTCTTCCATACTTTCTTTCTTTTTCTCTTCTTCCATGAAGCATATGTCGTTTCCATCAAGTATGCTTACTATCTGTCTTATGCTCGGCCTTAATTTTGGGTTGGAGAGTGTGCATACAATTCCTAATTTTGCAAGTCTTATCAGTTCATTGTGATTATACTCTCCATTCAACCTTAAATCCGCTAAATCTTCCAATGATCTTTTCTGTGCCTCAAATTCACGAACCCTCTTTACTAGTAGCACCTCTGATCGCCGAAAGTCAACCGCCATCTGTCCGCTAACCACCTCAAGCACCACCACGCCAAAACTATAAACATCAGCCATTGTGGTCGCTTCACCAGATTCTATATACTCTGGTGACATGTAGCCAAAAATGCCACGAACTGACTTGTTTCCTCTAGTAGCTTGGTGATGGCCGTGGTCATTGCGTGTCAAGAATTCAGCCAGGGCGAAGGAACTGAGCCGTGGGTTCATGTCCGGATCAAGAATAATTGCTGAGGAGGTAATATTTCTGTGAATCACTTGTTCATCCCATTCTTCATGGAGGTAAAGAATGGCAGAAGCAAGTGACTTGACAATGTTGTACCTCTGTTGCCATCCCAGAACAGAATTTTCAAATATACGAGTATGATGGAAAAGGAGGTGACTAAGAACGCGATTTGCTGAGTAATCATATACAACAAGCATCTCTCCTTGCTCAGTGCACCAACCACGGAGCTGAACCAGATTGCGGTGGCGGAGCCTCCCTAAATTTTGGAGTTCATCTGAGAATCGTGCCCGCAAAGCAGGGCATTTATTCATGCCAAGCCTCTTCACCAGGACATGGTGCCGATTTTCAAGGATGCCATGGTAGGCAGTGCCAAAGTCCAACTCTGCAACCCTGTGTGAATCTGAGAAGTTGTTTGTGGCAGCAATGATTTCCTTGAAAGATATTTCCCTTGGTGTTTCAACCATGAAGAAAGTAGTTTGCGTCTGACTTCTGTTATTGTATGGCTTAGAATCAGTGCTTTCAAATTCAGCAATTGTGTATATAGTTTCTCTTTGGGCAGTGATATAGTTTGATGAAGAGGATGTAACCGTAGTGTTGGAGCTAGCTGAATTGGTGGAAGCAGTTGTTGTTGTGTTGGTTGTAGTGGTATTGGTTGGAGAAGACAAAGAAATATAGAGAGGGTGTGATTGAAACGATGGGAGAGCTGGTAATTTGGCTGTATTATGATTGCCAGAAAGTGCTTCCACAACCCATTTCATGTTAGGCCGCAATTGTGGATCATATAGTGTGCAGAGAAGCCCCATATGAATGAGAGTCTCCATTTCAGAAAGCTTGTAAGATCCATTTGTAAGCCGATTATCCCCTGCTTGTAATAGCTTCCCCTCATCCGATAACGTTCGGATCCAATCAAGCAGAACGATTTGATCATCTGAATATGTGAGATCCACTGCCCGCCTGCCGGACACTACCTCCAAAACCACAATTCCGAAGCTGAAAACATCTGATTTTGCTGTAGCGACACTTCCTTTGTGGAAACTCTCAGGAGGCAGGTACCCTATCGTGCCACCAATCCTAGTTGTCTCTGCCAAGTTAAACTGGTGGTTTTTCACTGGGGTCCTAGTTTGGTACTCGAGTTCATGTTCAAGCCACCGTGCCAAGCCAAAGTCACCAAGTCTGGCATTATAATGAGAGTCAAGCATCACATTACTTGTCTTCACATCTCGGTGTATGATCTGAGTCTCAAGTTGCTCATGAAGATAATGTAATGCAGCTGCTAACCCACCGATAATTTTCCTTCTAAGCTCCCAATTCAAAGGCGCTGCATCTGGTTTTTCAGACCTCCGGAAAAGTACTCTATCAAGACTGCGGTTAGGCATGTAGTCATAAACGAGAAGCAACTGGTCTTCATGCACACACCAACCTCTTAACCGGACAAGATTTCTGTGGCGAAGATGAGCAACTGCAACCAACTCTGCCGCAAAAGTCTTCTCAAACCTCTCTCCTTTCTCCACCAAGCATTTCACAGCAACAACTGTTCCATCGCTAGGTAAAACTGCTCTATAAACTTTACCAAAACCTCCACTTCCCAGAACTTCATCTTCATTGAATCCATTAGACCCTATATAAAGCTCAGCATAGCTAAAAATCCTCGGATTGTCTCCTCCAACTTTCTCAGATATCTGAACTCCTTCCAGGTCATGAAACGCTCCAGAATGTTGTTTCTCCCGTGCATCCGGGTAACAAAAACTCACCCAATTTGCCTCGTACACACGGCGCAATGAATCACCAATGAAACCAAGAACTTTACGTCCGCAACCGGGTTTAGAATGTTCCTTGACTGATTTCTTTGCAGGAGTGTAGGCTTCGTATTTAGCCTCGATTTCGTCAGCATCAGCTGGTAATAAGAAACAAAGACGATTGAGGTGCATGGTGAAGCTGCCAGAAAATGGCTCCGGAAGATGAGTTGAAGGACATCAAATAAATGAAGTTGGCGCAGAATGGGAACCGCCATGAGGGAGTTTTTTTGGATAAATAACAAATTATTCAACACGGTTAGGTTGCGATGTTGAATTGTTAACTAGCAACCGCGCAACAAAGAAGGAACCTACCCCGCATGACGTACACTGCTAATACACGAACAAGTTTCTAATTTCTTTTTGTCTTCTTCTTCTTCTTCTTCTTCTTCTTCTTTTTGATATCAGCTGCTGCGGCTTTCAATATACTTTTTTCTGCAACTTTATACTTATTCTATGCAGCATTTCACATTATAAATCTTACTTTTATGTTTACTCTTCTGGAATTTCAATCAAACTCTACCTATGATTTCACATGAGAAACGAAATGTTCAACTCAGGAAAAATAAAATAAGAATCTAGAAATCTGTGAGTATTATATAAATCGTATTACGAAACCAATGGAGCGTATTTGCCTGAGGGTTTACCGCTGTAATCTCAAAAATAAATAAAAATAAAAAGTTTATACATAAATTATTTTTGATAAATTAATATAAAAAAAGTATTTATGTGAAGTCTGAAAATTGACACTTTTTTTGTTCATCAAATTTTCTTTAACAATGTTACAACGTTCTTAATTAAAAATAAATTTTGTTTTTAGAGGAATTATTAAAATAGTCTATTTTTTAAAATAAAAACAAATTTAACTCATTTTTTAGCAATAAACACAACTGATTTGGTTTTTACATGTACTCAAAGTGCATTGCACTATTTCGTCATCAAAACGTGAAAGAATCATGCATAGTAGTGAAGTTTATGTAGTTTTTACCATTAACATACATTGTAACGAATTTTGACTATTAATAGTCAAGAATACGATGAAATTTTTTAACAAAATAAATTTTATCATGTTTACTTGAATTTAGTATAAAAATTTAAGTATTTTGAGACAGATTCATGATATTTCTCATATTCACAATTATGATATGAAAAATCATATAAGAAGTTTGAATTTCAACCATTTCTTGTTGTGAGAATAGTTATAAAATGATTGATTTTGAATTTGATGTTAAATTAGAAAAGAAAAAAAGACAGAATTTTAAGGATTGAATATAACATATGGTTTACAGTAGCAACGTGTGATTCACAAGCAAAATGCAAATCACACATTGTTAGTGGTTTTTGGACAAGAGCATTTTGGGTAGTTTTCAAAGATAAAGGGTTAGAGGGGGTTTTGATAGTTTTTAGCAGGTTAGGGGTTGATTAGTATGAGAGTTAAATAAAATTAATCAAAATATCAAATAGAATACCTATTATACCCTTGAATGTTCTTCCTCTCCTTATATAAAGCCACCCATGTGAAGACTTCTTTCTCACACCAATATTAGAAATTTTCTCTCTTTTAAATTATTTTATTCAATTTATTGTTCAATGATATGTCTAGCTTCTTCTTTGGATCTGACAAGGCTACTAATTATATGGAAGCATCCTTCATCGATTTGAATGTCAACTCTCACACCCAAACTACCCCTATGGATAGGCATTAAATGCCTTCAAGTAATCAACCAAATATAAAACTTCAGGTAGGACAATTATTTTGTTGTCAGTCTCTAATAATGCATTGTGAAAATAGTATAACAAAGTTATTTTTACTGAATACTCATCATTGTTTTGTCATCTCTTCTCCTCTCATATTTGATGTAAGTCCTCGTACATAATGGATCACCCTTAAAATATTTGTCACAAATGTCTGAACACCTTATAAATATTGGCATATCTCTCTCTTATGATTGAACCTCAAACTCGTGGTAATCAAAAGCTCATACAAGCTATAATGCACATCAACTCCATTAATTTTAAGTCATAACTTCTCATCGAGGTTCCCCTTCACCACTAACCTCAATATCATCAAATACACTAAAACTCTATAAAATTTATTGTCTCGTAACAGTAGCAAATGTCCAAAACATGTATATCTGAACATCCTTTGTTTTCTTTCTAACAAATTTCTCCTAATCTCTCCCATCGAATTGCGCACCCTTTGGGAAAATAATTGCACCTTAAAGTAGCGTCCTTCCTTGAACTCCAATAGCTCCATTAAGGTATCGTTGTACTCCACCCTTCTTTTAATCCTAACTAAAATAGACTATTGCAAAATAATAATAATAATAATAATAATAAAGTACATTCTAAGCAGTTAAAAATATATATATAATTTTGAAAACTAACAAAAACACCCTTGTCCCCAACTTTGTCAACCATGTGAACTTCACGTTGATGAATTTTGCACGGTGACGTCTAACCACACATTTTGTTAAAATGTAGTCAAACACAATTTTCCCAACCACAATTTATCACCACAATATCATACACCTATTCTAACATTAATTTTCACCCAAGATAGCAGAAAAACAACCAAAATTTTACAATTTTCAATTGGCAAAACCCTTAATCTGAATGCCTTAAATCCATAACAAAAATAACAAATCTCTATCCTTAAACATTCTAAATGTTGTGAGAATAAATTTAGTTATCTTTCCACTCATTTTCATTGTCAAAAACTAGTCGAAATTTGTGTGACTTTGCTAGAAATAATTTTTCAAAATTTTTGCATCGTATTTGGGTGGTGAGTTCATTATATATATACAAAGGTATTTTCATAATTTTGATGACCTAAAGTTTAGCCAATCCATGAACCATAAACATAAAATTCTTGAATCTATGCAATGTTTTCATGTTTTAATGATGTTCTCTCTTTTGAAACAGTATAATACACATTGACTACATGAAAGCGCATTAAGTTAAATAGATTATTTTAATAAATTTCCATCTTGATTTTAGCCATCTCAATTTTTTTCCTAGGGACAATCAAACGAATGTAAATTTGTTGATAAAAAATAATTAAATTATATTTAAAATATAATATAATAATTAAAAATAAAAAAATTTAAAAAAAGAGCACCACTGCCGACAACATCACCGACGACAATGACATTCAAAAACCTAACCAGATAATCATAAATGATTATTTGGTTAAATTGATGGTTGAATCTAGTTGCCTCAACCATTATAAATGAAAAAAAAAACAATTGATTTTATGCATATCAGTCATTTTTATCTATCTTTGATTGCGAAAACGAACATGAAAAACCCCAAAAACAATATGGCAAATAACCTAGAGGGGGGGTGAATAGGTTAATTAAAATTTATCAAGTTTAAAACGTTTTTCCTATTCTACCAAAACAAGCATTCAATTATATCAATACAATTAAACACAAAATATAAATTCGACTAAGCAAATATAAATAAAGAGAGTAAAAGGAAAGAAATGCTCAGCCGATTTTAGAGTGGTTCGGAGCTTCTCCACGCCTTCTACGTCCACTACTCCAAGCAACCCCGCTTGAAGATTTTCCTTCCACTAACTTTAACCCAAAGTTACAATAGTTTTTTCAACAAGGGAATTTCGCCCTTAACACTAGTTTTGATACAAGAGATTGCGCCCTTAACTTAGTTTTAACAGGGATTACGTCCCAACACTAGTTTCACGGGATTGCGCCCAAGGGTTTGTGGAAATTATAATGATTTGCCTCACAAGACGGATTTACAATATGCTCTCAAGGTTTCTCTCTAAGGATTTACAAATGTAGTTTTTGTGAGAGAAGTTTGGAGAAGAATTAGAGAATGAAGAGTAGAAGTTTTAGGCCTGATTCTCTAACCCTTGTATCTTCAAATCAGCTCCAATTTATAGGAAATGGAAAATTCTAGCCGTTGCTGCTGATTTGAGAGCCGTTGGAGCCTTTCTGGAAAGTTGCATGGGCGTGTCCTCTTGATGCACGGTCGTGCTTCCTTTTTCTGCACATTCCAACGGTCAATTTTGTGCAAGCACGGGCGTGCATATTTGCAACACACGGGCGTGTGTTAATTTTCTTCAGATGCCTCCAGATTCCAGAAGCTTGCACGGGTCCAGGCACGATCAGCGCACGGGAGACGCACGGCTGAATTTTTTCTTTGCACACGGGCGTGTGTTTCTATTACACGGGCGTGTAGAAAAATTTCTTCATGGCACATGGTCATGCGCCTCATGTGCATGGTCATGCACCCCATTCACACGGGCGTGTATTTCTATTACACGGCCGTGTAGAAAAATTTCTTCATGGCACATGGTCATGCGCCTCATGTGCATGGTCATGCACCTTTACATATGTCCGTGTACGTCCTGCGCATGGTCATGTGCCTTTTACACATGACCGTGTGCCTCATGTGCATGGTCATGTGCCTTATGCACATGGTCATGTGCCTTCTTTAAGCAAATCTGAATTGCAATAAAATATAACACGATTGTGCGGTCTGATTACACACGATCATGTATTAGATAATTTCTGCAAAAAATAAACCTTTTGATCCTTTTGATATATTCGATATATGCATGGATCAGTTAGATATTTTAACATATGTTTTGCATCAATTCAAAATCCACAAGGGTTCAACAATCTCCCCCTTTTTGATTTGATGACAAAACTTATGTTAAAATGCATTTAAGCACAAAATATAAAATTTTATCAAAAATATTCAATATATCATTTTAACATACCTAACATGTCTCCCCCTTTTTGTTATAAATCAAAAAGGTATGTTAAAAGACACATTTTCAATTTAGCACAAAAAAATTCTTCCCCTTAAAAAAAAGTATTTTTATCAATTTATGCACATATATGAAATTTTCTCCCCTTATGAAAAGACAACTTTTACTCCCCCTTTTTCAAAGATTATGATACCAATAGTTGATAGAAAATGAATACTACTACTGATACCAATTGAAAAAAAAATATATAAATACTCCCCCTCACAATAACACACATTTTCAATTAAGGAGCATTCAATTTTTTATTTCTCCCCCTTTTTGAATAATCATATGCATTAAATTCATCATTTTCATCTAAAAGAATTTGATCATTAAAGCACATAGGAAGGATATTTGCAGAAAATTGAAAGATTATGAAACTGAAGCATTTTCTGCAATTTGTGTCAAGCACGGTCGTGTTGATGCTTTACACGGGCGTGTATGTCTGATTTCGTGACATGCACGGTCGTGTATCATTTAAGCACGGAACCGTAATTGGGCAAATGTATCATGCACGGTCATGCAACTCACATGCACGGTCGTGTATGACCTATAAAACCCATAAAATCTGCAGAAAACTGCAATTTGACACAGGGAGTTTTTTTTAAAACATTTTTTCAAATCTTTTAAAAATAATTTTTATTCAAGTTAAATCATTGAAAGTAAACTAAAAACATATTTCAAACATGTTTAAACATAATTTAACCATAATTCACATATTTGAAACATATTTGCAAATTCTTGGTGAATAATGGGGAATTCAAAAAATTCAATGCAAACTTTGATCAAAACACATCAATCATATCATTTTTGCATGTTTTGACCATGGGGGACACTTACTATATGAATTCATGCCATTTGCACTCAACACAGGCAAGTTTGATTCATTCTTGACATGAATTTCACATCATGCACATGTTATAACATAAGCATATATACATATCATTCTTGCATCAATTTAGCTCAATCAAACATTCATGGCAAAAAAAATATGCATATCAATTCATCACAGTTACAACATGGCTAAGATCATCATCATCAACCAAGTAAAACATATAAATATGGATTTAGACACTTACTTGGAGTAATGACTTTCCTACACCACTTTTTCATTCCTTGTTGGTGTAGAAGCACAAGGAGACTCGTTCTTCTTCATTTTCGTCGTCCGAATCTTTCTTGCTTAATGCGGCAAGCATTTTCTTTTTCGATTTCTTCTTGTTCTTCATCCGAGGACATTCTTGTCGGTAATGTCCTTCTTTTCCGCACTCATAGCAAGTCACCACTTTTTCTTTCTTTTTCTTCTTTCCTTTTGAGAGAAACTTGCTGAACTTCTTGGAGAGCATCTTCAAATCCTCTTCATCCATTGAGCTCTCCTCTTCGGTTGAGTTTTCTTCATCTTCACTTGTATCCTCCTCAACCTTGAGTGCGATGTTCTTTCTTTTCTCCTTCTTCTTGGGCATCCATTTCATTTCGTGAGTTAAAAGACTCCCGATCAATTCGTCCATGCCCATGTTGGTCAAGTCCTTCGATTCTTCAATTGCCGTTACCTTCATACTCCAAGCTTCCGGCAATGATCTTAGCACCTTCTTGACCAACTCCACATTCTCAAACCTTTTTCCTAATCCTCTTAATTCGTTCACTAGGTTTGAGAATCGCTTATACATTTCCGTGATGCTCTCATCTTTCTTCATCTCAAAGAGCTCATATTCACGGAAAAGTATTTCCACCTTGGATTCCCTCACTTGGCTTGTACCTTCATGAGTCATTTGGAGGACCATCCAAGCTTCATGTGCTGTTTCACAAGAAGAGACACGGTTAAATTCCGTGGTATCTAAAGCACAAAACAGCATGTTTAATGCCCTTGAATTTAAACTCATCAATTTTTCATCATTTTCATTAAATTCAAATTCATTCTTGGGCAAATTTGTATTTGGATTAATAGGGACAAAATCACCCTTATCAATAATTTTCCAAAGTTTATAATCAATGGATTGAATAAAAAATTTCATACGAATTTTCCATTGACTATAATTTACACCACAAAATAAGGGTGGCCTATTTGAACTACCCCCTTCCTCGAAAAATGGTTTTTAAAAAATATTTGCCATTTAAGTTTCGAAAACGGATCTTAAGCTCTAAAAACCGTTAGATTTTCGAAAACTAGAGCCCAAGCTCTGATACCAATTGAAAAACCCCAAAAACAATATGGCAAATAACCTAGAGGGGGGTGAATAGGTTAATTAAAATTGATCAAGTTTAAAACGTTTTTCCTATTCTACCAAAACAAGCATTCAATTATATCAATACAATTAAGCACAAAATATAAATTCGACTAAGCAAATATAAATAAAGAGAGTAAAAGGAAAGAAATGCTCAGCCGATTTTAGAGTGGTTCGGAGCTTCTCCACGCCTCCTACGTCCACTACTCCAAGCAACCCCGCTTGAAGATTTTCCTTCCACTAACTTTAACCCAAAGTTACAATAGTTTTTTCAACAAGGGAATTTCGCCCTTAACACTAGTTTTGATACAAGGGATTGCGCCCTTAACTTAGTTTTAACAGGGATTACGCCCCAACACTAGTTTCACGGGATTGCGCCCAAGGGTTTGTGGAAATTATAATGATTTGCCTCACAAGACGGATTTACAATATGCTCTCAAGGTTTCTCTCTAAGGATTTACAAATGTAGTTTTTGTGAGAGAAGTTTGGAGAAGAATTAGAGAATGAAGAGTAGAAGTTTTAGGCCTGATTCTCTTCCCTTGTATCTTCAAATCAGCTCCAATTTATAGGAAATGGAAAATTCTAGCCGTTGCTGCTGATTTGAGAGCCGTTGGAGCCTTTCTGGAAAGTTGCACGGGCGTGTCCTCTTGATGCACGGTCGTGCTTCCTTTTTCTGCACATTCCAACGGTCAATTTTGTGCAAGCACGGGCGTGCATATTTGCAACACACGGGCGTGTGTTAATTTTCTTCAGATGCCTCCAGATTCCAGAAGCTTGCACGGGTCCAGGCACGATCAGCGCACGGGAGACGCACGGCTGAATTTTTTCTTTGCACACGGGCGTGTGTTTCTATTACACGGGCGTGTAGAAAAATTTCTTCATGGCACATGGTCATGCGCCTCATGTGCATGGTCATGCACCCCATTCACACGGGCGTGTATTTCTATTACACGGCCGTGTAGAAAAATTTCTTCATGGCACATGGTCATGCGCCTCATGTGCATGGTCATGCACCTTTACATATGTCCGTGTACGTCCTGTGCATGGTCATGTGCCTTTTACACATGACCGTGTGCCTCATGTGCATGGTCATGTGCCTTATGCACATGGTCATGTGCCTTCTTTAAGCAAATCTGAATTGCAATAAAATATAACATAATTGTGCGGTCTGATTACACACGATCATGTATTAGATAATTTCTGCAAAAATAAACCTTTTGATCCTTTTGATATATTCGATATATGCATGGATCAGTTAGATATTTTAACATATGTTTTGCATCAATTCAAAATCCACAAGGGTTCAACAGAATAGATTTGACTACCTTTGTCAAATCTAACTATCATACTAATCAGGTGGTTATTTTCAACCACCTGATTATATTTTCAACGATTATCGTTGCTGGTAACATTGCCAAAGGCGATAGCCACTTTTTTAAATTTTTACTTTTTTAAATTTTAATTATTATATTAATATTATTTTATATTAAATTTTATTTTAATATTAATATTATTTTTCATAAATGGTATTTTAATCTTTTACTACAAAATGTTAAAAAAAATTGAAAAAAAAAGTGGGCATTTGATTTTCTAAAAATTTTTCGATGGAGCTTGTCATTTAAGGACACTTTGGGTGGAAATTAGCCGTTTGGCTTGAAAAATATCATAAAATCCCCTTAAATATGTCTTCTATAAATTAAAAAAAGTCCAAATAAAATTATTTTGCAAAATCATACTAAATGGTACTATTTTTTACTCCCCAACTGAGAACTAGATATTTTTTTTAGGAAGTTTATCAAGAAATAGAACCATTCAGTTTAACAGAAGATTTTCTAAATGAAATTGCTTTTATTGACAAATCTTGTAACATTAATTCAAAAGCTCATAATTCCAATTTAAAATCCCAATTTGAGATTTGATTTGTGATCTAAAGAAGCACCTTTTTTCCATACTTTGGTTGATATATCAATTTATTTAACGTGTCCGAGAGAGAAGAGATAATTTTTGGTATTTGAAAGTTGTTTGAAATCTATAGTTTTTAGTATGTTGCATTTACGTTTAGGAAACATGTTAACTGAATTATTTATCAAATCGTTTGTTATTATAGTTGATTAACCTTATATTATAGTGGATGTGTTGAAAATGCGTGATTTTGGGTTTCGACCAACTCTAACATTTTTTAACAAAAGGAAAAGTGGTTCAAGTTTGAAGATGAGTTTTGGTTGAAACTTATATGTGGATCAAATTTAGTTGAGTTTGGTCAAAGGCAGCTTCTATCCCAATGGTTGAATCTAGTTGACATATAGATTTTGTTCAAAAACTCATTTCCTTCATATAAATTGAAATTTGGCTAACATTGGCAAACAGGTGTGTATCTAGTTCGCTTTAGCATATTTAGGTTAATCATACCTACTTGAATTTAGTAGAATTTGGCAAAATACTAAGGTCTCAATTTAAATAGTAGCCAAATCAAGTCAATTTGTGTGATTTGGACCATTTTAGCCAATTTATGAAATGTTTTAATTCTAGAAAGTCTAATCTACATTAATTTTCTTATATTTCCAAAAAAAAAAAAAAACATCTTTTAACTTGATTTCATACAAGTGTGGAGGATGTTGAAAGTCTTAAATGATGGTTCATCCAAGTAGTAGTGATAAACACAAAAGAGCTCCAAATGCATTGCATTTGAACTATAAAGGGTTATTGAAGTTATTACACAAAGAATTATTTATCACATTAGTCTATATGCATTGAAACTGACTCTAAATTACTTCACTCATGGATATGATGAGCTTGTTGCAATCAATGATGACAAAGAACTTGCATTTTGTGTTGACATGTAATTTGAAGAGCCCACCAAATACATTCTTTCACATGTGACAATGACTATCGGACCTTCATATTGGTTTTTAATAGCAATCACATTTATAATGTCGAAAAGGTCAATAGTGAAGTTTTCAATAGGTTTGAGGCAATGGAAAATGTGGAAACCAATGATATATATCCCGATCTTTATCTAGAAGAGTATGATAATGCTCCAAGTTATAAGGATAAAAGACATGCACAATAATGTAAGTGTTGAAATCATGACATCAATTCAATCAATTTTTATATTTGATTCTTAATTTAGATAGATTTCACTCGTTCTTAAAGAATTTAGTTGAGTCTCCCCATATTCTTTGAATATCTTTGTCTTTTTCTCTTAACTTCTTGAGAATTGCTTCTTGAATGGCAAATAGTATTATTCTTGATTGCTTCTTTCTTGGTTCTTCAAGCTCTAATCACACTTTCTCCACCTAAAATTTAGAAAGAAATAGAGAAATGATATTTTTGGTGTTGACCTTAAAGCAACAATAGTTCCAATAAATCCACCTTAAAATTCATGTTCTATTATTAAATCCTTAAACAATATTGATGTTCCCATTTTGACATATCTAACGAAATAATGCGATTTGTAATTTCAATTAAATAGAGCTGCTGGTGAAAATGGTTAAAAAATAAAACATAAAAAAGGGAAAAGAAAAAAGAAAAAAATATAAAATAATTAGGATATAAATATAATTTGTTTGTGCTATTAGAGGTATAAGTGAAATTCAATTTATTCTATTATATAAAATGACAAAAATGTTTTTTAACTAGTAAAGCTAACGTTTTACTTTGTCTAGGGGTGGAAAAAGAAACATTTTAAATTTTGCAGGTGGGAAAATGATACTTTGGAAAATGTCAGGTGGGACAAAATTCTTTGAAACTTAAAAACTAGAATCAAGAGATAAATTGGGTATCTAGCTGGATTTTTCCCTTAAACCTTTTTTTTTTTTATATTTTGATATGTGATGAATTTGTGGTCATTTTTTAAATGATTGGCTACATGTCAAAATTATAAGTATAAAGTAATGTGTTTTTTATTTGATTTTTTAAATTTTTTTTATTTTATGTTTTGATATATAATGGTTTTTTAAATGATTTGATATGTGAAAATTATATTTTAATATGTGACGAATTAACTATTTATTTTTTATATGTTTCTTTCAAAAAAAAAAAAAAAAAAAGGCAATTTTAGATTTATTTACAAATAAAACGTAATTCACATACCTGAAACTGGAATCAAGGTGTCGATTTTAGTTCTAAAACCAATTATCACAAATTCTGATTTTGATTTCAAAAACTATAGGAACCAGTCAGTTCTCATCATTCTAATTCCCGTTCCAACGTTTTTAACCGGATACGCGGACCACTCACCCCTGATTTTGATTGAAAAAATAATTAGCACTGGCAATTGTTTTTCATTTTAATGGAGAGCATAATCAATATTAATTTTGACGACACATCTTTGACTAAGAGCATTACAAACATTTTTTTTTACATCGTAAATGAGAAGCTTCGCTTCATCCTCAATAACCTCCACACGTTATTTGATATCAAATCAGATCAAACATGTCTTAACATGTCTTTTGATCATGAGGGAAGTGACATATATTATTTTTTACTCTTTTATTATATAAAATAATTATATTTCTTAGATCTTTTCTTATAATATAATACATTGCAAAATTTCAAGTCCAAAATTTTCAAGATATCTTTCTTGTCAGCAATTTTTTCGATTTATGATATTATATTTTTAAATATTTATGAGAAAATTTGATCCTCAAACTTTGTTATATGATATATAATTCTCAAATGTATATGATATTAGATTTCCATCATGTCTTACCATTTTTTAATATTTTTGAGAGTATTCGAACCTCAAACCTCTATCTATGATATTACATTTCTCTAAAAAGAAAAGTTCTGGATATATAAAATATTAGAAGGGTGTTGAAACTTGAGAATATCTGGATATTTATGAAAGAAAGTTAAAGTTGCTTGCAGATTAGGTTAATGAAAGTCTAATTAAGCTTCTTAGAACAGTTGGATGAATATTATTCAAAGGGACGACCTATTCTTTCTCATCATCAACAAATTTTAAATAAAAAAATGAAAACCCTAAAAGATGACTATAGCGATTACAGAAGCATGCAGAATGGAAAAATTAAGAAGAATGAATGAGGTCGTCTGCCTTTCTTATTAATTTGTACTGTTCTCATTTCGACCTCCAATTCTTATAAATTTAATTATCTTAAAAACACATCTATGAATGCAATCTTTTTTATGCTTAAAACCCTCCAGACTATATTGATATAAGATATCCTTATTTTTTATTATTTTTGACAATTTTTTTCATTTATCACTCATGTTGAATAGTAAAAACTTTCAGATTTTGATATAACACACTCCATTTTCTTGTTAGAAGATTCTAATATTGATTTCATCAAAATGGTTGGTGAAATTATCAATGTGGACTTTGAAGTTGAATTGGTATTCTTGTTCCTATTTTCTTTTTCTCACTTTTGAAATGGTTGGAACTAAGGAAGGTTATACTGTAAAGTTATTAATGGATGGCCACAAATTGAATCTAGAAACCTTTCATGATTTCGTCTTTACACTGAAAAGTTAAAAATCCAAATTGATAAATCATTAACAAATAATTTTTTTCTTTTTTTTAATCAAGTATGATGTTAACCAATCAAATGCTCAATGAAATTCAAAATGGAACAAGATGTCCAACTCATTTACAAAATGCCCTTTTTTCTTCAAATTTAATATTGAAAGATGGCGTTGTGCATGTCTCTTTCATCGATAAAAAGGGAGAAATTAATGGTTGAAAGAAGACTAAACATATAAAAGGATAAGTATGTCCATTCATTTTCTAGATTTTAAATATCTGAGATATTAATTCCTGTGGCCACTATTGACTTTCATTTAAGAGATAAATCATTCTAAGAAACTATGTGGCTTGAAGGGTCTCAATCTCACACCGTAATACATACATACATATATATATATATATATATATATATTTGTCCAAACTTATCTATCCTATCCAATCCAATCCAATGCAGTATAAAAAAATAAATTTAAACCTAGTATGGCATATTAAACACATCCTAAATATATATATTGGGCATCGTGCATCACATGAGAGCCCCATTGTAAAGCAAGATTTTGGTTTTTTAAGGCAAATATTTTATTTGAATGGCAACATATATTAAGAAAAAATAAATCAAATGATCATTGAGATTGATTTTTGAGAGATTATACACAATCTTCAAGAACTACAAAATTCAACAAAGATACATGAAGATAAGGAATAACTCCCCCAAGTAATTGACTGGAGGCATCACCAGCTAGCTGTCTAAAATAAAGTTAAAAAAAATCCCAAGAGCATGCCATGATGAAGACTCACTTGGACGTATCACAAGAGAACATAAATTTGGATGAACGCAGTGAAGTAGAGTTTAAAGATTAGTTAATATAATTGACGGCATATAATTAATGTAAGATTGAAGCTCCAAGTGATGATACCCAGCCCATGCTTGCCAACTGCTTGTAATTGGGTCCAAAAAGACCTATCCAATTTCCCAAAAAAGTTAATTTTAAGGGAGAAGATTGCCTTGCATGATGTAGTCGTCCATCCATTCAAAAAAGAAACCAAATCGTATTGTGTAAAAGCCATATAACATGATTTTGAATAAAAATTATCACAAACAAACCCATTTATATATGATTCTAATTGAACTGGTTTTGGTCCCTATTTACACCCTTGTTACTGAATATTATACATATATACACATATAAATGAGTTTGATTATTGTAACACTAAATTTTTAACAAAATTATCTTTATTATTTTCCATTGTAATTTAATGTTTTAGAATTTGTTAACATTAAAAAGTAAAGAAAATTAGCAATTTCTTTTTTTTTTTTCAAAATTAGAAGTAAAAAATAAGATTTTTTTTTTTATAAAATATTTCACCAAATGTGATTTCTCAAAGTGTCCAATATATCTTTTAAAACACAGAATTATATTGAAATTTAAGTTCCAATATCAATACATTTTTGCTGCTAAACATGTAATATGATTGGTACATTGATATTATATAATACTATGTATATTTATAATAGATGTCTATTTAAATATCAATTATGATGTATTATTATATAATCAAGTGTTATTAAAAAATTTCTTTATGGACCGAAAAAAAATGATTGATATTATTCACACGCTTTGGAATTGATACAACAACTAACATATACACAGAAAAATCCTAACTAATTGCTTACGTCCAAAGCTAAACAGTTGACTATCTATCATAAAACTATGCTAGAATAAATAAGAAAAATGTATAATTGATATACAAATTGATCTTATCCTACAATTTCGTAAATTAATTAAGATATCTCATGATCTTAGCAATTCACTTAGAACATCAGCACTTCAAGAGCCTCCCGCAATCCGAGTGTGATTGAAACAAATCACGGCTTGCTAAAAGTGGATATTCAAATGTTGAATACCTTCCTCAAGCTTATGTTGCCATTGTCTCGCAAAAGAACTCGACATTGTAATGTGCTCAGTTATTTCATGGAAAATTGAATTGGACGCAATGTGCATAGCTGACTTATTATCACAAAATAGACTTATTAGTTGTGGAAGCTCAAAAAACAAATTTTTAAGCACATAAGTCAACCACACGACTCATTTGGTTGTTTTTGCCATAACCCTGTATTAAACTTCTACAGATGATAATGATATGTTTCTGGGATCAGTAAGTCAAAGGAGCAGTTCTAAGAAAAGTTACAAACTTTACCAGTGATTTTCTAATGGTTGAACATGTTGCCCAATCTACATCAGAGTATGCTCCTAAAATTGTTTTATTGGTTTTAAATTAGAAAGTCCCTTGACTTGGTGGCTTGCTAATGTAACAAATCATTCGTTTTGCCGAGTCCATGTGCGGCGATTGTGGACTCTCCAGAAATTCAATGAGAAAATGAGCTCCATATGAAAAATCAAGTCAAGTCAATGTCAAATACAAAAGTCTTCCAACCAGTTTTGTATAACTCCATACATCTTCAAGCAACTCTCCAATATCTTTAGAAAGTCCATGCTATTCAGGAATAGGTGTTTCTGCACATTTCACATTCTTCATCCCAACTTCAGCTATTACGCCTTTGGCATATTTTTGCTAACTTAGATGAATTCCTTATTCTGTTATCTTAACTTCTAGGCCAAGAAAATAACTATCTTTAATCTGAAAACATCCTTGCAAATAATTATTGAATCGTGCACACAATTCTCTACTGTCTCCTACAAGAATGAAATTATCTAAATACACCAACACCACCATCACACTATGCCCTTTGGTCATGTTAAAAAGTGAATTAACTGAAATGCTTTGCTTGAAACAATAAGACAGTCAAGCCTCAGAAAGCTTACCGAACCCTTGCTTAGAGGCCTACTTGAGCCTATTTAAGGATTTATGAAGTTTACTAACAACTCCTTTGTCCTTGATGCATAATCCTCGTGGCACTTTCATAAACCCTTTTTCATGTAAATCCCCATTGACAAATGCATTGTTTTGTTAACATCAAGTTGATGCTATTCTTGCCCTTTAATCAAAGCCACTACAATCACGTGCTTAATAGTTGCAGATTTTGCTACTTGAGCAAATGTTTCATTATAAGCAAGACCTTTCACTTGGCTACACTCATTTGCAACAAGTTTGGCCTTGTATCTTCTACTGTGCCATCCAAATTGTATTTTATTTTAATGACCCATTTTGATCCAATTGTTTTCTTTCATTTTGGTAACTCCACAAGACTCTCAAGTCTTGTTGTCCCATAAGGCTTTCAGCTCTTTATTCATTGCAACTCTCCATTTGGAATTTCTAATGCTTCTTCAAAAGAACTTTGTTCAATTTCATCCACCCTTTCATCTATACCATTAGTAGAAACTTGTGATAGGAAAAGGGCTTTGACATTGCTCATCCTGATGACATGCATCACACAACCTAAAACTATTACTCAAGATAAAATAACCAAAAAATTCTTTTAACCTAAAAATGGGAATATGTCTCTATTGGGTTTTGCCAATCACCAAAAAGGCGTCCAGGCAGTAGAATTTAAAAGTTTCTCAATCAAAGTCTAAGAAGAAGGCCCAAAGAGGATCACGTTCATCCAATATATATATATAAAAAAAAAAAAATACACACATAGAGTGTTTTACGAGATTCTCTACCTTTAAAGGTTTTTTCAATTCTTTTCGTGGTGAAAGGAATCATTTTCTAACCAACAACAAGTAAGTTAATCAATCCATACATAGTAGGGTCTAAGGAGATTCTCAAATACTTTTCACGATGCTAATAATAGACAAGCATGAATGTCTATTTTCTTTGTGCACAAATGTGTGTTAGCAAAAAGATAAAAGACTACAAATGAGAAGAATTGTCATCTTTTTTGTAGAAAAATGACACACAATCTTGCAAGACACATGCACAGTCATGCTCCTTCATACATGAGCATGTAATTTACATGCACGATTGTGTATCTAGTATTTTTGTAACCCATGATTGATATAATTATGCGTAAAATAGGTGTTACATATTTAATCATGATATAACCATCCATCAATCATGATACACACCCATGTAAACAACATACAGACCTGTGTGTTTGTAGTTTATTCAAATTTCAAATCGAATTTAGTTTTATCGAAATTGATTTGATAAACACTTTAAGATTTTGATGCATGTCATGACATACAATCATAAACACAACTACACATGATCATGTGTATGACTACATACAATCATGTGTCAAGCTAAAACCTTACTTTGACTTTCAATCTTATCTAGTCAAATCCAACAAGCCAACCATGACAATACCTAAACACATCACAACCAAAATTAGACAATTCAATGCCTCCAAAACTCATTCAAATTTTATTGTGTGTAACTCATAAGCTATTTACTAAAATGATAGTGTTTATATTTAGATTGAATTTGGACACATATCATGATCACGATTGTCCAATTAGTAGAGTGTCAGCGCATATCTTTGAGCTTGTACAACTTAACGGTCAACCTAATCTCTTTATCATATTATGTCTTTCTAGATTAAGATATAAACATATGTCTATCTCAGTATGTTCTTATATGAACTAATATATGTCTAAAGTGGATATACTAGTTTAGGCTACAATATAATCTCACTATAACCATAGATTCATTAGTCGTGGACATGTATCAATGATCTCACCAAAAACCTTATTTTCAATTCGAGAGTGATGAATCTTTTATTGACCCACCATAACTTTAGTATTGATTTTGATACAGCCAATTGATCACATTTATAATACGTAAGTTATAGTGGTACATTTGATGATATCAAATTATATCAGTCCTAGCATAGGATGATCTAACGACTTTAAGTCAAAAAATTGCATATACCCATCAATTTAAGAGAATATTTCTATAAACACAAAAGTCATCATCTATATGAAATCCTCTTTGTTGGGTTTGTCCAAGGAACATGCCTACAAATTATGCACTCATGTGCTTCAATAATATGCGATCCAATTTGTTGGTTTATTCATATTACCAATAAAGTTGACTATTGATGTTGTCTCTTTCTCCTTCGCAAGTAATGTTATAAGTTGATCAAACTATTCTTGTGAAAGATTAAATTGACTTGTTAGCTCCTAAACATCTTCCTTCCTTTTTGCCTTAGAGGTTGTTATATATGCAATGTATTTTCCATTTTTCTTAACTTGTTAGTTTGCTAGATATCCTATTATTTCAAAACAATTGTCGTTTGTATGCTCGATTTTCTTATAATGGTAACACCTTGGCTTCTTATTATGATCCTTATCTTTGAAGCCACTAGTGCTAATTTTGAAGGTTGCTGACACAATTGATTGAGTCCTTTGAATCGCCACTTCTTTTGATGTTAGTAATGCATAACCATTTGGAAGGTTAAACAATGGATTTTTTCACAACAAATTCAATCTTACTATTTCATAGTCATCATTTAGTTCCAAAACAAATTTATGGAGTTCTTTCTTTTTCCTTCTCTATTGATGCAAAACCACATGTGCATCCAATGCATTATACCTTATAAGGATTTGAGAATGCATTAAGTTGTTCTCACAAACTTTTCATTTTAGCATAAAATGTCAAGATGCCCATATCTCCTTAGCGTGTGCCAACTATTTATCACTTTAACATCTTGGATTCTTGGATTGCTTTCTTATGAAAAAAAAAAAAAAAAAAAGGAAAATATATTAGAATAAATAAGGAAAATATGTAACTAATACACAAAAGTCATTTTATCCCACAATTTTAGAAAGTGATTAAGATATCTCATGATTTTAGTCATTGTTTCGAAATATTTGCACTTTAAAACTAAGACTAAATAAAAGGCCAAAGGATTTATTCCTACCCAAGGTTTGTTGAAAGACAAAACTCCCACCCTTTAATTTTGAAAAACCCAAACACCTACTTGTCGACCATTTTTCATCCTTTTTTGAGTTTTTTAATAAAATGACTAAATTGTTCTCGTTACAAAATATAAATATAATAAAAATATAATTTAATATTTAAATAAAAATTTAAAAAAATAAAATAAAAAATGACCACTGCTATCAATAGCATCATCGACGGTGGTGGTCATCGATAAACAAACCAAAAAGTTGAAAACAACCTTCTAGTTTATAAGGAGGTCAGATCTAGCTATCTTGTTTGGCAAAGGATGTTAGATTGACCTAATCTATTTTTGGTTGAAATGATCAGATTTGACTATTTCTATTATCAAACATAGCCAAAAACGACTGTTGAGTCAAGGTTAGCTATTTATAACCATTGGCTACCTTTGCCAAAAATAGAGAAAACTAATCTAACCTCTTCCGCTAAACGAGACAACCAAATCTAACTGTCCGATGAACCAAGAGGTTGTTTTAGGCCTCCTGGTTCTTTTATAGGTGGTCATTTTTATCAATAATACTACCAACAAAAATGATTATTTTTCTTAAAAAAATTTTAATTTTTTAATTTATTTAAATGTTATTTTAATATTTGTATTATTTTTGTAAAATTTATTTTATTATTTTTAAAATTTTTTATCAAAAAAATGAAAGATGCTTTTTTATCATTAATTTTTAACTGTTGACCATTAAATTTAGCCGTTTATTTTAGTTAACATATGACTATTTGGGTGTATAAAAGTGAGGGTGGAATTTTGTCATTCTAGTAAACCTTGGTTGGAATTATGTCCTTTGGCCCTAAATAAAAATTAGCTCCCTCTTCCATGCCACATACAAATAGCTGTGAGGGACGAGGGAGTTGATATTTACCTACTACACCAAAAGGACTGGAAGTATATCTCTTTTTTTTTTACAAAAAAAAAAAAAAAGTCATAATAACAACAAATGACACCCTCAAAAGCCCATTGAAATATACATGCCAATTCAAAATGGTCCCATTGTGACTTAATTTCTTTCCATATTTTATACTATATACGTAAAAATATAAATAGGATTAGATTTAGATTGAATATATTCAGATTTATTTTTAAATTTAGTTCGAATGAACTTGAAATGAACTGGTCAAACCAGAATCATAATTTTAAAAATCAACAAATACGAGTCTGAACACGAACAGGAACTCAAACTTAAATTAAAAAATTTTTAATTATATTTTATTAATTATTTGTATTAATTATAATTTTTAATAAAATATAGATACGAATTATATTAACCAAATACGAATACAAAAATGAGCCAAACATGAATTGAGTTATACGAACCGAATACAAATCTGAACTTTATTATAAAAAAACTCGATGAATACGAATATAAACTGTACGAAACGAGCCAAAACACGAACATATGCATGTTCGTATTTAATTTGGTTCGAATCCAACCTTAAATATAGATCTTTTGACTTTGGAAGATGAGCATCAATCAACCAACTTTCCACATTCTAAATTTGGCAGCTACTGTAACAGATACATGCTATTCTTCTTCTTCCAATATTATATTTTATATACATAATTTTAAGCTCCACTCAAACAAAATACATACTAATAATTTAAACTCTACTAGAAACTGCACAGATTTAGGAAATTAAATGGAAGGAAACTGCTTAAAGTACATCATCACTTGAGCAAATTGAATCCACCATTGGTGAAGTTGCATATAGCCTTTGTCCTACAATATGACCAGTAATTGATGTAATTTAAAAAGAAAATAGCAAAAGAAAAACCAAACCAATGGGCTCCCTAAAGAAGAAAGTAACATAATCCCTCGTCAAGTTTGATTTCAACAAAACCAAAAGAATGGTCATGAATCAGAGACCAAAAGAGCATCCCAAATCATATCCATGTCCAACGAAGGCATTCTACTTAACTGAACGGTGTCCGTCTCCGATGAAATCTCTAGAATTTTCTTGCTATTTTCAGTCACTTCAGATCCAACTTTACTCTCCAACTCAAACTGCCAATTTGTTGTTGTTGTCTGTTTGTTTTGGCCCAAAATTTTGAGTACTTTGGCATTCTGTGCGGATGAACTTTTCTTTGGTGATGTCGATGGGTGCTGGTGTTCATTAGCCTTTTTATTTGAAGAAATGTCTCGGGATAATGCCTGCAACTTCGCTTCAAGAAGAGCCGCTGTCGTTCCATTCAAAGAACTGATCTTTAGTTGATGCTTGCGTCCTGGAAAATTCAATTGTGCATACTCTCCACGTAGCAAATATGCCGCTGTGTCGTAGGCTATAGCGGCTTCTTCCGCAGTGTCGAAAGTCCCCAACCAAACCCTCGTTCTATTTCTTGGAAGCCTTATCTCTGCAACCCATTTGCCCCAGTGCCTTTGCCTCACCCCTCTATATAGTTTTCCAGGTGAAACTGATGACAAATTTGAACCCTTTTGATGCTGGTTTAGCAGTTTCCTTCCTGTGTATTTCATTGGTTGTGTTTTAGTGGCACTAAGACAGTAATCACTGACGCCTTTGGATGAATAATTTGTCAAACTTTGATTGATTTTGAGCCATTCGTCGCCTGGTTGATACTGAATATGGCGAAGTTGTGGCAAGTGAAATGAAGGGTTTGCAGACAATGACATAATTTCATGACCCTCTTGGTTCTTGCCAAGTGAATCAGCCATTTGTATGGAAGGATTTAACATGGCAGGTTCCTGCAAAAACAAAGTTAAATTTGGGAATTTCGATGTGGTAGATAATGAAGATGGAGAAGGCGGTTCAGAAACTTGAGCTTGAGTTAGTTTGGGAAAGGACTCCAAGAAATTTACAGGAATAAAACTATCTTTAAAATCAGAAACCGAAGCTCCGCCGTATGGATGAACACAACTCATTCCCGAAACAAACTGTTCTCTAATAACATCCTGTTTTACAAATCCAGGAATGTTATTAAACAAATTGGCACCAGAAACCTCTTCGGCCGATGAACTAGACTCCGAACTCGAAAACAATCTATCAGGTGAGGAAGATGAAGAATTCATGTTATTGCCACAGCCATCGTGATCACCACAACCATTCATGGCACCCCAGAAGATCGAATCGCCGAAAAACTTCAATCCTGACGACGCCACACCATGAAAATAAGATGGCAATTCCTTGTGCATGAAGTTTTCCATTTTCGGAAATTGATCTTCCATATGTATTTATTTTTTCGTTGATGAGCAATGAAATAGAGAAAAAGAGAGAGATGGAAATGATGGAAATCAAGGCACTATGTAATATATATATATATAGAAATGCGAAGATAAAGCACACCTCAGCTCAGGCCTCAGAAGTAAATACCAAGACTAAATACAGTAACCTACTTTAATCTGCTAAAGCAAAAACTATCGTCTGACTCAGATCTACTTGTAATTTTAAAGAATAAGGCCACCACTCACCACCATCCATTTTGCATTCGTGCTTCCCATTCGCACTGTTCTGTCGTCAGCCAATTAGAATATGACAGCTCATTTGGCTTGGCTTACCTGTCATCTATGGGTTCTTATTCTTTATATGAATGACTACTGCATCGGAAACTTTGCTTTCGTGATACTATTGGTCTGGTCTGGTCATATTATATTAGGGTTGTTAAAGACGAGTTTTGATATGGAAAAACTTTTGAAGAATGACAGGAATTTAAGGGCATTGGAAATTTCGTGTATATGTGAGAGTTAACACGGTTTGATTAGTCAGATTTTATGTTCTTTTTAATCAGGAATCTTTCGAATTGGGAATTCTTTTTGGTCCATGCTCATGCGATTTTTTGCAACACCCACTTGTTTTATTCTCTTTTTTCTACTTTCCGAATTTGTTGTATTCAGTATGACAATTTCTAAAACCATAGTATATATATGACATTCTCTTTAGTGTGTTTATTAAGAAAGAAAACGCAGACTTACTAAAAAAAATTAGATACAAATGCTGGAAATTTCACGGTCTAATTTACTCTAAATATTGAGGTGGCCGACCTAATCCACAATTGGCTCTGACTATGATAATTACAGGTAAATATAAATGAGAAACCCATATAAGGGTGTAATTATTATTTGAACATAAATAACATTATCATTAACATAATGATAACATTATAATTTGAGCAAGCCTTTGTACACGATTAAAACTATACATACATTAATAAATTTTTTAGAAGAAGAGCAAATAATGGGTCTATTTCTACAGATCTAAAGTACTATAAACATATATATATATATATATATATATATAGTAATTCTTCAGCTTTCCAGGGAACGGGCATCACTACTTTTCTTTTGAGAAGCAAGAAAAAAGTGTATTTAGGGACACTTTGTTAATATCGTATAGCCATCTTCACATCTCAGAAATTTGAGGCTAAATGATTAGAATTCCCATTTGGTGACGTTAGTTTGCAGTGCTTTTAAATCAATCTAATTCTGCCATTGCTGACACCTTCCATAGCCATTTCTAGGACAGGAAAAATGGATCAGAGAGAGAGAGAGATTCCCATAAGCACTTTTTTGAGGGTCAGGTTAATCTATTATATGACCAAGTTCTTCCAATAGTGCAGTTGGCTTGTCATCTGTTTTTGTTTTATAAAAACAGGCACATGGCTAGCCTAACCTATGTGACAATTTCTTAAATATTTAGTGATTAAACTGCAGAAGCATGAGGCCATGTTTCACAGTAACTTGCTTTTGCTTTTTCTCTTTTCTTTGATCCCCTTATCAAACCAGTTTTTTTTTTTTCTTCTTTATTTCTTCTCTGCGTTCTAGACCTCAAGACAATAAAACAAAAAAGAATAATTTGTATACATCTCTCAACACATCACTGTTACTATTTCTTTTGTTTTGGACAAAAGAAGGATCAGACATGTGGAACTGACACATGACCAAACAGTGAATGACAAAATCATTCATCAACTATGAGTACCTAATCATCATCATCATCAACCTCCTAATATGCTTTGTTCAATTTTAATTACTTTCACTTCCATTTCAGATGTTTATCAGCCTTCAAGTTACGGATTTTATACATAATTAACCCAGATGAAGAATTACCTTGGTTATTTCACAAAATATATTTGTATAGTGTATTCCTTTATTAAATTATTAGATATGAATAGATCAATGCGAAAGATAAATATTATATATATATATAATAGAAGATTTTATATATATATATATATATGGGGTCTCATTTTCTAATATGTCACCTTAAAATGAATTTGTAAATTTATAATTAATATAAAACTCTGTGGTTCAAATGGGTAGGATTACCTTGCCAACTCAAGAAGTAGGTTTAGTTTTGAATTAAAGGTTGAGAGAACTGTAGTATATGGAGACATATAACTGACGCCGGAAAAGTTAGAATAATTTATCAGTGAATATAACAACTTGTTTGCACATTGCATAAGCGATAGATCTACTCACATTTATTTTTTATAAATAAAGTGGTGAATATTCTACATATTTTGTCTCATCCATGATGTATAGAAAAGAGAAAGAGAAACATGAAAATATCACTTTGTTCGTACAATTTCTAAGACGATACCATAGTCATCCTCTTGGCAACTACCTCTCAACACCATCTCAAAGTAAAATCACGATCATTTATCTCTAGCTGGAAATTTGAGGGATTTTATGAAATTCATCAGTTCAATTACATTCGTGAATTTGCTTAGATATGAGCTTATTCATTAGGAGAGAACGCAACTTATCACAATAGTCTTAAGGTTAAAGATTCATTATAATAATAAATTAAAGATTTAATAAACAAATGCTCTTTTAGCTGACTCTGAAAACACAACAGCAAAGAGGTTTAAGGCTGGTGCAACTACCCGTAGCATTTGACTAAACAACTTCCCTTTTTTTTTTTTTTTTTAATGCTTTTTCCATTTCTTTAAGTGTTTCTTTATCAATTTTCACAGGGAAGTTCATCCTTTTAATGACAAACCATTTAAAATTGTTAGTGTAACCGTCTCTTAAAATAAGGCATAAATAATGATATTCTAACATGACCCACATAAAAATTAGACAAGAAAAAACATATGAATAGTGTAAATAAAAGATGAAAACAACTGCATCAAAGTGGAATCCTTCTCGTACAATTGATTCCTGCTGTCCTTTTACACCGCCTACTCTTTCTTTTCTCTCTCTCTAGCACAACACAACAGTTTGTCTTGCTAGAGAATCTAACTTTATTTAGAATCTCTATCATGTATATCTATGACCACTTTCATCATCCTCACCCTCTTCGTTTTCTCATTGCTTTGATAGAGAGAGCTCGGTGCCCTAGCGTTTCCCTCATTAATTATAGATAATCTTAGACTTAACATGGGTATTTGCTTTTCATAAACTATTAAATATAGCGGCTAAATCCGGGTGAAAATAAGGTGAAATTTCCTTAAAATGAAATAGAAAAATGAAAGGAGATGGATGCTTTTTGGCTAATGTTCGAAAAAACTAATGAAGTTGTTAGTTAATTAATTAATTAATTACATTAATGAATACTCCATCATATACGTAGGGAGACAGCAAACCCTCTTGGAAGATAGAATAGAAAATCTTATCCTTTCCTCCGAAAACTAAGTTGTAGTTACCTCTTTCCTTGAGACAACCATCATGGCTTCCACCAACTCAATAAAACTTATTTCAATTTATTAAAACCGACTCCAGCACTTTATGCTTAAACATTGCATATTTATTAATCAAACCTGAGTATTATTGTTGTTAATTGTTATTGTTATCAACATCATCATCAATTCTTTATTTTTATCATCGCTTAGATGTGACAAATTTAATCAAATTTTTATAGCCAAAAGCACCGGATTCTAGGACATTATTAGGTGGATGAAAAGAACATGTGAAAAGAGTATGTGGCTGATGAATGGGGTGTTTCCAAATGTGAAAATTTTGTGGTTGTCGATCGATGGCCACTAATCTAGATGATGGAAGTGAAGTTGGAAGTATAAACAAAAAATTTCAAGTTTCTATCAACAAAAACACAAGATCCATAAATTTATAATATCGTATAGAATTACATACACACACACACACACACACACACACACACACACACAATAAGTAGTTAAAATATTTGCTATCATGCTGTGTTTTTAAGAGTTGTAGTGTTTATCCCCTTTGACATGTCCTAGGATAATGTTTATTTAGTTCACCCATGTCTCTCCAAACCAGTAACACTCTTATTATTATTTTATACTATACATTACCAGAACAACTCCAACATACCAACTGTTTAAGCACCAGTTTAATTATATAAATCCCTTAAAACTTCATATTATTATTTTTTGTCTTGTGAGCCAATTACATCCCACCAAAAAAGACGAGTTTACTATAACAACAATAATGAAATAAATAGTATTGTGGTATATTTTAGCGAAGCAGCTGAATGCAAAATGTGAGAAGAAGAATGGAGGCGGATTAGGGTTTATAATAACGCTGTTGGTAAATGGCGTGGGTGGCACGACAGACAATTCAACATGAATTGGACCACTAGATGCTTATAATTTGCCTTCACTAACCTTAACTTATTTATACTCTTCCCTCCCTAAGAACTTTAATTAATTAATTAATTATATAACACAAGGGACTTCTTATATGGAAGTTTCTTCTCCATTTATTCTTTCATCCAGCTGGTTATGAATTTGGCATTCATCATTTCTATTAAATAACCAGAGATTATTTTCTTATAATTTATGGGAATTCATATATTTTCATATGAGGGAATGTGACATCGAGAAGAAGCTAAAGTTCTTGGATAGGATCGGACTAAGTTTCTTATTCAATATTAATTTCTCACAATTTTCTACCATGCAATATTTCAGTATTATTTATGAGTAGAAATTAACATATATTAAATAAGGGCATATCTCTTTCACTTATTGGTAAAATAATAACAAAATATTTATACATGTAAATTATATTATAAGACTATAAACATAAGGTTGACATAGAACCATAAACAACCCAAAATTTATCTTGTAAAACTAGTTAAGGAGACGTCTGCTTATGAATATATTATTCTACATTATTGCACATGTTCTTTTCAAATGAAATGTTCATTTTCCAAGAAGTCAATAATTATTAAAGTTTAAAAGGTTTTACCAACCCTTGCTTTGTTTATGAAAGTCAATTCAGTTGTAAGTTTTTATGAATACATTTTAGGTCATATATATATATATATATATGCTTATGATTTTGTACTTGTAATTTTCTATGATAAAAGTTGTATAAATAAATGTAGAACTCTATGTAGAAATACAAATAAAAAGGAAAGTAATATGTTACAAGGCATTTTAAAACATCGTATTTGTTTAAGAATTTATTCAGACCAAATGATTGAATTTACAATTAATATAATATTGTGGGGTTGGCGTTGCTGGAATGGAAGCAATCCTAGATATTCCTTAATTCATTTGATTGTTTGAAGCCCATCAAGATTTATTGCTTTTAGAAGAAACCCAATAGTTTCTCCAATTGTTTGATGCAGTGTACATAGGCCGAGCAGCGGTTTGCTGATGGGAAGTGATCAAAGAAACCCCTTTTACATATTTTTTGGCCCTTATATTGAATTAAATTTATTTTTTATTCTTTATCAATGCTTTTGACTCCCCACTTGTTTATCATAAAGTCTATATTTTTTATGATTTTCAAATAATTTCTAGAACAAAATCATTATGCAATACAAAATAGTAAGATTTTATTCTTCATTTTTGTGTGACATAATATAAGTTTCATTCATTCAATAAGAAAAATATAAAAAACACAAAAACAAAATTTGCTTACTTTAGATGAGAACTATCCCAATCACTATTTTTGAATTAAAACAAAAAATTGATATCATTAGTTTATAATAATACTAGAAGTTTATCTCATTTTTGTATAACTTGATAAGTTTACTTACTTCAATAGAAAATCAAAATATTCAAACAAAGTTCAATCTTTTTATTAAAACATATATATATATAGTACATTTAGGTTTTGTTATCTCTCTGTACTTATTTGTAAAAAAAAAGCTATATTTTTCTGAAATTTCAATTTAATTATATTTAAAATTTCATTTTAAGAATAATCATGTTGTTTTTAGGGGTGATTATTAATAGTATAATGGAATGAAGTCTCATCAAATTTAAGCGGTGCTATAAGAAATAGATTTGATCTTACAACTTTAAAATGGAATACTGCAGGCAATGGAGCTTCTTTTAAGTTAGTGACAGAATATCGGCAATAGCTCCACTCCTTTTAGGGTCCTATAGTTTATCAGTCTTCCTCATTTTTAAATATTTCTTGAAAAATTAAGTTTGAAAATTGAAAGCATAGAAAATGAGTTTGTCATGAGTCAAAGTTGGTAATCGTAGTGAGGACTAGAATAGAATTGGTGCATGGCTGCGATTTTAGAGTGAATATGTGTGGATGTGTGGTTTCGTAAGTATATTGTTAGTAGTTGGTGGCACTCCAAGCATGAGGAATGCACAGTGGTCTTCTGAGGAAAAGAGAAAATGGGAATCATAATTAACTAAAAAATACTGTACTGACCATCCAAGTATAACTCATTCTAAATCATATCTAATGAACAAGGAATGCGACATTCACTAATTTTAATAACTGCGACGTCCATGATCCCATCCCATATCATTTCTATCTACAAAACTGCCGGGAATCAGCTAAACATCTCACCCTGGTCCCTGCTTAATAAAACTACTCCTCAAAGCAATGCTTTAAAATAACAACTACTAAAGAAACTTAAAAGCAAAGTGATAAACTGTGCTCTTTTATCTGAAGTAGCAACTACACTAGGCAAGCTACAGTTAACAGGCATAGTGAATCTAATCTAACCAACAATGAGCTATGCATCATTAACTGTTGCCTTCCCCGTCTATCAGCTAAGCACTATTCTTTCTCCCCCTTCGTCGCCAGCTTTTTCAACAAGACCAACTCCCATAATATTATCACCAACACTGTCAACATTATGTCCAACATTATCATCAATCTTAGCCCGCTTGAAAGAGTTCTCCTCAGCTAAGAGATCGACACCAAAATTCCCAGATTCAGCATCTACTCCCACTACTTGAGAGGCCTTGATATCCAAATCCTTCTCTGCAGTCTTATCGTCTTCGAAGTCACTGTCACCAGAGCTACTATCATTTTCAGGAGTTTGAGGAGAATCTTCTACAGTTTTGTCAAGTTTTGTTTCTACTTCAACCAAACCTACCTCTTGTCCAGGAAGAGGTTGATGCAGTGGAATAACATCACTGATGACTTGACCCATTCTCAATCGCTCCCGATAATCCTCCATCTCTATTCTGTATCTTTCTTTATCTTTAAGAGCTTTCTCCTGATAAACCTAAAGATCACATATGCCCAAGTATTTGCTAGAAATGTTTAGAGAAAGAGGATTTAAAAGAGAAGCATAAGTATTGACTTTAAGTCATTGAAGTACAAGATGATACGATTCTTACAGCCTTTTCAGACTCGCTAATTGTGGTCCACAGTTCACCAATCATTCTACTGATCTCCCTGTCTTTCCCTGGGTGTAGTGGCTTCAGTCTTGCATGTTGCTCAGCAAAGAAGAAATTATACCCACTTCTGTTAGGTTTTGGATGAGCGGGATCTCTTCTCTTAATCTCTGATTTCTTCCTGCGACGGCGACGTTGTACTCCAGAGACAGCACAGGCATTGGCAGAATCATTGGTGTGTAAATTATGAGATGGTTGCACTAGATGTTCAGGGTCCTGTGCAGACTGATAGAGAACACCTTTTAGCTTCTCTGAACCTATAGTCACGGTAACCAGATATCCACTTTCAAATTTTCCATCAATGACTCCGATCACAGGATATCCTGAGGCTGATGCTGGTCTTACTGCAACAACAAAAGAAAAATAGGATTTTACGTGAATCACAGCATATATAGCAGTTGGAAATTGAATTAAGAGGAATCAAGCAAACAAAACTTAAAATATATGGGAATTGGCATGTGGCAAATTAACTAAGTAAAACAGAAAGTTCTAATGAATAAAACATACAATTTAAGAACCAACATGCAAAAATGAAAATCCAAAAGATTTTGAAAATTTAACAATTGGTTTGTTATATTTATATAGAAGACGAAAAAAAAAGGTGTTTAGTGGAACTCATACTATCAATCATAATTTTAATCAATATATGATATTAGGTCTTAAAACAAAAATTTACTCTCCAACTAAAATATCTTTCGTGAATATGATAAACTAGGTTTCATAAGCCCCAAGGAACCCCAAAACTAAAGGACAAAAGTTGTAATATATTTATAAAATCTGCAGAGAATTAAATTTGGGGAACTATGTTTGTGTTCATGTTTTTTGTGCACAGAATGGGCACTCTAGATTCTTAACAATTTCAAGGAAAGGAAGGGGTGGCAGGGTGCGCAGGGACAAAATGCATATGCGAAGGAAGAAAATACAACACGTTTTTAAATGAGAAAAGTACAAGAATTAAAAAAAAAAAAATGATGAGAACCTGGAGGCAACACAGCAGGATTAATCTTTGGTTGTTGGATAAATGGGGCTTGAACATCTGCTGATGGCTGCACTGCTCCTTGAGCCACTATTGAGGCTGCAGATGGGCTCTGCCAAAAATCTGCAAAAGGGTATTTGGAATTAACTATGAAAGATTTCAGACATTAAGTTGTGTCATTTACACAAAATCGAGATTCGAGTCCAACCCTGGGATCTGAAATAGTAAATTTGTTCATAATCATGAAGCAACGAAACATAGTATTTGCGCAGCACAAAAGATGCATTTGTAGCTGTAGAAGGAAAGTTGAAAATAGCAGTAACTTCTTTCCATCTTTTCTCCTTAATAATCTGCGAATTGCATTTTGAAAGATTAGTCACAGCAGGACATTCACCTTTGATTAACATTAAGAGATTAACCACTACAGTCAACCATTAGTTCTTAGATCGATAAAATATGCTATACGCAATACGTGATATTACCTAACAATAAATAACAGACTATTTGTTGATTCACATACAAAAAAAATATTTAAGACTCCATATGGTTGCAATGAGAATATAATAATGACAATGAAATTGAATTGATAAAGCAAATTTTTAAAATTTAGATCTTATATCTAGAGTATGATATACCAAATAATAGAAACGCTTTTGCAGAATTATAAGGAAATGTGGGTACAGCTAAAGGCCTAAAACATCAAAGCAGTAAGCAAGCAGCTAAAAAGTATGATAGCAATCCATCTGCTTTATTCAAACAAACAATTCTTACAGAACCAATTCAACAACTGACTTAAAACTACATTCTGAAGCCAAAATATCATATAATAGATGATCAATGGAGAAAACACTTCTTCAAATGAATAAAACATATGGGATTCTTCACTCGCAAACTTCAGTACTATAATGCATGATTAACTACAATGTCTGCAAGGAAATTTGCATCGCCAACAGATGTATAGAAAATAAATTAAATCATTTATAATCTAGCCATTCAATTACTTTTATGTCAGGTGTTGATTTCAAAAAATAATAATATCAACAATAAACTTCTTTAACCAACTAGACTTTTTAATCAGAAAAACGTATAATTTAAGAAACAAGAATACCTAGTTGGGAAGAAGAAATATAAACTTTGTTCTTGTTTTCCAATGACTTCTAGATCCCAAAATAATCATTAAACTAAAACTACAATTTTTTTCTTTCCATAAAAAACTGTTAAACCGTAAAAAATATGAATAGGTTCATCAATGGACTAGGTATCTACAAAATGAGGAAGAATAAAACAAGTGGTATAGAATTTATACAAGATACACGCTCTGTCAAAAAATAATCTTCCATCAAGGGAATCTAACAATACAAAATTAGCCGAAAACCCCTTCCTAGTTAGGAAGAAAAAAGATAAACAAAGAGTCTGGAAACTCGTTTGAAACTGAAGCCCAAAGAGAAGTAACATTAAATACATATTTGACAATAGGAAGAAAATAAAAGCGAAGGTAAAGATCAGCTATATGAATAAAATTTGATTAAATGGTGTATGCTACAATAGACAACACATTTAAGAAAAAAAAAAGACCAAAGAAATATTTCTTTCACGGCAACACAAATATTCTAAAGTTATCGGTAACCCCTTCACCTGCAAATTAAACTAAAAGTCATGATCCAATAATAATATTTAAGCTCTAACATATTCCCCCAGCTATAATTGCACACGAGAGCATACTATAAGCACAACTTATTATATTTTTATTATTAAAATAGGGAAATTGAATGCAAGACCATGTCCTGACTTTAATACCATGGTCAATAAATGTCTGAACTAAAATCTTATGCTTATAGACCAAGCCATAATAAAATTGACCAACAAAATGCAAAATGAAGTGGTTGAAATTGTCCATACTCCAACTTGCTTTGTTTACATTGCTCTTAGTGTAAAGTCCACCAAATGATGTTCATACTTTAAAATGCACCACTGCAAAAAAAAATTTTTAAATAATAACAATAAAAGAACTAACAAAAACAACAATTTGTTTGTTTCATCTTTCGAACCATTCAAATAATATTTAATTACAAGCTAAGGGATATCTGGTGCTTATCCTAAACCCCCTAAAGAAATTTTAGTGGCGGTCCCTGCAACGCATGATACCAAAAAGCAAGGTGAAATTAAACAAACAGAAACTATAATTACTCAAATCAAGGAAGCAGCCACCTTGTCTGAGCCACAAAAGTATGAGTACTTTCTTACCATTATTTTTCACATAAAGATTACTTCGCTATGTATTCAATGAAAATATGCCCAGGTCTCCAGATTATCTAGCTAATCAAATGAAAAACCCAGCTGAAAAGATGCATCAGTTTAGTTGTGTCACTGCAAGAAGCCAGTGCTTTCAACAAAAAAATAGAATCGTCTTTGGAAATTATATTACATTAAATTTTAAATGAAAGCTTCAAGAGAATAAAAAGTCAGGAATCTATAAATCAGTAATGAACAAAAAATTTTACCACTCTGTTTAAAGGGGAAATTTACAGCACAATAAAAACAATTTTTTTGGGAAAAAAATGTCTTTTAAATCAAGGCAATTCATTATTGAAACAAGGTGTACAACCAAAATAACAAGAACAAACATCAGACAACAGACTGCATAGAAAGAATAAAACACAATAAAAGCTTTAATTTACCTTCTCAATACCACCACGAGAAGTAACCTCCACAAAGAGCCGATACAAATCTAACTCCTTTCCTCCAATAATGGGAATCCTACAGTCAGAAGTACACATTGACAACAGATTATCAACAGAGGGAGTAATCTCCCAAAAGTAAATCCACGTTCAGGGAAAAACTTAAATACATGTTATAATAGAAAGAGTAACATATCCGTTGCTTTAATAAAACAATTGAATCCTAGCATTAAACATGCCAGAACCTAATTACACAGTCATATAATTTGGCCTTGCCACAATTATTACAATAATATTACCTCTTTCAAATTATAATAAAAAAATAGAAGTAAATAAATATAAATGTTTCTTTAGTGCAACTCTATTGAACCAGGTTTTTTCAATTACTAAATTACCTAATAAACATATTTCAAGTCAAGTAGGTTTTAAAGCACAGTCAAATCTCTAAATTCAGTATAGTTTTTAGCTGCATGCATAAACAAGATGATAATGTTCTGAGATAAGTCCTCGAGCACATATATTTAAAATCTTGAAAAACAAGGAAATTAAATCTCTTCTGAAAACTTTGACAGTAATATTAGTCTTCAACCAAAAGACAAAGGAAGATGAGTCACAATTTTTAAGTAATGGTGTCACAAACTTAAATGTTTCAAGTTAATAATAATCAAGATGGTATCTACTACAGGAAAATTGGCAGTAGAGTGAGTACATCAATGCATACGAGACTTTAAAGTAAAAGAAGAAAGATACAGAAGGAACTGCTTTACCAAGTTCAACATAAACGTGCAACCCAACAAGCAATGCAGAACCATTAACATTACTCTTTTAATAAGCCTCAAATATATTTTTTTGTTCCACATTTAAAAATAGAATATAGATCTTGCTACAAGATCTTATAGCAGCTAAACATCCTCGTTTATTCATAATCTGACCCCAAATAAGTTAGATATAATCCCCATTACATTTTAACCTGCACAAGCCATTGACATGTAAATAAATTGTGAAAACTTGTCAAGAGAACAGGAAGCAAAGATGTTAGCATTACTAAGGGTGAAAAAATGGAAACAGACAAGTAGCATACATACTGCACAAAACTTACTGTAATCCACATTAAATTCACAGCAACCACCCCTCTATGAAGAATATACCATCTATTCATCAGCAACATGCACAAAAATGCACAACAATATTTCTTTATATATATATATAGACGGCTGCTTGTAGATCATTAGTTTTGAATCAAATCAAGATAAAACTAATGCAATCCACTTTTTTACTTCAGCAATAAGAACTTCCGGATTGTTATTAGGAATGTTAACCAAAAGTAGCAAGCTGGGGACAAAAGCTCCGAAGATAGAAAGCATACATAAATTTGGTTCCCATAGTAGCATGAAGCTTCTCCAGAGTAGACATGAACAGCTCCGGGCTAGCTACAATATCCTCATATCGAGGAGTTGGTTGACAAGTAGAGGGCGGTTCTTTCATAGACAGTGGACTCTGTTTGCCACAAGAAGTTGACGCCATGGCCAAATTGTTTCACCAGCTAAACTCTCTCTATTCAACCACCACCGACTATAGCATTTAACATTCTCTCAACTAAACTACAATAACAACAGCATAAATGAGATTTAACAAAGAGAGAACCAAAAAAATGAAACTATGGAAATAACTACACGCAAAAAGCAAATTTTCAGAGGAAAACTATCAAGAACAATGTCAAAAACACAAGTTTAAAATGATTAAAAAAAACCCCAGAAAGAAAAACCATCAAGATCGATGCCAAAAACACGTTTAAAAGAAAAGGAAATAACCCCAGAAACAAAAAACCATAAAAAAGGCACCTTGATATAATAACTCCCAGTAACAAGGGAGAAATTCAAAACCCAAGAAAAGAAGCAAAGGGTAGCAGCATGGCATAGCTGTCATGGCTATGACATCCTTCACAGAGAAACAAGGATTAAAACAGGAGAAACCCATCAAAGACAAGGCTTTCGAAACTCAAAGCCTATAAAGAAAACACACTTTTAGGCTCTGGCGATACAGACCCAGATACACACTACTGACATACACACTCCCATCTCTATATCAAAGCAGCTGGCTGTTACAGGCCTATGTAGCCTATAAATCGAGGCTGACATTGCAGAGATATGCTGTTATTATCAATGGTGTACTAATCACATAGACATAAACAAACATTTATCTAATCCATTAATAAAGTCAAACAACCTTTTTCTCCTTTATCTGACACCGTTCAGCATTAAATTTAAAGATTTTGAACAGTAACAATGCGGGGTTTTGTCAAAGGGGTAATTTGTATTGTCATCCATCAGATTTTTTTTCTTTTTTTTCAACTTTCAAAACCAACCAAAATTCACCTTTGCTTAACCAACAACCCCTACTACCCTCGAATTTTCAAATCAACAACTGTCCTTTCCCCCATCCCACCACCACTTCTTCCATGGTGGACAAGGAAGAAACATAAAAATGAACATTAAAAAAATAACCACAATAAAATAAATTATATTAATCACGTATTCATTTTATTTTCATATATTATATGTTCTTATTATACTCGTATTATTATTTCTATTATTAAAAAGAAACCCAGGTGCAGAAATGGCAGATGAAAGAGTTAAAAAAAAAAAAAAAGCAAAAAAGTAACTTACCAAACCGTGAGAAACAGGATTGAGAAAATGAAATCACATTAATCTAACCTATGAAGCTTATGAATAGTAACCTTTATTATAATGCACCAAATACGACAACAATAATATCTTTTAGTTTTAATTTTTATACATATATTTTCTAAATTTAAAACCCTAAAATACATGCATATCCACAATGGAAAGACAATTCTACCCTCCGAAGTGAGCCTAAAAATGAAAACGTTGAAGGGTAGTTATGGGATTGAAGGACAAAGGAGTGGCTTAGAATTGAGAAATAAAAGATTAGCATAATATAAGATGTAACGTGTCCTACCGACCTCCCGGTTGAAACGGCAAAATCTGAAAATCACAAGTAAAAAAAATAAAGAGGGATAAGAAACAAGGAGATATGGGTGCCGTAACAAAAGCTAAGCTTATTGGTATTGGCAAAAAGTTGTATTGGTATTTAATAAATCAAGAGAAGAGGCATTGCATTTATCCCAGCCATCCCCTAAAATTCTTCGCAAAACCCTTTTTTTAGTATATTTTATTAATGCCTTTTCTTCTTATTATTTCCCATTTATCATCACCACCAAGCACCAACCCTTCAATATTATACAGTTACTTAGAGATCTAAAACTTAGCATTGCCATTGTTCTATTGAATATTTGGGATTATATATTTTGTATAATTATATCAATATCATGTAGATGTTGTGATTTAAGATTTGATTTTGAATTTTGGAAAATAAGTGATAAGATAGATTTAGAAAATGAAAAATAATTAACAAAGCTAATGTTATGCTAATAAAAATGGTAACGATATCCTCGACACACACATAAGAATGTCTAAAAAAATGTTTTGAAACATGCTAACACAATTTCTTGACATAGAATAATGTATGAAATTAAGAGTTTTTTGCAAAATAAACTATATAACAACAATTTTGAAAAGAATTAAGAAAGTTTATTATATGTACGTGAGAGAATAAATTAAGATAAGTAAAAAAATAAATATAATATATTTTTTTTACGTGGTACAACTAATAATTGAAATAGTCATATCTACGAAGTTATCATTAGTTAAAGTATAGTACGAGAATAATATATGATTCTATCTCTTCTTTTTTCTTCTCCGTTACTTATATACAAATTTTTTAAAGAGAAAATTACATTTAAATTAATGGTAGTTTTGCATATATTTGTGATGTCTTTGTTTTTGGGGGCTTGTGTTAATGCCCGTTATAAATATGTTGTGTTATATAACTTATATGGGGTCACTCTTTTGATGAAATTGTAACTATATGATAACCATTTTTTTTTATGAATTATGAAGTTAAAGTTTCTAGTTGCTAGTTGCTTAGGGAAGTACTAGGCTTGAATAGGATTCCACCTATCTACAGGCTTTGGACTGAAAGATTATTTAGTCTTTGATCATTGGTCATCACATCTAGTTATATTTTGAAAGTTGATTTTGAGTTGATTAGTTTGATTGCTAAACATTTATCCCCAATTCCTTGGAGTACGACAAAAACTTCAAAAATTTTGAAAATTTTCAGTCGTGTGGAGATTTTATCATATCTTTTTGGAATTATGCAAGCTAATTATATCATAACTTTATATATTCTAAGTGGTGTATTTATTTTAACATTTCATTTTCCTAATGGAATATGTTGGATATGCACTGTTTATATCATGTGATGTTAATATATATTTATGAGTAAATCAAACGGTTATTATGAATTCTTTTTTACTATAAAAGGAGAAGCTTGGCATGCATATTTTCTATAAGGTTGTCCTTTTTTTTTTTTTTTAATGTACAAGTTGTTCTTAGCTATTTTCATTCGAGTTTGACGGAGAAGGAAAACTTGAAGTATGAAACTTTTACGATAGAGAAAGATGTAAATAGTGATCTTCATGAAGATTTTTCATACCTTTTAACCAGTGGCTCACATTTGTTTGTTGCTACATTTGTTATTATCATGCACCTCCCTTGATGTGGCAGTGGTGTCGTTCACCATGATGTTTTTTCTTCTATTGGCATTTCATCACTCTTTTATGGAGCTTCACAAGCATGAGGTGGGGTTTTATATTGATTCTTGCCTCAATATTTGGCTTAGCTTCTCTTACTGGGCAATACAAGAAGAATATTTACCTTATTGAACCTTAAGCTAAGGGTGAAAAAGTCACAGAAGATGGCTTTTAGAGATCTTTCAAAGAGTTCGATATTTCTTTTTACTTGTACCTTTCTTGCAAAGGCAACCCAATAGTATGTCCCACTCATTTTCTTACAAAGTTTCTTACTAGATTAACTTGTTCTTAATCCTTTTTTGATCTATTCTTATATTGGGCGAAGCATTGGTATGAGATAAAGTGATCTTAGATGTGATATAAGGCATTCTCTTACAAGGGAGTGTTTAGGCTATTCTAACTAGAGTTGTTATAATTCATCTTTTGTTTAGGTTATTTTAAGAGGGTTTTTATCAGGGATTGTCAACACGTTTTTAACTTGTCTAAAAAGCTTACTTGCCTCGATGATTTTGGTAGTGGCTCCGTAGCTTGTTCTTAATCCTTTTTTGTTATGCCTATAGGTTGTCAGGTTCTATTCTTCTATTGAATGAAGCATTGATATAACATGAAGTGCTTCCTTAGATATGATAGAAGGAATTCTCTTATAAGGGAGTGCTTAAGCTATTCTAATTAGGGTTATTGTAAATCATTAGTTATTTTGGTTATCTTAAAAGGGGATTGTTGTAGGACCCGCCGCCACGAGTACCCCTGCTGCTGAAAGATACTGATCTTTTATTAATTAAACTGAAAATCTGGGTACCCGCGACGGGAATCCTACGAAAAGAAAATACTATACTACTGCTGGTCTAATTTACACTGCAAGCGGAAGCTGAAACTGAAATATACAATGAGCCCAACTGGCTTTACTATATATATATATAAAACTGCTCTGTACAACTGTTTTACCTCCGAGTACATATACATTTACAAAACGTACAAGTACAAGACCTCACAGGTCCAACTGAAAATAAAATACAAGCTGGAGAGTGTGTGTGGGGTCCTCCTCGCCAGCCTCAATCCACCCGCTCCTCGCCAGCAGCAAACTGACCTGAAAAGGAAGGAAGAAGGAAAGGGATGAGTGATAAAGATCACCCAGTAAGCATTCCTTACTTCCCTCAACCCACGCAAGCAGCAAACAAGGGCATACATACCTGATCGGCCCTATTCATGCATCTAATCGCTTGCTGGCACTGAGTCTGATTTATCTGATTACTGCTGTTATCTAGTTACTGATTTCTGATTAATGCATGTCAATATGAATATATGAAATGACATGCTGAGCTGGAATCTGAAAATGACTGATGATGCATGTATCTGAGCATCTAACTGAATGTACCCGAAGGTACCTGCTGTGTTGATCAGGCTGATGAACACAGGGATTCGGCATCCTGGCCAAGTGGGCTGAACATTCTAGCTACTAGTTAGAAAGCTGGAAACTGTACTACTGCTGAGCTGACTGACTGGTGTCAGAAAGCTGGGTCCCACAGATGCCCCCTCGAGTTCACCCCAAAACTGAAACCCATAGATTGGGTTCTGACTGCTGAAAACTACTGAACTCGGATCCCTGGATCCTCATTCAGACTATATGCTAGGCTCTGAATGCATATGCTTCTATTCTTAACTGAATTCTGAATTATCTGATGTCTGATTGCCTTTGGATGGATTACCAAACCTTTAATAAATCAATTTCTGAATTTCTGGGAGAAACTGGCTGACACACGGCCGTGCAAGGAAAGCACACGGTCGTGTAGCACACACACACGGCCGTGCAGGCAAAGGCACATGGGCGTGTGCCCCAGCACACGGGACCGCGTGCTGGTCGTGCGTCTGGGCGTGTGTGCTTCTGGAATTCTGGCCATTTCATGCAATAAATGGGACATACGGCCGTGTCCCTCAGGACACACGGTCGTGTCCCTGCGTTTTCTGCCCGTGTGCACGAAGTGCACACGGCCGTGTCCTTGCAGAAACAAGGGCACACGGGCGTGCTCTTGCGGGCACACGGTCGTGTGTCTTGCTCTGCTCAGACATGGCTCAACTGAAACGCGCTGGAAACCAACTGATTCTCATCCAAACTGAAATTAACTGGAAACATGCATAAATGGCACTTCTAATAACACATATCAATCATCAATCTCAACATCCATCCACTGTTACTGATTCCACCATTAACACATCAAGTTTTTCTCACACTGCACACACACAGCAAAGCATGCATGATTCTGGGTGGAAAATAATCATGGCAATCAACATATAATCATCATCTCATCATCATACATACATACAAGCATAGCATCTCAAGCTAGGAATGGAAACTCATATTTCCATACACATCAAACAAGCGGGAAAACTGAAGGAGAGAGTAAGAAACACTTACCTCTCGACATGGCTACTGGAAACTTAAACTCAAGCTATTCTCTCTGATCTCTGGCTGGATTGGGAGCTGCTGGAAGCTGGACT
Source organism: Anacardium occidentale (assembly GCA_026122585.1). NCBI lineage: Eukaryota > Viridiplantae > Streptophyta > Magnoliopsida > Sapindales > Anacardiaceae > Anacardium > Anacardium occidentale. Next base: position 543,001 of record JAJEJH010000209.1, read on the forward strand.
TCTCTCCTAGGGCTGGAAGCTGCTGAAAAGGAGAAGAAAACTGGCTGAAATGGGTGAGAAATGCAAATCTCCCGTCTCTCTCTTTCTTTTATCCCACCTGCACGGGCGTGCAGGCTTGGCGCACGGGAGTGCACCTGGGAAAATGGATGAAATCCATTTTCCGCGCTTCGCATGATTAAAACCTCCCTAAAGGCATCATACGAAGGCCACACTGCTCTGGAAAATTACTAACTCACCCCTGAATTCTGATAAACTCCCAATCTATTCCTGAATTCTATTTCTAACCCCAAAACTCTACCCCTAAGGGCTTTTCTAAAACTGGGATGCTACAATTGTTAACACGTCTTTAACTTGTCTAAAAAGTTTGTTTGCCTTATTGAATTTGGCAGTGGTTTCCTGAAGTTTTGTTGAGAGAATAGCTCTTTTAACACCCATAAAGTATATCTTGAGGGCATTTTGGTCATTTGTTTATTTATTGAAAATGTAAGTTAAAATAATGTTATGTACATGGGTAAATTAAGTTAGAAATTATGTCAAATGTTGAAAAGGAAGAAGAACAATCATCTCATCTCAACTTTGCTAAGATACCATTAGAAATATACATGTTCAATTATTCACTCAACTCACTATAAATAAAATACACAACCCAATTTAATTATCTTATATTGGGTGAGAAAAAAATGAGCCACTCACTTTATACATTATTAATAGCGTTTTAATTTTTGTAACATTTTTTATACTTTCTTTCGTTAAAAAGAATTAACAAGCTTAAATTTAATAAATAAATTTAATTTGGCTAAGTAACAAAGGACTTTTTTAATAAATTCACGCTCAAATTAGATTTTATTAAAAACTCATAAGTTTGAGTCAGCTTTTAACAAAACTTAGTTTTAACTTAGTTTAGATCAATTTATTTTGAATTCATCCTCGTTCATCACTCACGAGAAAATGATTCAACCGGCTTCTCCAAAAATTGATCAAAAGCTCAACCTATTTGCATACATGTATGATCTTGCCACTACAAGCACCGACACGGCCAAATTCAGCTTCTATCATAGTTGAAAGGTCAGATTTGGCCTCATCGAAGCCGCTACATGAAGAACCAAATCCACTTGTCAACCGTCAAGCAGCCTTACTAGGCTTTTATTGTGAAGGCCGAGGCCTCTAGCGAAGCTACGTGGCCGTCGGAGGCAGCCGAATGGGCGACAGAAGGTGGCTGGGCTATATGAAGTTTGCGTGTAATTTTGTTCAAGGACTTTTTAACGGGCTTTGTTTTCATTAATAGACCTTGACAGAATAAAAGCTAGTCTTTATTTCTAAAACCAACTAGTGCCTCTACAAATTCCTCAAACGCCGAAGAGTTCTGTAACCTCTTCTATTTCATGACACTAATCAAAAGACCTTAATAAATCCAGCCCAGTCATACCATCACTGACTAACCTCACAAATAAAATTATATTTAAATTGAACATATTTGAATTTGATTTAGACTCATTTTATTCAAAAGTAAAATGATATGATATTTAAAAAAAAAAAAACACGAATTCCAATATAAACACAAATATTGTAAGATTTTGAATACTAGCCCAAATATAAACTCAACATACGAATAATTGGCATGTTGAACGAACTACTCATATATCAAAATGAAATAACGTCATTTTATGTATAATTTATATTCAAAACGAATGTGAACACGAACATGTTTACATTCATTTGTATAATAAAGAATAAAACCAAATCAAAATTCAAATTTGATCATTACTTACAAACATCAACACAAATGTCTATTTAACTGTGTTTGAAAAACACGAACTGAACACAAATACTATCCATTAAAAAGCAAATCAAATACAAATACACACATGTTCGTGATTGGCTCAACTCAAATCCATCACTATCCACAAAGGCCAACACATACTAGGCTGCAAATAGACAACAGATACTAGAACGCCACTAATATGCAGAGGTCAAACTGTCAAAGCACTGCTAATAGCCCAATTGTTTTGGAAGAATCAAACCATAACTAAAGACTTCTTCCATTATTCAACACTTTATTCCATCCTTGACAAGGGATTCAACCCCAGGACATATGCCATCCTACAGCACACATTCCAGCTGCCGGATACTTCAAAATGTCCATGGCCAAAACAAAATTGCATGCTTTCAGAGGCTTTCATCATGAGGCTCCCCAAAGAAGATATCAAAAAGTCATTGTTTAGCTCTAAGCAGAACTTAGGCATCACGTGATATGTCTGAAGAGAACCGGTGCGACCAAACAAGTATCCAGACCCAAAAAAGTAAAGTGACGTCTTATTAACCAAAGATTTCTCCATGTATATGTATAAACCAGCACATGTCGCTTTCTCTGAGACACCTACAGTCCCTGTTGTATTTTGTTCACATGCATCTTTGCTCTCCTAAAGAAACACTTTGAGCGCATCTTTTGGCTTTATTTCTTTGAAAAAACCTGAGCAAATTAAGCTTTCACAATCAGGAAAAATAGTTCAAAGCCGAGATAAATACTGCAAGCATCAGCAGGGGGATATTGTAATATAGCAAAAAGTAAGAGTAGAAACTTGTGGTGAGATTATACAAAATGTTTCAAACGTACTATAGAATCAGTAGGCACGGTTTTACTTTCTTCACATCGTTTTCTCCTTTACAACAAATCTCTATCAGATTCCCCCATGCATATCATACAGACATCTAGATATAGTAAAACGTCTCTAGTATAGACCTCAATTTGGCAATGGTGGAATGTAAACATGGAGAAAGCTTCCAACTCATAAACTCTTACACAGGAAATCAGAAAGTATACCACTCAATTATAGGTTTTTTTTTTTTTTTTAATCTATCAAATGGAAACTTTAACATAGACCTTAGGTGACAATGGGGGCAAACAGACATCACGTACTGCCTTTCCAGGTTTAGTTAACTATCAATCTCCAGAAGCTGGAACTGAACTTTTTCCCTGTTCCTACATCCTATCGAGAAGTTGAGCTTCTCTCTTCCCTCTTGCACAACCCTTAGTCTTTCTGTAAGCCACCCAACTTCATTGTCAATTTTAATCCTTTCATAATCTAAAGCCGACAGAGAATTTCTCCGCGAATTGGATAGCACAGGTTTGCTCTGCTGGGAACCCACATGACGCAATCTAGTAGATACGTCTGATATGCTTCTCTTAATGTCAGCTGCAGCTTCTGAGCTACTAATAGTTGTACTATCATCACATGGTATAGGAATATCCACCATGACATTCTTTGACAGGTCTTTACTTTTGTTTCCATTAGTTTCATTAAACATAACAAGCTCATTGCCAATGACAGGCACATCACAAACACTAAGATCTCTTCCAGTTTTAACAAAGCTTTGCAAATACTTTCCATGCTTCTCCAGATTACTAACACTACATGGAGAACCAATATTATTTGCATCACAAGTCTCTATTATCTTTGATGTCAAACAGTGGCATGAATTGTTGTCATCAGCTTGCACCTTGTTTTGTTGATCAGTTGGATTCTTTTCGAAGGACACCATTCCGTTCTCCTGCAAATCTTGAGTAATCTCATCGCTCTTTCTTGAATGATGTTGATGGTGTATGTTGAAACTGGGATGTCCACGGAAGTATCCTAGTTTTGATGAGTCAGCATCCTTAACCAATAGTGGAATTGGTAATTCTTGAAGAGCAAAATTTTGCAACTCAATAGATGTAACATCATTCCCAAGAACATAATTTGTACCTCTAATCTTTTTCTTCTCTCCAAAGGATTCACTAACTTGTTGCAGCATCATTGCTGGATCCTCATTAAAATATAATGAAGAAGAAGCCTTGCGCTCCAGTGTGGATGCTGTATCCTCCGTATCAGCATCCAACTGCTCATTTGTGAAAAACATCTCCCTGAAGGCTTCAACTTCTTTCTCCAAGAAATACTTTTCTCTTTCTCTCCTTAGCAATATCTCTCTAAGAATGTTCATTTCTTCAGCATCATAAGCAGATTTTTCTTCTATCATCCTCTGGTATTGCCTGGCTTCCATTTCAATTGATGCCTTCTCCTCTTGTAGACGAAGTATCATAGCCATGGCCTCGTCTGCTGCAGTAGCAGCAGCACTTCTCTCTTTCTCAAGTTCAATATACAGAGATGAAAGAGCAACATGTTCTTCTTTCAGTGCTTGTTCCAAAATGCTAATAGCATTTTTATCAAGGCCATCAAATTCTAGCTCCCCTAGCAAATTGTAGTTGAAATCTTGATGAGGTAACACATCCTTTTCAATAACTTTATTCTCATCAAGAGGTTCATTCAATTCATTCGGCATACCAATGTTCTCCTTCAAATCTCCCTTTCCATCTAAAATAATAAAACCATTCACTTAAAACAGCATCATAATATGTAGAAATAACAAACGAAAACATAAGCATATGACTGCATTCTGTTTCAAGTGTCAAATGCTGCAAAAGCATGTAGTCTTTTGTGCTGGAAGGAAAAGACTTCAGAACTCAAGATTTACCACCTAAAAGTTCGAAATGAAGCAATATAAAAACCTTTTATTTTGACATTCGCAACAAGTACAACCAGCCATTTATTACATTGGATCCAGTGTAACTGTGATTGACGTATATCATTAATTCCTATTAATTAACACTGTAATTCTAAAATGGAAAAGTCTAACAGAAATAATTTAAGGCTAAATCTGGGATGCTAAGATTAACCTCTAAAATTCAATAGAAGTAAAAATTAACCAATATTCATAGATATTAACAGAAGGGTAGTCCTACATTAAGACAACAAAGAACCTTTACAAATATGAACTTTCATAAACTTTTTAAAAAGTATGAACATTCGAACATAATTAATGAAGGCTCTATCCTAATGTAAAAGATATGCTCTATTACAATTTGTTGGTATTCATATACAAAGCAATGTAATAACTTGTTGCCCTTCAATTTGTCTATAAAGTGATTTATAGCCTACAAAAATATTCACACCATATTGCACATTTTACATATTGATAAAAGATGCAGTATACAGTTGAAATAATATGGAATAAATAGCAAGCACAAATATAAAATTATGGGACTTCAGACTCTTCATTCTATACTTAAAATAATTGTGCTCACAGAGAAGACACCACAATGATGCACTATGTAGTGTATAATCAGTTCGAACTATAGTTAAGACATCATGAACAACTTCAGAGCATAATTTTACACTTACAATCAAGACTTTCACATGCCATATGAACTTGAGCTGAGCTGCGTTCTGTAATCTCATTTACGATTTTATTAACACAGGCAGGAGACCCCAGAACACCCTTTTCATCCTGTAATAATGGATCAAGTGATGAAACAAATGGAGACTTATCATTATCCGCAGACGCATTTTGGCAACGCCTGATACCAGAACTTAAACTCCGACAAATAATTGTCTTCCCTTTTACATCAAAACTTCCTTCTTCTGCATGTGACTCTCCCCCAATTTCTTCTCGCAATGATGAGCTACATGATGCTTCACACTCAAAGTTCCTCTCTGTTCTCAATTGAGGATTCAAGCAATCCGCAAACACCGAATCAAAAGGGAACTTGTTCTTAATCAAATATTGAACATAAGATATTTTCACTGGAGGGCAATCCACTAACAGACTTTGCAAGCAGTAGTTGTAATTAATCTTACTGGGGTTACCGAAAAGTCCATGGCAAGGACAGGGCAAACTCAAACCAAACAAACCTAGAAATCTCGACATTGCGTAAGCAAGTGTTGATCCACATAAGAGCAAATAAGCTATAAAAAGATCAAGATATGCACCCACTAGTTCACAAATCGTCCACGCCTCTATAGCTTGACAAGCCATTTTCCTTCCCATAACAAAGCTTTATCACTAATGCAAATATCTAAAAACACAAATAGCCGAACTAATCAGCTAATCTTCTGTTTGGTTGCCAAGAAACGTGAGAAAAACAAAAGAAAACGTATATCAAGATCTAACACTTGTCCATTAACTCAAAACGTAAAGAAACTTGGCAATGTTAGCGGCGGAGGGAGTGAGTTTTCGGTTCCTCTGTTTCCATTCCCGAGGAGAATAACGGTAATAATAACGAACTGATTTAACTCACCGAGTTGTGTGCGGCAGGAGTCACGTTTCTTTAGATTCAAACCATAACGTTTAAAGACGAAGATGACGGAGGAGTCAGAGTTTCTTATTGACTGTGATTATTGTTTTATAAGATTCTTCAGTTAAATTCCCGAGGAAGAATACGACGTCGTATTCTGGTGTGGGATGCTTAAATGTGTAAGATATGGTCGGTGATTGAATAGTGGTTAATAATTTTAATACGGCCAAATGACTATTTTTCATCCAAGTTTCCTTAAATAATAGATTCTTATTTAAAACTTTTAAAAAAGATAAATATTCAATTTTCTTTTCAATTTTTTATATTTTATAATAAAATGTTGTTCATAAAAATATATAATATTAATATTAAAAATTTTTAATATAAAATAATATTAATTAATAATAGTAATAAATTTGAAATTTTGATTGTGGTGACTATCGAAAATTTAATCATGTAATTGAAAATGACCACTTGATTAGAATAATAATTGAATTTGATCATTTCGATGACAAAAGAGATTAGATCTGATCGTTAAAAATTTAGCGAAGATGACTATATATCACTATCTTTGTTGTCCTTAATATCGAAACAGTCAAATTCAATTAGATTCAACCGTCATTCTATCAATGATCATTTTCAACTATCTAGTTAGTTTTTCAATGATCATCATCGCTCTTTTTTAAAATTGTTTATTTTTATACTTTTAAAATTTTTTGATTAATTTTTAAATTATTATTAATATATTAATATTATTATATATTTTAAATACTTTTATATACTTAAGTTTTTTATTTTTATTTTTTATATTTTTTTCAAAATAACCAAAAAACATTTTAATCAATTAAATTTAACGATTAACTATTAATTTTAGTTAACAAGTAAATATTTAATTTTTTAAAAATTTTTATGTAATACTTGATAATTTAAGGAAACCAAGGGTGGGAGTAAGTTGCTTGGCCTTTTACTATTTAAAACTTTTGGATTAGGAAAATGGCCTTATATTTGCCGCTAAACCTATTTAATTTTATTTTTTTCCTCTTCCTCATCCCATAATCCTGTATAGATCACGTGAATGAGAAATGAAAACATTTCATTGACCATGTAAAGAATAAACTCGTATAATCTCATTTTGTATGCACATAATATATATGGATTATTAGATTAATACTTTGGGATACATGCCCTCATACCAAATGAGTGCATAATATATATACATTATAACCAAAATTACATTGATGTTCTTTCTTTTTTCCTTGAAAAGCATATGCCCGTTATGAACTTTCAAGTGCCACTCATGTCATCACTTCAGTAGTCCTCCAGACGATTGTTGTTGGCTACGGTGTCTTAACCAATACAAGGCAAATATTATCCCAACTGCAACCCCCACCCCAACTCCACATCCACCATGGGAAAGCATAAGTCAACAACATACAAACTTAACCCTTCAAAATGTGTGAACCTAAATGCATGACACAGAAACATATCTCCATCCTGTGAACAATGCTCAACAGTAGTAGATGGGTTGTATTGTCTTGTTATGAAAAACCAAGTTTATTTTTATTAGATTGGGTTTTGAGGCAAGGCATTTCTGCCCACGGATTCACATGGAATCATTTCTTTTTCCATCCCTGATCATATAAAAAGGAACCAAACTACAACACGATCAGGGCAATAGCTCAGCTTGGACACCCATTAGTTTAATTTAAAAACAATTAATAAGGTATAAGGATAAGGATTAAATTGAAATAAATCAAGATTTCCCAATTAACCAAAGTTAAAAGACAAAGAAATTGCAAAAATCAAGCCAATTTGATGGGATGCAATGTAAATCGTGCGGCAACATTGTCAAATGTTAGCTCACATGTCACATTGTCACAACGGTTTCATTACACTTAATTTCTTCAACCGTTTTTCTCAAATCTTTATTCTACTCATGCTCTCCTCATGTTAAATAATTTAAGTAAAATACATTGACAAACACTCTTATTAAAGCTGAATTTCAATGAAAAAAAGACTTTCAACATGCCAACATTTGTTCTGTTCAAGTGCGTGCTTGTGGATTGAATTAATGTGATTTCATCCATCTAATCCAAAACACATGACACAGCAAGACGAAAAATGATAGAAAATCCTAATACACTATAGCTAAAAATACAAACTATAGCTCAGGACACTGAATCAAATAGCATCAAGTCAGATCTTGAGTTTATAAACCTCAGTAACAAAAGCAGCCACAGTAATCAGGCCAGTGACATGTCCTTTATTTTCCTTTACTACTTGATTGAAGAAAAACATCTGTCAATTCAACCTAAATGCATTTGATTCCACCCCAACACAAAAGTTATTGCTATTATGAAACGGCAATAACAGATGACTAAAAGTCATTGCATGCTAGTAAAAACTTATAAGAATCTCAAACTTAGTTTTTTGTTAATTAAACTCACCTTCAAGAAAAAACCATAATTATCTTTTCCTATATCTACGAATGACTAGTATAAGCCATAGCAGCAACTACCAGATTGCTTTAAACTCAACAAAATATAACAATATCCCGTTGGCAGCATACTAGAGCAATAAGCTTGCCAAATCTATCAAATATCAATTAGAACTTATGGCAGATTATAGACCATTCGTAGTGGACCCATTTGCAAATAAAAACAACATTCTCCCTTAGATTTATCCTATAATAGATCTTAGACTTACTATAATATTATTAATTTCACTAAATCTACTAGACATTCATGTGGAAAAATCTCCTAACACACTTGATAACAGAAGTAAAATTAGTGATGAAATTAAACAGCAAGGAACCAAAAACTCTGGGCATGTTTCATGGAGATACCAGGAGAGTGCTCAACAATCATCACTACAATTTTGTAACCATAGAAAAAGAGATAATGTTTGGGAGTAAATGTAGCTTTCCAATCTAACTATCTATTAACATAATAAACCATTTCAAAGAAGATCCACAATTCTTCACTGGCATGTTCACCCAACCTAATCAATCAGATTCTGTTAAACTGAAAAAGAAATATAGAAAGGAAAAAATCACTAAAACCACTGACCATATATATTTTTACCATTAACTTCAAATTTAAGATTTACATTCAGGGTGACCAAAGCCGCCTAAGATATGTGCACATGAAATATAAACTAAAAATTCAACTTCGTAACATGGACATCCACATCAATTAGATAGAACAGGCTAACCAACAACTAAGATCCTTGCATCTGGAAGGTGTTGAGGCTTAGAAAAACTAAGAAATTAAGAAGCTTCGGTGCCAACTGATGTATTTCATGAACTAAATCATATCAAGTATTCTAAGAAAAAAAAATCACCTCTGCATTAACCTAAACTAACACTAACAGAAATACAGATTTTAAAATGGAAATATTCCCACAAACCGTTTACATGTCATAGATGAATCAGAAAACATTTATTAACCTTCTATTTCTATAGCGAAAGAAAAAAAATTGTGGAAGGCAATATCACAAATATTCAGATTCAAATTATACTTAAAAATAACAAGCATAATACAAATAACATTCGATAACATTTTATTTTCTTGTTCAAACTTCAATTAGAATATTAAATACAAACCCACATACAGTAACATTAGTTTTCTTTCTCAACACCAAAGAAAAGAAAAACCCAGCATGATAAATCTCAAAAACCCAGAACTAGAATTATAAATAGCCCCCATACATTTGGTCTTATTTTTTATTATTGCCTTTACCTCCGGCAGAGTCCCCACCAGCGGCCTGCGCCGCCTTCTTAGCCGCCTTTTCTTGCAGTGCTTTGGCGTCCCTAAAAAAAAAAAAATCAAACAAAATAAAAACAAAATACCGAAAAAGGGATGGAATCGGAATCAAAAGGAACCTTTCACGGCGTTGTTCAGGAGTCAAGCCGTCGTCCTTGCCCTTGCCCTTACTGACACTGCGAGCCTGGGCTCTTTCACGATCGCGATCTCTCTGGTTTCCGCGTGAGATCCAATCCAACCCCCGTTTAATTAAGGAAAAACCAAAATCAAAAACAAAACAGAAGATCAAAGTAACAAACTAAAGAAATTAAAAGCTTAAAAAATTGAAGATGTAAAGAAGGATATGAGTCATGATGATGGAGGCAACTCGAGAGTCTTCAAGAATTAATAATCCAGAAAGTCAATGGTGAGTAGATCGGGCGGATTTGGTTTATTTATAACGTTGTGCTCTCGAGATTACAATTTTATTAAAACACATTATTATTATTATTATTATTTATTATTATTGATGAATACATAAGATAATACATAGGTCGACCTTCCTTGGTTTTCCAGTTGTTGTAGCAAGGGCATTCTTGTCTATTCTCGGAAGTGCCAGAAGGAGCACACGGGCACCTGCGGTAGATTAAGCAGTCACTGTGTGAAGCCGCCGAGCGCACGTAATTACAAGCCCCTCCTTCACACTCAGCATCCAAAATTAATAAAATATTATTTAAAACAATCTTAATATTATTATTTATTGATGTAAAACAAAATCTAAATAATAATAATAATAATAACCTTGGGCCAAACGCCCTCATCCCACCCATAGTTTGATGCATATCCAAAATCCTACCTTTAAAGATTATAAAACCCAAAATATCATTCATTAATCAAATTTAATATTAAATTTAACTGTAAATAGTAATAAATAGAGGGTATTTTTAACATTTTAAAACTGAAATTTTATAAAATAATAAAATAAATTTTTATAAATATAAAAATTTTTAAAAATATATTTAAAATTTTTAAAATTTTAAAAATGAAAGCATCCACATACAAGCACCCAACGGTGATTGCTTTCATTTTATTTTTCAAATTTTTTAGTATATTTTTTATTTTTTAAAATTTTTTTTAGTTTTTAAAATTTTTTATATTTAAAAATAAAATTATAATTTTCTTATAATTTTTTTATTTTTTAGAAATGTATTTTAGCTATTTTATCATAAAAATTAAGAAATTTGGTCAAAGAGCGGGATTTTGGATTTTACAATCCTTGAATGTGGGATTTTGGGTTCTACAATTCTTGAAGATGGGATTTTGGTCAAGCATCAAACTATACGTGAGAGTAAGTCATTTGGCCTAATAACCTTCGGGTTTGAGTGATCCTTCGCCACCGGCCTGCCTATGGACATTCATAATCATAAAATTAAATAATATACACGATGATATGATATTTATATTGATTAAATTTGAAAAGATTAAAATTTAATTTATGTTAAATTTGTTAAGAACCTCGGTTAATATTTTTATAAATTATAAAAAAGAAAAAAAAATGCACTCAAACTATTACACTTTATTCATAAAATTTTTTTTAATTTTTTTACTATCATTTTTATTAATTTCAATTAAAAATGATAAAAAAACTTTACTTGTGTAAATACAAAAGAGTGTTAATAATGTATAACTGTATGTTTGGAGGTACATTATAATTTTTAAAAAATTTTAAAAACATTAATAAAATTTTAAAAGGTTTTTTTTTAATTTTAAAAAAGTTTAAAAATACATACTCCTCAATAATTTAAAAAATGATAATAATACTCTCAAAAAATATAATAAATTATGAGTATAAATATAATATTATAAACTATTAAAACTATAATATATTTTTTAAAATATATAAAGTAAATATGATAATTTAAAAAAATATAAAAAAATACATTTATCCCTTGTAAATTAAAAAATAATATCTATACTCTAAATATACCTTAATTATAATATTTGGTTAAAATAATATAAATATATTTTAATTGTTTTAGATAAAAATCTGTCATTTCATCAAATCTTGGGTGGGAAATTGTCATTTGGCCTAATACAATATATACAGTGAACTAGTTAAAAGATTGAGAGAGAGCTTTACATGTGAAGCATCTATAGCAATGGTGAAGCTGGGGAGAAGAAAAATGGCAACCAAAAATAAGGAGAGCCTTGCCATGTTTTTCTCTAAACTTAAAGAATATATAATATAACATATATTTGGCCCATGTATGCAAGCCATATTTATAGGAAAAATATTGCCCTTTACAAGGGAGTCTGATTGCTTATTTCCACGTGACATTTATTTTCAAGGCGACAGTATTCTTACCCAAGCTTTTAACTTAAAAGATTATCTTTTAATTTAAAAAGTTCGAACACTTGTTTGTTAATTTAAGTTAATAGCTAACAGTTAAAAATGTATTTTTATTTTTTTGATAAAAATTTAAAAAAATAATAAAATAAATTTAATAAAAATATAAAAGATTATTTAAATATTAAAAAGAAGTAAAAATGTCTTAGAATTTACTAAAAAAATAAAAATTAGTCACCGTCACCGATAATATAACCGAGTGATAAAAAATCAGTCAGATTATCTATCTCTTATTTTGGAGGAGACTATCAAATTTAACCACCTCTGCCAATAAACGCAATCGAAAATAGTTTGTCTTAGTCTCATTTTCAATCATGATTATTAACAGAGATAGTTAGATATAGTTATCTTCATTAAATGGTACAACCAGATTTGACCATTTTTTAAATTCGGTTATCATTTTTTATCTCCGTTATCAACAACGATTACTACTTTTAATTTTTTAAAATTTAAATATTTTGTTAAAATTTGTATTTAAATATTGTTTTATATTTTTATTATAATTCTTTTATTTTTTAATAAAATTATTTTAGTTATTTTATTAAAAATATTAATAAAATTAAATCAAAAAAATAGATATCTAGACTTTTAAAAATAAGAAAGTGAAAATATGCCTTAACGTGAAACCTTGGTGAGAATAAGTCCTTGGCCTTATATTCAGTCATCTCTAAATTAAAATAATATCTTATTAAATGTTTCCACATGATACTACTATGGTTAATTCTTTATATATGGGGTTTTTCCACCGATAAGCCTCCATATAATAAAATTATATTCTTCGAATGATACCTCATAATTAAATTTGGTATATTTTGTCCTCAGGCATACATATCATATTAGTTCAGGTTTAGATTAGAGACTCTGAATCCTAATTTAATCAAAATATTATTCAAATTAATCAAAGATAACCTGAATTATATATTTTTGTCACGTTGCATAACGTACTTACCTAATATAAAATGTATTTTTGTATTTAAAATATATATTTTGAATCTTTCGTTATATGTGAATAAGAAATATTAGGTTTAGATTAATCTATAATAGGTCAAGTCGATTCTATTATAAATAAATTATCATAGATAATTTGAGATAATTATAACATATATAATGTCCCAAAACTATCGTAGAAGATAACTTTACTAAAATACATAACATTCTTGTGTTTTCTTGAAATCTCACGTAAAAATAAAAGTACAAAATACAAAACAAAATGTAATGTAAAATAGAGGCAAAATGTGTTGCAAAAAACTTCTATTCTGTATTTCAAAAGCTTTTGAATCAATACAAATATAATTAAAATTAAATCGGGTATGTGATATATTATCAATTTCAAATTCACAAATTATTTATGTTTTCGGACACTAATAAATATTTTAATTAATTATTTATTTATTTTAAAGACATGTTCATTCTTTTATATTGTTTGACCCTAGGTTTGGATTAATTTAAAAGTTGAATTTTATTATTAAATGGTAATCAAGTCTAAAACATAATAGTTTATTTGAGAATAATGTTGAGAAATTGTGAGAATTCATAAGTTTATAATAGTATTCAAGAAATTAGGCCAATTGATTTTTTTTGCCCATAAAATGATATATTTTTATTATTAAAATTAAAAAAATCGTTTTTACATTTATTTATTAAATTTGTTTTAAAACATTTTATCAAATTATGAAAAATGCAAAAAAAGAAAAAAAACCCTTCAAACTAAATATCACTTTACCTTTAATATGTTATTAAATAAATTTGTGTATATCTAATTTATAGTAATTTTAATTAGAAACGATAGCATTTTTTTAATTAATATAAGTATAAATAAAAATATAAATGATGTATAATCATTTATTTAAAGATAAATAATAATTTTTGAAATGGTCAAAAGTGTCAATAAAAATTTTCAAATGATTTTAGAAATTAAAAAATTTTTATTATGTTTTTAAAAATTTTAAAATTTCAATTATTGATAATTTTTGATATTTTTAAAAAAGATAATTTCATCAACAAAGAATTTAATATAATACAATAAATTATAAATATAAATATTATATTATAAATTATTAAAACTATAATAAAATTTTAAAATATATGGGATTATATTTATTTTATAAAACAAAATAGAAAAATATTTATTTGGCTTTAGTAATTGAAATAATATTTATACCGTATAATATTATTAACAATTTATTCTAACGATGATATTATTATAATAATTTAAATTTTAAGGACAAAATGTCAATTAATTATGTAAATAATAATATATTTAAAATTTTTTTTGAACAAAATATAAAAAATATTACTCAATATTGATATATATTAATCAAAACAATATCGTTTTAGTTAATTTAAACGATTTTTATTAGTATATAAGCTTTATAAGTCGAGTTTATTATGAATTTGAGTTTAATTTTTATATTTAAATTCAATTTAAATTTATAAAAAATAAATTTATTTGAATTTAATTTTAAATTAATTTAATTTTAAATTAATTTAATTCCAATTTAATCTTAACTATCAGGAGCTTGGCCGAAAATAGTTTTTAAGCCATGACAATAACACCAAGCAAACTCATAAAAGTAAAACTGAATTCAGAAGAGACAGACAGGTCATAGTGAATCCGGGTTCGGACTCAATCTATACCCAACCAACCCAAAACAATTCCGGTCCGCTCCACGTTCATATTTTTGAGCAATCCATCCTGTCCAGACAGAATTATTGAACCTTCCAATTTCACCATTCCCTTTTAAATCAAGTACTGTAAAACCCTATCTCCTCTCTTCTTCTTGCTGTTACTGTTACTCCCTTCCCTTCCCTTCCCTTCCCCCTCTTTGTATTTAGAATAAGATCCAGTATAAGTTATGGTTGAGCCTGAACTCCTCCTTTTCCTCATGCAACACTATCTACCGTTCTTACTCGTTATATCCCAATCTTCAACATCTATGTAACGCCATTTTTTCCAAGATTCTATCGTCAGTATTTAGCCTCTCGCTTCATATATTAAGGTGCTGATGTGATCATCTCGAATTTCTGTTCAAACTTGTCTGTTTGATTCATTTACTTTTTGTTAATAGATATTTTTTCCGACTGGCTACAAGCTCTAGATTGTGCTTTTGAATCCAATTAATCATCTAGGTCGTATCTGAATGCCTGAATCTTTCATTAGTTATGTTACTTTCTTATTTTATCTATTATATTTTCACTCTATGCGTCGTTCGTTATATATACTGAATTTAAGTAGTATAAAATCTGACAATAGCTTTTTGTGTTTATTGTTTTTAGTTATTTCTTTTTATTGTTATAATAATAATTATTATTAGTATTGGTCTCGATGGTTTTGACAATAATTAATGTAGCAGGTTTTTTATAGTGTCTTCGTGTCGTTATAGTTTATGATTTCTAGCAGATTATTTTGTGGTGGCCCCTGGATTAATTGTTTCTATTTCTGGTGTAATAGATTGAAATAACGATTATTTTGAATTGGATTTAGGGACTAATGGGGAAAAAAGTTGTTAAGAAGAATAGAGCAGCTGCTAAGGAGAAACGGGCTGCAGCCACGTCTCATAAAAGCACTCCTCAACTATTAAATGATGTTGAGAGTTGTGATGTTGGCATTACAGTGGTGGAAGAGAGAAAAGCTTGCAGCCATCTTGACAAGGGTGTTGATTTGGATAAATTTTCTGTTAAATTCGGGTCTTCAGATCCTATCAGGTGTGAGGACTGCCAACAAGGTGCAAATGATAGAAGAGGGAGGAAGGGAAAGGGTAAACATGGGAAGAAGAAGGGAGGTGCTTCAGTGGATTCAAAATCCGATTTGAAAGCCATTTGGGTTTGTTTAGACTGTGGGCACTATGCTTGTGGAGGGGTTGGACTTCCTACAACCCCTCAAAGCCATGCAGTTCGACATGCTAAACAAGCCCGACATTCTTTGGTGATCCAGTGGGAAAACCCTAATCTCTGGTGGTGCTTTTCATGCAAAACACTTATTTCGGTTGAGAAAACAGAGGAAAATTGTGAAAATAAAGATGTATTATCAGAGGTTGTAAAATTAATGAAGGGTCGATCAATGGAAGGTTCATCAGTGGATGTTGAGGATGTGTGGTTTGGTACTAGTGGCAGTGTTACTAGCGAAATTAAATCTGAACGAATTTTACCACTTGGCGGTTGTTTACATGGAACGACTGGCTATGTGGTAAGAGGTTTGACTAACCTTGGGAGTACTTGCTTCTTTAATTCAGTCATGCAAAATCTTCTAGCCATGGGTAGATTGCGGGATTACTTCTTCAATATGGATGAATCTTTTGGCCCGCTTACCATTGCTTTGAAGAAGCTCTTTGCTGAAACAAAAACAGAGGAATGTTTGAGAAATGTTATAAATCCAAGATCTTTTTTTGGGTGTGTTTGTTCCAAGGCTCCTCAGTTTAGGGGATATCAGCAGCATGATAGTCATGAACTGCTTCGATGCTTACTTGATGGACTATGCACTGAGGAGTTGGATTTCAGAAAAATAGTTAATTCTTCTGAGGAAAATGGGATTTCTTTAAATACATGTCCGACGTTTGTGGATTCTGTATTTGGGGGACAAATTTCTAGCACTGTTTGTTGTGTGGAATGTGGGCACACCTCAACAATTTATGAGCCATTTTTAGATCTCTCTCTTCCGGTTTCAACTAAGAAACCTCCACCTAGAAAAGCCCAGCCTTCTCGAGCCAAGAAAACAAGACCTATGCCAAAGAAAAGTGGAAAGGCTCGAGGTAAAGCTACCAAAGATACTGATATTATAACAGCTCGAAATTCTCCAAGTCCAGCTGTCAACAGTGAGTCTTTCTGTGTGACACAGTCTATTGCACCTCCTACCAAAAAAGTGGTGGGTTCTTCAGGCAATTCTTCATTATCAGGTTCTGTTGGCTCATCAACCATGGCCGCAGAAAGCATTTCGTCTCAGAATTTTTTGGCTTTTGCACAGCCTGAGAATGAGCAAGTTTTGGGTAACGCAATGGACCAAACAGTGACTTCGGTGGATGATTTTACATGGTTGGATTATTATGACCCAGAAAATATGTTAGATGGGCATGATTCAACTTTGCAAAATAATGATTTATTTTTTCAAGATTCTGGAGATACAGATAAGGTTTCAGGTGATATCTTAAAGGACAGTGGTCAGATTCCTTCACTCGATGAAGAGCTAAATTCAAAACCAGATTCTTCTTCTGCGAATCCTTGGGATGATGAGCTACCGGTGGTTGCTCAAGCTTCAGAAGTTATCTTGCTTCCATACAATGAAGATAGTTCCACTACCGGGGAGATGATGAATGGAGATGCTGAGGCCTCCTCATTGGTTGTTGGCTGTGGACAAGAGGAATTTGATGGCTTTGGAGGATTATTTAATGAACCTGAAATTGCTGCAGGCCCAGTTGCCGGGCCCTCTTTAGGTGGTGAAGGGACGGAGAGTGGTTTTTTAGTAGAAAATAGCAGCGAATCTGATCCAGAAGAGGTTGATAATTCAAATTCTCCTGTGTCTGTAGAAAGTTGTTTGGCTCATTTTATAAAGCCAGAGCTTCTCACTGATGATAATGCTTGGGATTGTGAGAGCTGTTCAAAGACTCTGCAACGCCAGAAGTTGGAAGCTTTGAAGAAGCAGGCTAAACTTGCTTCACAAGTTTTGATTAATGGAGGTGAGACTAAGAAGCCAAATGATCTAAAGACTACAAAAGACCTATCCTGTACTTCTGAAGTTAAAACTCTCAGTAATGGTGATATCAAAACTGATATTGACCTGGACACTTCCGGTGAAAGCTTGGTTTTACATAATGGGAAATCTGATTGCGTAAATCACACTTGTGTGGAATTTGAAGGTGGTCAGCCATGTCAGATTAATCCAGTGTTATCTCATGGACAAGAGGGAAAAATAGGGACAAATGATGCAGTTCCTGAGCAATGCCAGTCTTCTGTTGTCAGACAATCTGGCAGTCAAGAAAGCTTTAGTCATCAAGTTGAAGATTGTCATAGTGTTGATGAGGCTGGTAGTGCTGGGTGTACTGGTGATGATGTTCAGTCAAGTGAGGAAAAAAATTCCTTAACAGTAAAGGTGAAGCGGGATGCAACCAAAAGGGTCCTTATAAATAAAGCCCCACCCATTTTAACTGTTCATCTGAAGAGATTCAGCCAAGATGCCCGTGGTCACTTAAGTAAATTGAATGGCCATGTAAATTTCAGTGAAATGATTAATCTTAGACCATATATGGATCCCAGGTACATCATCATATCTTAATTTGTCGAAAGAGATTTTATATCCTGTTGAAGCCATTTTTTTTCTCTATGGTTGTTGCTGGTCAGTTACTTTGGTGCAGATTATATCGTAATGTGTTTTGAATACCTGAAATAGTAAGTGGTCAAGAATAGTCCTTAATATACTAAAATTGTGGTTGTGATAAAAGGGCAGGGTTAACATTGTAACTATTAAGGATTACCTAATGTTTAACATGGCAGACAATTATTCTAGTGGAAGACTAAGGATTTAGAATGAAAATTTCTTTTATGTTCTGCCGGATGCATATATTCTTGTTTTATGTGCATTAGAAATATTATGAATAACTTTAATATATGGAGTTTGGTCTCACTCAATCCTTATCACCAATACATATATACCTTTGCTGCAGGTGCTAGTGGTTTAAAAATAAAATCAACATATGTTGCTATTGAGGCCTGGTTAGATGCCAAATCGCTTTCCTTATAGATATGCCTAACCTTTTTCTTCGTCGTTTATCACCATCTCTAATATTACTTTTGCTTCTGTTTGAGTAATCATAATACCTTAAATTTGGAAATGGTAATTTAAAACTATGAGCTGGGACGGTAGCCTTTTTAATTGAATTATCAGGAACTGGAAAAGTTCTTTGCAACGTCATCTTTATTTATTAACCAACCAAAATAGCAGCAACATATGAAAATTTCTTAATCTTCATATTTCTTTTAGAATGCATTTCTAATAATTGTACTTTTATGATTTTGAAAAATCGGAACGTTTATATGACATTTTTATTTTGTGGCCTTCCCAGAGGAAATTATCCTTTCCCTCGGGGATGCTTCTGGAGTGTTTTATTTCATTTTTTCAATATTCTATATCTCAGTTCCGTTGGAAGTTAACGTACAAAATTAAATATATTCTGGATGGGTTATTTAAGTGGTCTGCAAAGTATTCCACTGGTCATTTTGCTTGAATCTGGATGCTTAGGCTTTAGTTATCAACAATCTCGGAGATACACGAATAGGTATATTAAAGGAGTAGTCTACTGTTATGCTGGAAATTTGAAAGACTTATTAGAGTTGGTATGTTGGTGATGTTTTAAAAAATAAAGACTTGTGCTATATTTAGTATTTCCAGTTTTCACTCACTAGATTGGCGTGTCCTAGGTTTCTTTGTCTCCAATCTTACAGGTATCCTGAGATAAATAAAACTAAATTTTAGACAAAATGCTTAATGAGTACAAAAGATCTGAATGTGACTAGATACATAGGTGCTTTATGACAGGAGAGTATTATTGAAATTCTCTCCACCTTTATTTCTGACTGCATATGTTAGTTGTCATTTTGTATTTTCTTTGAAGATTTATTGAAGCTATACAGTCCTAAATTAGTCCCAGATAATATGTTTATGCCCTTGTCAAAGGCCATTTCCTCATTCTATTGCTGAAGCTTAATTCCAAGAATGTTGCTCTGTACTTATTTGTGGGACACGGAGACATGATTATATCAATTGAGAAGTTTTCTATTGAAATAAAGTAGTTGACTTTTTTTTTTTGGTTAAGTAATATAGTAGTTTGCTTGGTTTATTGCAAATGTTTATTGAAGGAACTTAATACCGTTGTACTTGTTTTTAGCATTCAGTGTTTCACTGTCTAAATAATTTTATTGTTGGCAGGTGTTCAGATCAAGAGAAATATGATTATCAGCTGGTTGGGGTGGTGGAGCATTTGGGAACCATGAGACGGGGTCATTATGTTGCATATGTGAGAGGTGCAAAAATTGAAGGAAAGAAAGATAAAGAAAACGAATGTTGCATGTGGTATCACACCAGTGATGCCCATGTGCGTGAATCTTCCCTCGAGGAAGTACTTCGCCGTGAGGCATACATTTTATTCTATGAACGACTTTGAAACCATTCCTTCTTTTTCACATTACATGATGTTCCTTCCCAAAGGGGAAGAGAGAGAGAAACCAAGGGAGAGGCAAAAACCAGAGGTGAGTGTACAACAATTAACACATATATATATATATTACGAATTTTTCAAACATGTATTGAGTTCTGAGATGTAATCAATTCATGAAACCATGTCATATCAAAAAATTGTAATTTTTTTGGCCCCATGGCGTATAGACCTTAGCAACCATAATTATTGAGATTTTTGGTTGGATACAGTGCACCTTACGGAATCATTCAATTGATTATTTTACCAGACAAACCTTCTTATAAAGATTATGCCGGTAACTCTCAAGCTTTCCCAGTATAGTATTTTTTCCTGATCTTAATGGGTTTTTTTTCAGATAGAGAGCCGGTTCATTCTCCAAGAGGTTAGTTAATAATACTGCATTTTAAATGTTTGATTAGTAGTCATGTTTCATCTCTAGCACTGTAGCAATGTTTGATTATTCTGAGATAGTTCTGAAGCCGTAGACAGTTTGTAGAGAGAAGTTCTTAATCATTGGTGTGGTAATATTCTATTATGGTTCTAGCTCTTCCATTTCAAATAGAGCAATGTTATTTATATACATTTTTAAATACTTATATATTTAAAAGATGTGTCTTTATGTGATTATGTGTTAATTTATTATCTAAATTAACGAAGTGGGTATAAAAATATATTTATATTGTTTTGTTGTTTCAAATATGACTTGGATTTAACTGATGTTAATTTAAGATTCTATTTATTTAGTTTTGATAGTTTGTAAGATCTATATCTTTCCTGAAGGACCTTTCAACATTGAAGTTTGGGGTATTTTTTTTGTCATCTTTGACTAATGAATTTTATAAACTAGGTGGAGATGAGTTCCATAATATTTCGAGGTGACAGAATTCAGGATTCTTCTTGACGGTAACCCTACTACTCATTATCTTATGATTGAAAGGTTTAATTGCCAAATTTTTACCTTTCATTATTTTAAATTGTCTATAATAAAATCAATAGATTAATGCATATTAGTGAAATTTCATGCATAAATAATAAAGTTTAAAAATTATAATTAAGTATCAGCTTAGCAATATTCCCTTTGTTGTAATTTTGTTTTTATAAGGCAACCAACCCTTTTAAGCTCAAACTCGATTTGGTTTGGTTCGTTGAATGTTACAAATATTCAAAATGATATTGCTTTAATGTATATTGATCAAAACGACATTGTTTTTGGTTAAACTGACATCATTTTAGTTGATTTAAATGATTTTTATTAGCTTATAAGTTTTGCGAGTCAGGTTTGTTTCGGGTTCATTTGAATTGAGTTAGAACTAAATTTTGAATTGATTTAATTTGAACCTAGTTCAAATCAAGATTATGCATATACACCATTGGATCTTAATCGTAATTACTGTAGCCTGATGAATTTAATCTGGCTGATTGATTCAGATTAAGTTTATCTCATAACATCCTCAATGAATAGAACAATAGAAGTGTTAAAGGATTTTTATTTATGTTACCCTTCTATGTGCAAACTTGTTCCATTAGCACTTGAGTTTTTGTCCTTCTCAAATATAATAATCCCATAGGAATTCACCCACCATTTCCAAATTATTTTATCTCTTCTTCAGTGCACAATACAAAATTCTTCAGATTCCTTAATTATCTCTCAAAAGTTTTGTGAAGAAAAATCAAAGTTACCGAATTTACCCTTGTGGAAGAAGCATAAATGGAATCCAGCTCTAAAGTTCTCCAATTTGAGACAACCTTGTAACTCGCAATTGGCGAGATGTATATTGTTCATAGGCCAAAGATTCTTTCCCACTCGAACTTTGATGAAATGACATATTCCGCCCTTTGAGTTTGGAAAAGACCATCTCTCAACTTATCAGTCAAAATTAGTAATTAGATATTCTTGTTATTTTGTAAATTACATAATGGGAAAGCACCTAGAAGAGTTGGTAGATTTTAAAGTTATGGTTTTCGAATTCAATATGCGAGTTACAAGTTAGAGGAGAGGTGTCTAGGTAGACTTTGAACAATCGTTGGTGATAGTGTTCCCAAACTTCTTAGTAAAAGGAGGTGAAATACTACCAAAAAAATTTGATGACAGTGAAGGTGCAACTAAGTTTAAATTTCGTAATTTAGCATTTGGATATGGACACTTATAAGCACTAAGATGTATAACCACCTTTGGGACAGATAAAATCCCAACTTCGGTTATCGACAAAAGTTTATAGTAGGATGAGATAAGATAATAAGAGAAGGTCTTTCATGATGGAAATCTCTTATACAAAACCTAATATGGTGATAACAACATTATGCTTTGAAAATAAACATCTTGAAAGGAAATTTCTTTATTTGATGAAAATGTTTTTCTTAATTTGGATATCAATGATAATGTATTATAATATGATTGTTTATCATTTTATATTTAATTTAAAATCATTTTATAATAAATATATTATTATTGATATTTAAATCGGTGTTTAATGTAAGCTAAAATAACATTATTATTTCTCGATATATAATTAGAAAAAAACAATATCTAATGACTAATTAATTTATTGCAACAAGCCAACCCCTTGCCATACAAGTAGATATGACAGGGTAATTGACAGGTTTCTGTGAAGGAAGTGAATAGTAATGTTAATTTCTTGATCGAACTTTTGCCCAATTTGGTTTAGATTTTTTTAGGTTTAATTGGTTGGATTGATGATGAGAGCAAGAAAATAATACTATTTTAATATAAAAATATATGTTATATACCAGAATAAAACTAGTGCATTGATGATATCCCAATATCCAGCAAATACTAAGATTTGAGCTTAAGTCTTAACATTTGGAAGAAAAAATGTGGACATCATGTTGGCTTTGAATTGTGACAAAACTAATGGTTAAATAGTCATCATGTCTTGATTGAACTAATCAAATCAAATAGTTTAATCAGATTTTTATAAGCGATAAATGAAGCAAAAAATTGTTAAAAAGGGTCAAGAGTGAAAGCGTAAAATGGTTAGAGTGGATTAATGGTGGTGGTGGAGCGATGGCATGAGATTTTTTAGGATGAACTATTATTTAGTTATTTTTATTTATAAATTCTATGGAGGGGTGGAAAAATAAATATTTCAAATTTAAAGAGTAAGTAATTTTATCAAAGTTTAGATGCAAAACGGTGATGTAGCAGTGTTCATATAACACTCTTCGAGCGCCTTTAATCTCGAAAACTCTGTCCCCGAGGAGTCGAGGTGTCTGTTAAGTTTGTACCTCTTCACCAATTTAAAAGAGATCTTTAGCCTTTGATGTGCCCTTTGGAGTCCAATTTTGTAAAGTTTACGATGACCAAAACAGGCTATAAAATAAAGAATCCAATAAAAGGATATGATTCTCAATTGTTTTTTACCTTCTCCTATGATAAAAATGGCCATTGAGTTTAATTTTTTAAAATTCAATCATCTACTTACCAATTATTTTTTATCCAATTCTTTTAATAAGAATATAAGTCAATATTTATATATAAAAATAAAAAATATAAAAATTAGATTAATAATTACAATTATTGTTTATTTTTTATCGTTTCTGATCATAGTTAGTTGTTTTCGTAAAAAAGGAGATCATCAGACTTAGTTATTCTATGAATTATTTTTTGATGGCCACCGTTGTCAATAAGTAGTTGTTTTTTTCTTATTTTATAATTTTTAATATTTTTTAAAGTATATTTTATTATTTAAAAAAATTTTAATTAAAAATTAAAATATTTTATTATTATTAGTATTTAATTATTAATTATTAAATTTAAATATTGATTTTAATCTACAATGAATATATGAACTTAAAAAGTTTGAGGAGAATTTTGTTTTCGGAAAAACCTTGGCTGGAAATATGTCCTTCGGCCAAGAAAAAATTATATTATTTGGAAGCATGCTGCATGATATTATTGTCACATGGAATCCAAGGTTATTCATTCAAGGTTATAACTGTAAATTCATATGAGAACATGCAGGACATCAATTCAGAAATACAAAGAGTAAGCTGAAATCTGAATAGCTGTTAAGAAAAAACAAAACCCCCGAAACCCGAAAGAACATAACCTTCAAATCAAATTATAAATAAAAGCAACCAAAAGAAAAAGAAAAAACTCCACATTCCCCCCCTCTCTCTGCCTTCTCCTCTTCCATGGCACCAGCAGCGCTTCCAGAGTGGTTACGCCTAATCATAATCTTCTGCATGAACATTTTCATGGCGACTACCATTGTTGAAGCTCAAGGAACCATCGACTGGTGCGTTGCCAGAAATGATGCAAGCAACCAGGTTTTGCAAACGGCCCTGGACTATGCATGCGGGGTTGGTGCCGACTGTAGTCCCATTCTACCCAATGGCATCTGCTATCTCCCAAATACCATCCAGGCACATGCTTCTTACGCGTTTAATAGTTACTTTCAGAGAAAGAGCATGGCCCCTGGCTCTTGTGACTTTTCCGGCACTGCCACTGTCGCTAAAACTGATCCCAGTTTCGTTTTTTTTTTTTTTTTTTACTATCCCTTTCTCGCTCTTTTTTGTTTCGTTTTTTCTTGTGTCAGGAGAGTTAAACTTCCGTTTTTGCTTATTTATTTATTTTATGATACAGGTTACGGATCTTGTGTTTATCCATCTTCATTAAGGTATATTTGTTCCCATCACTGTGTTTTTATTTTGTTTGGTTTAAAAGAAAGAAAATTTACCATAACTTGAGCTCGTTTGTAACTGGGTAGAAATAGTAATAGATACTTCATTGTCACGCAACCTGGTTTTCTTTCCTTTTATCTCATTTTCTCTTTTGGGTAAATGGGGACTTTTTTTTTTTTTTCCTTTTCTTTTTAAATTTAAGTGTCAGCACATATACTTTCCATCTCCAGAACCTCGCTGTAGCTTCTCATACTTTTGAGTTTAGGTTTGGAGAGATGGAAAGCCGCGAATTGTGTTACTGTGAAATTTTTATGGATGCTCTCCATTTGTCCTTGTGCATGGATCTCTTTAATTTTCTACCCTTGATTTGAAGTTATGTTTCTGTCAACCAGAGTTCCTCGCATCACAATGTCTTTTTCTCTTCTTTTGATGGTCTTGGAAGGCTCAATTTGCTTGCTGTTGAGTCTGTCAGATGTTTGATGGGACTGGTCATTTTGATATATTTTTTTCTGGGATGGTCCTGTCCAACAACCGGGATCCTATGCAACCACAAACTTCCCAATGTTGCAGATGTAGTTGATTTGTGAAAGTTTTTGTTTTCTAGCTTTGTTAGTTGACACATGGCATTATTTTTCGGGAAAATTATCTCAAATGACCATCTCCAATATTTCAATCGAAATTGATTCAATTTTTAAATGTAAAATGAAAATGATCATAGAATCCTGCATGCTGAACCACATATGTTCAAAAATTTTTGTTATCTTAGAACTCAGACCCGACGATGACCTTTTTCTTTATTATAATGCAGAGACTTAAGGCTTTTGGTGTGAAGTTTGGGCATATAGAACTTTGGAATTTTTGTTTAAATCTTTGAAGCTTTGCCGATTTTGATGAAATTTCGGGATGAAATCATATAAGAATAGGTGTGGTACGGTAAATCTTAGACTCTAAAGTCTAAATTTTAAATACTAAATCTTAAAATGTAAATCTTTATACCCTCAACTGTAAAAATCTAAACTATAAACTTGTATATTCTAAATCGTTAAATTCTAAACTCTAAACTATAAACCTTATACTTGAAACTGTAAGACTTTAAACCCTAAACCTTAATCTATAAATTCTGAATATCCATACTAGAAATCTTAAAACTCTAATGCTAAACCTTAAATTTTAAATTTTAAACCCTAAACCCAAAAATGAAAACCTTGTACTATCATACTGTTTATGTTTATAGTTTACGAGTTAGTGTACAAGAGTTTACGTTTGAAAGTTTAGTGATTAGAGTATAGAGTTTAATGTTAATGTTTTAGAGTTAAATGTTTAAGGTTTAATACTTATGATTTATGGTTTAGGGTTTACAAATTAGAGTTTAGAGATTAGGGTCTAATGTTTAAAGTTTACAGTTTTATAGTTTTAGTATAGGGTTTACAATTTGAGGTTTAAGGTTAATGTTTAAGATTTAGGGTTTACAATTTGAGGTTTAAGGTTAATGTTTAAGATTTAGGGTTTAAGATTTATGACTTAAAGTTTACCGATTTATGGTTTATGAATTAGGGTTTTAGGGAATACAATATTTGGTAAATATTGATTGACCTCGTATGGTAAAATATAAACCTTTTTCTATTTTGTAAAAAATTCAGTAGAGCTATTCTACAATTTTATTAAGTCTCGTAACGAATACTACAAAATATAGATTAAAAACATTGATATTAATTTTGGTCAATATCAATTAACCCATATAATAAAATATCAGTATACCCTTGTAATTTAAGAAAGACTTTAAGAAGTGAAAATTTCAAAGTTTGGTGTGTGCTCTTGTGTTGATAGTGGTGGGTTTATATGGGAAGGGGAAGAGTGGTAAAGGGTAAAATAGGTATTAAATTTAATGTTTTGGTTAATTTCATTTAATCCCCTGTACTTGAAAAACCACTTGGGACGCTTATTGAAAAGCGACCAAATTTATGCATTCTAGCTATACTCCTCGAGTTTTAAAAAATGCCAATTACAGCATGGTCTCTAACCTTGACTACCAAGAGGGATTTGTGTGGTGGCTGCAAACCACGCATGGTGGTCGAACCACCACAAATCCACCTATTTCAAATACAAATTCAACTCCAACAAATTATACACCAATTCTACTATAATTCTATTAAGAAATTTTATCAAAATCGACAACGATTCAAGGATTTAAACGAAAATTTCATTAAGAAGTTCCAAGGCTTTACATGCCATAAATCCACGCAAAAAAAACTTAAATTTTTACACTCTATCGTAGTAACTATGATGAGAAACAATTTACTAATAATTTTTTGAATCGGAATGCGTCGAAAATCACTAGAAAAGATTGCTAGTTGTCAGAGTTTGCTGGAACCCTAATATACACGATGCACACAAAAGTTTTTGAGCACCAGCGGTTCAATGCACTTTACATCTAAGAACCAAGTCAAATTTTTTTGGGATATTTGAATTGTGGTCATTTGAATTAATTTTCTTTATATATCAGAGTAATGCTTGGAGTCTTTTGATGTTTGTGTCATTTATGAAATTTATTAGTCTGGTTAATATTATGTATGGACCTAATAATATTGTTAATTATTCCAAACTTTTCTTGCCATCCTTGAATTGCAAAAAATTGTTTCAAGGATCAAGTGTTTCTGTTGGGATTCAAATTGGAGTTTTATATTTTCTTAAGAATGACAGAAGTTTAGGTTCTTGCTATATGTTTCTCGTTCAAGAATTTTGCCAATGTCTCATGGGACTGACAGTTGAATCTTGCAAATTTTCAGTACTGCCGGAGGCAATCCTTCACAAGGGTCAACCCCCACAACAACCACTACAAACAACCCAAACACATCAACAATACCAGCTACTATGCCCAATGGTGGTAACGGAGTGAATTCGGGGTTTAGCCCTCCAATACCCACCACAGACAACTCCAAAGCTTCTATAAAGGTCATGGCCATTACACTTTTAATGCCTGTCTCCTTGTCAATTGTTATTTCATTGACACTGCCAATCATACTAGTCCTATAAAGCAGAACTAGTTGCATTACGCAGTGTGGACATCAATTGAAGAGGCTTATACAGTTTTGTTAAAGAGTTGAAACCATCCTTTTTTGTAGCATCAGGGTTAGGTTTCTGTAAAATCCATTTGATATTAGTTTTCTGCTATTAATGTGTTTTGATGTGAAAGGATTTGTGGTATTGGCTGGTTGGTTTTGGTCTTGGTAGGAAGACAAAGTGAGGGCTAAGCTAAACCTCAATTATGGATTACCACCCTCCAGTAAATTTGTGACACCTAAAAATTTTCTCTCTTTTTCATCTTTAAGTTAATTGTGATTAGTAGTTAATAAATATAATAATTAAGCCTCTATCATGCATGTAAAAAATATAACATTTGTCTTCACCAATTTCAATATTGACTTTTGAATTATTAGTTTTATTAAGCTCTCTAAAGAGCTCTTGATCATTAGTCATGACTCATGTGGGTTGTGCACTAGAGCACTGTTTACTGCAAAACGTGTTGCAACAAACAGTTGCTCCTCCTGATGTTGTTTAGCAGCAACATTTGCTTCCCTTTCATGTTTTTGTGCCCTATCTAACCAATTTCGTGCACTTGACAGATCCTTTGATTCTTTAATAAAGACATTTTAGACTCATATTTCTCATATAGAGTTTCTCAGATAAAGCTATAAGACTTTTCTGCACAATTCATTCATCAGAGAATTTTGTACCAAGCAATCTTGCCTTGTTCACTATATTGATTCAATGCATATCCTAAGTATATCAAATGTCAAAGACAAAGAGAATGACTAACAACTCTCCATAAATTGCAAAATTGGTCTCTAGTAGATCTGTCAACATGAAAGCTTCACTTACAATACCCATGTCAGCATAATGTTGCAGTTGTTGAGGCATTTTAGTGGCAATCCCCATTCTTCATTGTGATATCTTTTTTCTTTGGCACTTTCTCTTCATTTTCTTGGAAATCAGTCACTACAGGTTCTGTGCTCAGGTTCTTATACTCATGTTGCTTGTCCTGCAATTTGAATTGGCTCCTGGCGTACACCTGACTCCAAACCTTCTCAAAATCCGGAAGACACATTTTCAACTCTTCTCTTTTCTGAATGAGGCGTGGTGAGATGACTTGCATAGCAGAAACTGGATTGTTATGCAATAGTTCCACCACATCGAGGCTACTTTCACCATACAAACGTTCTATGCATCTTAAATCAAAAACAGTCAAGTAGTCTTCAATCTTCATTGTTGTGGTCTGGATTTTTTTCTGATAAATTTTGATCAGTAAGTCCTGTATCCTCTCGGAAGCTGAAGTTACATACTCCAACAACAAATCCATCTCAAATCTGTCGTCTTCGCATCTCAAGAGGATTTCCTCGTCCTTCGTTCTATGTATTTGTCTAGAATAGAAATTTCCACTTCTCGTATTTATGCATACCAACCTATCGTTCAGAACTTGATCACCAATCTCCAATCTGTTGCTTGCCGAAGGCACCGGAAAATTCTCGTTCAAAACCCAGTAGCTGGGGGAAATTTGCTGGGCTTTAGAAAGGTCTAACTCTTGAACAGGCTTTGCCGTAAGCTTCTGCTGTTTGGTTTCCTTCAATAAAGGCGAAGAATCCTGCATGTTATTGCCCGGGAAATCTATTGAATCCATTACGATCCGATTGAACCCTTCAAGCAAATCAGGATGGCCTTGGAAAAGAGCTGCAACCTCTTTGGCGTAGCGCTTTTGGACTGCGGAGCCACCTGGAATTTGATCCACAATCTGTAGGAAAGCTTTATAGACATGTTCATCGTTCCGAAAACGCATCTTCACCTTGTTCAGGAATTCAATGGCTTTTCGAACTCCAACAGGATAGTCTTCTGGAGTCCTCTCACTATCACTGTCTTCATCATCTGCATCATCATCTTCTTCAGCATCGTCATGGTAACGAGGCATGAAGTACTCGAACTTAGCAACCAAGTCAGGATGCCCATCAAACAACTCTACAATTCTCCCTTCAAGGTCTGCAACATCAATTTGTTTTTCCCTGAAGCCTCTCAATAGCATTAGAAACCTGGCAAACTTATCACTTTTTCCATCGAATCTGCCCTGCACTTCCCTGACATAAACTTCAGCTTTCATGGCAAGTTGTTCTTTACTTGGCTGAACACTGTTATCTACAATTGTTGCCTTCATCAAACTCTATGACTGATCATTAGGGTTTTGTTCTCTAGTGAATTATGGATTTGCATGGCTGAGTGTTTCTCTGTGTCACTAATATATGTTTCCCCTTGACAGGTTATGTTCAATTAGGAATCGAATTAATTTCAGTGGGACTGTCTCAAACTGTTGATTCCTTTCCTTCTCCAGGATCATAATATATCGGCTTTAATTTAGTTGTTCTTAATATATTTTATACATTTTTAGGTATAAATCTTCTTAATATCTATAGTCCATAAAAACAAAAGTTATTTTCTCTCCCTCCCTACGAATAATGTTATTATTATAAATATTCTATTTTATTTAAAGGAGAATAAGAATAAATCATCGTAATCCTATTTGACATAAGAATTCTCGTGCATTCCTATTTTAATGTAACTTTTTCTCTTTATCTAATAAAGGATGAACACATTGGAAAGGGTATGCACACATATGAACAAGTAGATACGGAAATTCTCTATATTCTTCACATCCGTTTTTTTTTTCAAGATATTCCTTGTCATAATACTAATTAAATAACATGATGTTAACGTAAGCTTTTTATGATTGAGCCGAGCCATGGATGCATTTTATTCATTATATATTATAGTAGTTTTTGGATTCTGTTATTGGATTTCAATGTCCTTATCATAGTCTAAATTATGTAAAGTTTTGAATTATACATATCAGTTAATGATGAGAGAAATCTCATCTATGTTTTAATCCTCTGAACATTACTGCTCTTGCAGCAAACTTATTTACGAAGACATTCACAAAGTAATCATACAAACATTATTCAGAATAACGATACAACAAGAAGCACAGAGAGACTGGTTCAGTTTCCGATTTCAGAATTAGGTACAGAAGTTACAGAATGCATAAAAATATGCAACCGATAATCCTAGGAAAACCAGAAAGCAGCAATACTACAGACATTGTCAGTGCACCATGTTTGAATTTTAAGTGTAAATTGCACTGGCTGCTTGTCAATTCAAAGCTGAGCAAAACCAATAGTTGATAATGGAGTGCATCTAGCTTGAACAGCCAATGTCTTCATAATGCCCCTGCATGGATCACCTCCAAATAAAGCATTTGAAATACCAAGAGAGCAGCTATTTCTTCCTTGGCAAGTCTGCAAGAGAAAGGACAGATAAGCCAAGAGTCTAGAAAGATCGACGCTGTCAGGAAAAAACCACCCGTACCATTACAGTTAAGGCAGACAGACACAAATCTTAGTCTTGGAGCTTTTCTTTGATGTAAACATAAAACGACAGGACTATTATGAATGACATGATCAGAAATTTAGTCGTGGGAGCAAATCTTGGGCTACATAATGAGTTTTACTGGTTTTTAAATCATTGCAAAGGATAAACAGAGCCCAAATTGGAGCCACATTGTATGGCAATATAAAAGAGGCAGAGGAATTACCGATATTGCTCATCAAAAGGATGATTTGCAAGTAGGCCCCATGAATGAAAAAGATGATAGCCCTAATATTGTATTATTTTAGGCTGTTATGGCATTTCAAGTTGCAATCATCTAGAAGACCAGGCATCTAAATTGTGACCTTTTGATCTACTCTAAATGGAGATGGTCAAATAATTTTACAACTTCATTAACTACCAATGCTGTCTTCAGACACTAGCAAATCAGAACAATTTCTTGAACATGAACCAGCTATGATGTCACACATATATGATCATAATACAAAATAAAGAGTCAATACAAAATGTAAAACCACACTTACCTCAGACACCAAGGACAAAGATTTGGGCGCATGGCAATTGCCTCTAGAAAATTTCTGGCAGCTACCTTGAGGTGAACCATAGCTAGCAAATTCAATGGAGGAGATAATATGCCCATCTTCACATTGCAGATGCATTTCTGGTGTCATATCATTCATTGATGGTTTTTCATTGACAAAATCTGAAGAGAACCACTTCTGGACAGGTGGGTAGTGCGATTCTGACACTTGAGCACAGACAACTCCTGCTGAATGTAACTTGACTGAAATCTCAAATGGATTCCCTCCTGTTTCCTCAAAAATGACAAGTAAATTATTTGATTCCTGCAACCATGACCGTGGTACGTGGTACCTAGACATTGATCAATAATACCCATATTAGGCTAGTTCATACCTAAAACGCAATGTGTAGTTTTATAACATACATTCGATGACTACTCAGCATTTCCACAATGAGCTTAAACAAAGTAATAGGCTCTTCCTGTTTTATTTTTAATGCTTTGGGTTGGAAGAATACCATGTTTGGGTAGGTTTTCCACAGTTTGTAGCACACTTATCGGGATTGTAGGCCCCACGATAATCACATGGAATACATCCGCCTGTCGGGGCAACCCGTGTCCAGTATCTTCCTACATGTTCGCCATTGACCCAAGCCTGGCCCTTTCCCATGCTTCCCAAATCAAGAGCAACTGGGTCTACACCATCAGGAGCATCAAAGTATGTCTAAGAAAATGGCAAAATAGGGTACAGGTCAGTAAAATTTCTCTAGAATTTATAACCATGGAATAATAAGATTGGACATAAGCCACAAGGAAGTGAGCATGCTTGGCATTACATAAAAACAAAATAATTAACCATCACTCACTCACACACACACACACACACACACACACATTATATAGATACAGGCACAGATTTGGGATCTTGTTACTAGATCTCTTACCTAAATTTTTGGCATCTTTTAATAGCCCTCCATTTAATGCAATCCGATAATTGAAATTGTTGAAGTGTTGGCATTGAGCACATCTTCCATATCATTTTTCAACCATTAAATGGATGGTTATTAAATGATGCGAAAATTTGATGTAAAAAAATTACATGTGCACATACATGTGTGTTTGCATACATATGTTAGTCATTCTTTAATGCGCACATCTTAGAATGTTTGACGTGTGGACCAAAAGTAAGCATCTAGTCACTCACTTCAGATATCCTACCATCAAAAGTGAGTCTAAAAGCTCACCTTTGGTCTGCACTTCTAAAATTTCAAGATATCAGTATTGGAATACACAAAAAAGGAAGCATGCCATCAACACCAAAAACTTGAAAACACTGGAAGAAAAAAACAGCCTAAAATTAAGACGCTTCTGCACAAGGGAAATGCAAAATTGAAACAATTTAATGCATCATGAATATGAAAAAATTTATAACTCACTAATTAATCAGTGGAAAGTTAGATCTTTAATTTTTCTAAAATCAGTATAAGTAACTAGTTTAATTATTGTTTCAATAACAAGAAGCAGCACACAAAAGGCCTACTTGCATGATGTAAATTGAGGCAAATGCGATGTGATCTGGCATTTTCTTTACACAAAACATTTAGATTACATGTGACCTACTTTTATAAAATCTTTTTTACTTCTTTGATGAACCATATGCTGGATCTTGCTTTCAAGAACTGAAAGCAGCACTAATCCAACTAAATATGCACTCAAGTTATCATACAAAAATGATGGCATTTTGAAGTTACAAATGCTTAGCAATCATTTGATTAATGACGTATTATAATTTCAAACGGGAACCATAAGTTCTATCCATTAAGATAACATCTTTAGTCTAAAATATTTTTTTCAATAGCAATGTTAAAAGATAATGATTTTCTAGGAGTTATGATCATGTAACACTGATTACCAGCTCTCAATCATCCACCAGAAAAATTAGACTTTGACAAAATCTAACCAACACTTGATATAATTCATCTTTCTCTCTTCAAAACAATAGATCTACCTTGTACCAGGTAAAGGTGGATGGAATAGCAGCAGGTGTGAGATTAGTCCATTCTGCCTCTTCATTCTCTTCCATACTGTATATCTTCTGGTATTCACCCTTAAGCCCAATCTGAAATAAGGAACAAAACAGTTCAGAAACTGCTGTGTGATTTGTGTAACCTTTGGGAGAAAGAAAAATGATAACATCATACAGGTTTTGTGGCAAGTGTTGAATGTGATACACATAATGATGCTGACTGAATAAGAGTTAAAGAGATAAAACACAACATGAAGAAGCCATCACAAGGTAGTACCAATAAACCATGCCATCAATACAATTCTCATACAGTTAAATGTCATAAACCAGTGGCAGAATTCTGAATTGAGGATACATATTGGAAACCATATGAATCTTTTTTCCAACTTGATTCAAAATCAACATGATTTTATCTAATTACTAGCAGCTTTAAGAGTTCAGATGACTTGTAATGCAATCACAAACTACTTCTATCTTGAAACATGTCAAAAAGGATGTACCCACATATACTAGCATAAAGTGTATTCTGTATCAACATGATGCCTGATACAATTCAACCCTTGAAGCTAAAAAATACAGTTCAGGGAAGGAAAAAATACTAAGCAAATGTAAAATATTTTTCTTATACTAAGTGCTGATTTAACCAAAATGTTTGGGAAAAGAATTTGACTTGGACCAATATTTCCAAAATACTGGATCTCCAGTAAATTAATACTGGAGCAATTGCAAGTATCTTGTTAGTTTTGTTGAAATAAAAATCCAGAGCCTAATACTACCTAAAACTACAACAAAATTTGGACCAAGATTCAGAGATTAGTTCAGCAAGAGGGAAAATCCAAAACTGGAGCCTGAATGCCTTAGATTGTTTGACATGGCATTTAGACATTCTGAAAAGATGCAACAAAAGCTCTTTTGGTCTACAGTCTCAAAATTTGAACCTGGCAGAAAAGCTGCTAATGCATCAATGACACTGCAGATGATGACCAAATTAGGGCTAGCAACTAATTGGTTAAGATGCATAATATACCAAAGACCAGATATACACAAAAAAGATGTATTAAAAAATCAAGCTCAGAAATACTATGCTGTGATTACTGATTGTATACCTGGTAGGTCCATGATAACTTTGAGAGGTCTATATCCCCACTTTTAAATCCAGTAAGCTTCAATTGGCCTCTGAATCCAGCCCCATCTTTCTCAAGGAAGGCCCCATAATTCTGCAGCAACAATTCAAATGGCATGAAGCAATTGTTGAATAAGTAATGAACATCCCCTTTTGGAATAACACGCAAAAAGAAATCACCATCTGCAACTCCCCACTGGATTTATAACACATGGAGTCAATGAAAGAACTCAGTAATCATAAGAAAGATGTTTCTTAAGAGTTCCATTCAACTTAATTGTTCACAGTCCTAGACAAAAGTCAAGAATTTAAGGAAAAGGCAGAAGGCTAAACCTCAAATTAATATATAAATGAAAAAGACAGGTTTTGATAGCAGCCACTAATAATCAAAAAGGGGGAAAAGGGATTGAGAGGAAAAGCATAAAAAAAGTACAGAGGTTGGATGCATAATGAGAACAGCCAAGAAATAGCAAACTTTAGAAAGAAACATAGAAAAAAAGTTTCATTTCAATTCAGAGCCTAGATGACAGCTTCAAGTTCTTGAAAAAAAAAAAGCATTTGTTAAATTTCAGACATAGGGGAAATGATAAATAATTTCCAAAATGAGGTTTACTCTCGTTATTTTAAGTTATCTCCTCATGAAGATCCAGCAATAGGTTAGTAGGATAGTTTCAAGTAAAGCAACTTCCAATATTTCACCTCATAAGGAACAACTGCATAAACAAGCACAGGTGCAGGGTGATTTTAGTCTTTAGGTAGCAGTGAATTGAGTAAAAGTGATTGATTCGCTACAGAGGAGGCAGCTGGTGGTAAAGATGCAGCCTGATTTGCATTGGCCAGCAGTGGCATGCGTCGGCAACACAAAGTTGTGCAGCAGCTACTTGCTTTTGTCATTGGGCTGCAGGAATTTTAGGATATTTTTTATGGTCTCAGGGAGACATACTCTTTCTGGCTAGCTAATCTTGGATCTTAACATCTTTGGAGAATGAATTTAGTGGACTGCTGGGAACACTTGCTTTCTCACTCTTTATTTTTGACAATGTGTACAAAAAACAAGAAAAAAAATATAAAGATTACAGATACATGATGATTTTTTTTATTTTCTGTCTATAGTGCACATGTCAAATGGACAATAAG
The DNA here is from genome assembly GCA_026122585.1 of Anacardium occidentale. Lineage (NCBI taxonomy): Eukaryota > Viridiplantae > Streptophyta > Magnoliopsida > Sapindales > Anacardiaceae > Anacardium > Anacardium occidentale. The sequence continues at coordinate 579,319 of JAJEJH010000209.1, forward strand.
AGTGAGAGCAGAGTGTTTTTAGCAATTTTCATGAGTTTATGATTTCTGACATAAGTATTTAGAGAGAACTTTGGTTGTCATACCAATTGTTGAAGAACAGGATGAAGGAAAAAGAGAAAAAAGAGGAGAACATTAGAAGAAACTAGGCCATAGCAGGAGAGCAAATTTCTATTAATCAATCTTCCACGTCTACTTTCTACATGGATAGGACCTATTAATTTGCTTAAATTTGAATTCTAATCACAATATTTTAATCCTATTTACAAAATAAAAATTTCAAGAAAATATTGACAAATTGCTCTCTAAATTACTAATATAAAAGATAAAAAAACCATGCATCCATGCCCAAATGTCTGCTGTCATCATGTCTTTCCTTGTCATAGTAAGAACATTGGCATCACCATTCTTAGTTTAAATTAACTCTCAATTATAGACTAGACAGTTTCCTGCATAGGCAGCTTTTTTTTATATATCCCAAGGCCTCCTATTAGAAACTCAGAGAAAGTGTGAGTGCCACAACTAAATGTCACCAAGTTTTTATATGGAGGATACCTCTCATCAGTCTGCTCAATCTTTTAAAAGAGAGGAGACTAATCAATGCTTTCCTTTTACGTTGCTAATTAGCATAAAGGCACAAATTACCATAATATGAATCCAAGCAGGTTTTACAAGGTTAGGCAGCACATTTGAGACAGCTTACCATACCATTACTAAACCACACTGAACTTTACCTGTAAACCAACAGTCTGAGATAACAACATCAAATCATTGTATCCTGGCTGAAACTGAACTGGTTGCACCACCTTAACCCAACGACCAATCACACTGCCTTCAGAGGGAAAAAAAATTGAAATAAAAAAGAGTTAGTTATGCAATATGCAATTCTAAAAGACACCGTCATATGCGAGAATCCATAATGAATCACATGAAGGAAAATTGTCTTCGGCTCCAATCAACACAAGTCATCAATAATATGTCTCCAGATAATTTAATTGTTACTGGAAAAGCACATTTCAACAAGACAACTTCATTTTCATTTACCTAGAATTATAATAATTATTTGTTAGGACTAGCATTTTGACAACAACACAAAAGCAAGGCAGGGTAAATGAATTGAGACCACTGTGAAAAGTGCAAACACGTGGCAAAATTAATCATAGGTAGTTAGAGGAGAAAAAAACATAAAAAAAGAAGGGGAGGCTGAGAGAAGGCATAGATAATTTTTTGGAAAAATTGTGGGCAACTTTGACTGATTTGGGGGAGTGCCTAACCGTTTAAAAGCTAGGTCATTGAGAAGAGATTTCCAGCCTCTCAAACAACTGGGAGTATGGTGTTTTGGTTTTGTTTACTTGGTGCGAGAGAGAGAATTGTTTTTGCTTGTATCCACAACCAACAAATTTTACAAATATCATCTTATTTTTCTGTCAATCACTTAGTTTTTGGTTAAGAATTGGAGCCTTGCAGGGCTTTTAGTAATCTGGTATCAGAGCAATGACCAATATGGAAGCCAGAGTTGATGGGTTGGAGAAGGAAATGGAAATGATGAGAGGGAGGTATGAAGAAGTTGACGGTAAATTAGAGAACGTGAATGCAAGGATGGAAGGGATGGAAACAAAATTAGAAACGATGAGAGATTACCTTACTGAGTTATGGGAGGTGTTGATAAACTGTGCAAGAAACAGTGAGGATCAAGGCAAGGCTCCAATGGAACACCATCCATCACCATTGCCTTCATCACTAGTGTAGGAAGTCTCCCCACCTCCACCTTCAAGGCCAGTTGAACAAGGTGACTGGGAGGAAATATTGGCCAATGATTATACTGTTGATGATAATCAAAGAGAAGGAGGACATCGAGAAAATTGTCATTGTTCCTCAAAACGACCCATCTTCATTGGTGAAGACCTAATAGAGTGGATATTCTGAACCAATGATACTTCATTATCAACCAACAATCATGACTAGGGCTAGATTTGAGCTGAGCTCGAGCTCGACGAGCTAGGAGCTAAATTGAGTTTTTTCACATGTTTCTTAACAAGTGTTTTAAAATAGGTCATCAGAATGACATCATTTTGATGCGTATATTGATAAAACGAGGTCATTTTAATCGATTTGGATATAAATTTTTAAGTTTGCAAACTTAAAGAACCAAACCGCCCTAAAACTCTAGCTCGATTATATTGAAACTGCGAGCTTAAGCTCAAGCTTGGCTTGAATCCAGCCTTAGTTGCCACAGTCTACACGGAAGGAATTGTGCTAAACTAGGTTCAATGGAAAGAGATCTAGCCACCATTTACCAGTTGGACTGATCTAAAACAAGTTCTGATTCATTAGTTTCGATTGTCATAAGGCGGATCACCCTACGAAGAGTTATTGGCGCTTTGACAAACTGGTATGGTGGAAGACTTTCAGTGCCACTTTGAATTGCATTCAGCATCAACAAGGGAGATCTCCAAAGACGTTTTGCTCAGAGCACATTTGAATGCCTTGGAAAAGGAGATATGAATAGAGGTCAAGTTATTTGGCCCCAAAAATTTAGTTGGAGTGATGGAGAAAGCTCAACAAGATAGAAAGAGCTCTAGAAGTGGAGGAAAAAAATTGGACAATTGAAAACCAACCCAAAACTAGATTTGGCACATACAAACCGAAACCATATCCAAATCACACAACCTAATATCCCAGTTTGGCACATTACTCACCACTAATCTACCATCCAAAGTCAAACTTTCTCAACCCAAGCTCAGGTATCACCTAACACTATAACCAGTATATCTTCATTGAATTAAGCCCAACTATACATCACTCAAACCCACACACGATAAACCACTCAAACCCAACCCCAAATCAAGTCCAACCTGATAACTTATTTTTAGGAAGCTCTAACCCAATTGATTCTGTCTAATCAAATATCACAATAGAGTTGAATACAATACCTACTAATTCCAACAGGACAATTTCAGTTGTACAAAGGGATAAGAACACGCAGGTTGTTGGAAGCTGAAATTCAATTGAAATGGGAGAAGGGACTATGTTTTTAGTGCAACAAAAAGTAAAGGCCTAACCACCATTACCAATTTCAACAATTGTGAGAATTGTTAATGCGACGAAGATGAGGAAGGTAAAGGAGAACTCGGGCATACTAAAGACAAGGAATTCAAAGTAGCAGGCAATTGATGGTGTGCTTAAAATATGAATTCATCAAATTTAGATTGTTGTTTAATTTTTCTTTCATTTGTCTTAATATATGTTAGCAAAAAATAAAAAAATAAAAAAAAGAGAGAAAAAAAAAAAAAACACGAAAAAGAAATCATTTTTAAGTTTCCCCACCATGAAGACATAGCGGATTTAAAAACGGGTATTGTTAGGACTAGCATGGTGGCACAACAACACAAGAGCAAGATAAGGGAAATGAATTGGGACCATTGTGAAAAGTGTAAACATTTGGCAAAAATAATCATAGGTAGTTAGAGGAGAAAAAGGCATAAAACGAGAAGAGGAGGCTGAGAGAAGGCAACAAGGATTTTTTGAAAAAATTATGGGTTGCTTTGGCTGAATTAGGAGAGTGCCTAGCCTCTCGAAAGCAAGGCCATTCAAGAGAGATTATCTACCTTTTGAATAACCGAAAGTATGGTGTTTTGGTTTTGCTTACTTGGTGCAAGAGATAGAATTGTTTAGCTTGTATTCATAACCAATAGTTTTTACAAATATCATTTTATTTTTTTGTCAATCACTAAATTTATTTTGGTATTCGAACCTTGCAAGGTTCCTTACATTATTCAATCAAACATCTAATAAAAATACATAAAAAAAGACATAATTATCAATATCCATGTCTATGTTGTACCTAGTTATGCTTGAATATAGCATAACTGCACAAGAAAATGAAAAGAAAAGCCAAATTGAAGAATTGGAAAGATAAAAGCACAACCGAAACACAAATCTACAAGGACAACATTAAATACAAAAGGGAAGAGAAGAACATAATAAGGGAGAGAGGGAGAAAGAGATGTATCACCTGTAAGTTGACCATTAATGAATACACGCAACACATCACGCATACTATCTATTATCAAAGTTGGACTAACATTGTTTTCCTCCCAAGATGATATGTCATCATCAGAAACATATATTCTGCACCATACAGACATTAAACAGGCATTGATATTGAAGTCAGAAGGGACATTATGTCATCAGATTTTTTCAATAAAAAGTTGAAATATTTTGACTTGAGAACAAAAAGTCTATGTAATAATTAATTAAACAAGAAAAAACAAAAATTTCTTGTTTCTCAATAAGTAACAATTAACTTAAATGAGCTGAGATGAGGGAGCACAATCATTTAGACACGGTAAGTATACAAGAGTAGCACCCTATATGGAATAAAACCTAATACTGAAACAAATAAGAAATGAATATGAAAATAAAAAGAAAGCATTTTTAGGATCATTGCTTGAGAGACTTGCAAGAAACCAACTACAGCCAAAGGTGTATTTATCCATAAATAATTCTTATTTGATCTTAGCCAATAGAAAACAAAACCATAAAAGTTGACCAATCTATCATAATACATATAGAACACAAGTTTCAGAAAGCATGATTTACAAGTCCAATAACTGTCACAATTGACGAGAAATCTTGAAATGAAACATTTTGTTATCTTGCTCAATCATGCAAGGAAAGACCTAATAATGGGTTGTGCAATTCACTACTATAATACAGGCATATGATTCTTTTTTACTCACTAATAGTGACTAGCGAAAGAAATGAGAAGTGAATGCAAGAGCATAAAGGTTGAGGAGAAGGATGTCAAAGATAAAACGTGCAAGTATCAAGCACTATGATTCATCAGACATAAGTATTTCTTTTGTCTATTCAACAGATTCAGTATCAAATATTGTCAATCTTAGTTCTCAGTGTAAATTCACTTCACCAAACAATTGAAGACACACAACAAGTGAAACACACCTTTGCTACACAAATATTCATTCATTTGCAATTTCTTTTTACACACAGGTTTTTACTACTGTAGCTAGATCAACAGTTGTTGTTTGTGTACCTGGTTATATACCATAGATAATCAGAAGAGTCTTTTGTCACATTCAAATGCTCCAAGATGCCTTGGATGGTAAAGTTGTTTTCACTCCAAAGGCTAATAGGTTCTCTTAAAGTCATCCAGGATTTAGAGACAAAAGAAATTTTACTATCAATCACAGATTTTTTAAGTACAGAACCATCTTGTGAATGAGGCAAAGAAAACTCTGTAGTCTTGATGGAAGTTTGTGCGCTAACCTATAAGCAAAAAATAAAATAAAATGAAGAAGAAGAAAAGGATCAAACATCAAATGCAAACTTAAAATTTGCACTTCTTTAAAGCAGAAAGAGAACCACTCAAAAGCAAACTCAGGACCTAAAGGTTGTCTAGACCATTTTCTACTATTCAATATGCAACAATGGATGAATGGAACCAAGTATCACAATTATATGCAAAATTTTAATGGATGAAACCAAGAATGAGCACATGCATACACCTAAACTTTGTTAAGCACATCTAAAAAGGAAGAGCATGAATGAAACTAAATAGAATTCGTACAACTACAATATAAGGAGCATGTATTTACGAAACAAGATCTTTTGGAAGAAATCACTGGTATTCTACTTATTCATCAATAGGGTTTACATTAGATATGAGACAACCTATCCTAACATAGATCTATAGTTCTTGAGGGGAAAATGAAGAACCTCCCAAAAACACACAATCAAAATCCTAATCGCATCCCAGAAAATCAGGGATTTTATTTTATTCTTTCCAAAACTCTCCCTCAGACTAGTGAATAGATATCTATCATTTCCAACTTATCCATACGTAAATTAAAATTTTGGTTTTGACATGGCTTTAGCACAGACATCGACTTTTTGGGACTTTGTAAAGATATGGAACAAATTGATAGCTTCATTCTTGATCTCATCCTAAGATTTTATTCTAATCTTTCCTACAATTTAGTATAAATTTTTTTTACTGTTGACCTGTTATGCAGCAACTAACATATTTTTGTTACTGTTTTATGGGGCTCCTTAGAATAGCTAGAACATTCATGTTTTTGCCTCAATTTCCAGCATCACAACCATTTCAAAGCATCTTTGAAACCTAAATGGTTAGTGTGATGAGAGATTTCATCAAAAATGTTTTAAACTCTACCATGGAAATTGTTAGCTTTACAGTCAAATTAAAATGTTAAACAAGAAAAAGCAAGTTTGAAGTAATATAATAATTAAAGACTCAAGTTATGTACTACATAAAATTGACAAAACCTGACTCAGTAATACACATTAAGTTCACTCATTTTAAATTTAAGAGGGTTTTAGTTTTACAAGCTTGTTTCATAAATGTGAAAAACAGTAACAGAAATCAGTTAAAAAAGGTAGACTTATAAGCAAGGCTATGCTGCTAAGACAAATAAATAAAATAAAAAGAGAAGCATTAACATTAAAATTTTTTTTATAATTATCTAAAAGAGAAGAATATCAAATGAGAATAAAATTGTTATCAGTTGATAAATATTTATGCTGCGCTTCAAGGGAAAAATGGCCAAAAAATAAAATAAAGGCTAGACATTTTATTGCTGAATAAAGCTTGTTACATCTCAACTATCCACACAGGTTAGTGTAACATGTCAACTAGAGTCATATGAAGTATTTTCAACAGGTAAAATGTCATAAACATCAGAAGCAAACCTTAGCAGTGTTGAAAACAGTATTCTTGCAGTCAGGTAGTATGCTCACTGACCATGGTGGTAACGTATATGATTGACCAAGAAATGTAATAGAAGCTGAATTAAGTTCGTCAATATTAGCAAGAAATGCAGAGCAGCCATTTTGACTTCCAAACTGAGTTGAGTTTGCACGGTATACATGTGCCTGAAAGTAGTTAAAAACATTGTGTTCAATCGAGTAGGTAGAATTAGACCAAAACACTTGAAATTTCTAAGGAAAGATATTATTTTAAAATGTGCTATTAACAACATATAATATGCAAAAGGTAAGTTCCCAAGCCAAAACTATGATAAATATTGATCATTTTAATACAGCAGCACTAAATATTTTCATTGTTCAAACACCAAGTCAGCACCAGCTTGTAAATTGAACAGGTAATGATTGATAAACTTAATCAATTAAAATAGGTTTTTTGTGTCATTTAAAATCAATTTACTTACTATAGTTATATCCTAAAGAGTCTTATGTTAACAATTGCTTAAAATCGAAAATTTCTGGAACTTAAATCAAAGAATTCATTTATCTTACAAGTTACTAGTTGACCATTGAAATGTCTTATTACAGAACAAACCATATGTAAAACACTATGAAAAGCTATCTAGTTCCCCATAAATTGTACCACAACAACTGACTTCCACAAGAAATTCCCATATTACATTGCAATAGGGATTACAATTATGCTGCGAATGGAATCTGCAAATTCAATAATTAAGTTAATCCAGAACCATAAATAACTTGAGGCTTAGTATAAACCTCTTGCTTTGGTCCCAATTTTATATACTGGGCTGAATCAGCAGCAACTAGAGCAGGTTCACAAAGCTTAATAGCAGCATGAAGGTCCTTCAAATGTCCCCACTTTGGCTGACTTAGAAGACCTATTTGAAGGATACACAACATCCATTAGTTTCCAGTAGCTTGGTCCACAATGTGAATTTTAGCACTAAGATTGAACCTAATTTATCTTGGCGACTCACTTATGCCACATAATCTTGGAAAAGAAAATAAAAACTTGTGCCACAGCAAAAATGGTTTCTAAGCAAGGAACAACTATGGTTATCTAGGATCAGTTTAACATACCATATTCATCTAGAGGTGCATCATAATCGTAACTTGTAACATAGAATGGGCCCCCAGAACTCCGACCAAAGTTTGTTCCACCAAAATACTACAACCATACATCAGGCTTATTAGGAGGCAGGATGTGAACATTAACAAGAGGAATAAATATTGACTTTATATGATGTTACCCATATAACATGTTCTTGTCAATCGTAAAATTTATAGAAGTTACCCAAACCACATATAAATTCGTTTTCAGTTTACATGTTCAGTAATGACTTAAATAGCCAATACTCATTACTATAGAATTAAGAAAGATGTAGCTGTGACTGCTTTGGATTGAAAACTTCAACAGAATCTTTGAAGCATTTAATAGAAACCAGGAAAGAGTCACATAATAACAAGGTCTCTCCCATAACATTTTTCCAAATGAAATCCTATCCTGCCATGCATGTCCTGTTCAATCTAAATCAGCATTCAAATTCAGTTATCTATTGTACCATATAGTAATTCATAAAACTCCCTCCGCGTTGATAAAAGCGTGCAACTGCGAAAGCAAGATCTTCAGGAGGCCTGTGAGGCAGTCTTCCACCCCATGTTGTATACCTTCAGGTTTCATCCAAATAAATAGATTTTGTAGCTCATATAGAATAATAGTACTTTCTGAGTGGAAGTCAATAGATAAACCAGGAAAACATATTTTACAACTGATTCATCGATCATGTACTTCCAACAATACTTGAAAAAGAAAAAAGAAAAAGAGTCAATGGAAAACAAATAATTCAAGTTCAGTTTTAGAAAAGAAATCATTTTAAATTAGTAGTAAAGTTTTCAGACAGTAACATGGCAACATTTAATACAACTTAAAACATTGAGTACGTTTCATTCAACTAAATAAATATTAGAACACAGAGCTAAGCATTCACCAAGCAAGAGAGAAGGAAAGAGAAACACTTATTTGGGTGAAATTATGGTTCATCAGAGGATGAAATAAGCACCAATCAGAATCATTTAACATTTAATTTCTTAATAATAGAAAACATAAAAATGAAACAAACAATATTTTTTCTATAGGAACCAAAATAGAGTTTCAATGTAAAATAAATTTGTATAGTCTGCTAATAAAGGGGTGGTGTTTAGCATATTATGAAATATAAATTTTCAAAAGCTCACTGTTAAATATTATTTCACTGATATAAGATGCCTCCAAGAAACTAAAGGAAATTCGGGATACCTCGAAAACCAAAACCCATATTTTTGTTGTTGACTTACATGTGGATAACAAAGAATATATCCAAAATATGGTCGGGATACATGAGGACATAATATATCATTTTGCCTTAGTAAATAATTTTCATTGAAAAGAATCAAAGTTGCAGCTACTAAATCACATAAGAATCAAACTCAAATCTGAGAACTAACTCTATCCCTACAAAAAAAAAACAATTTCAGGCATCCTCTCTCAAAATTTTACCTGTTTTTTTTCCAATAGTTGATGATATTGTAAATAGTTGTAACATTATATTTTACATTTGTCTGAAAAGATAATCTTCTCTCCAAAGAGATTGAGTATGTTCTAGGGCAAACACATCTCATAACATAAAGAGAGTGCAAACTAGAATTTGTAAATAAATACAAACATGATGATACAAACAAAAACCTATGGAATCATCATGCACTATCATACCATCCATCCCAATTCTCTGTCCATACTATTGGTTTGCTATAGGAGTTTGGCTTGTAACCATCACAATAGTATCCATTACAGGCATCTATCTGTGCAGAGAAAAGGAAAACAAAAGCAAACAAATAGTTAACAGTTCTAAAACCAAGAACTTTGAAACAGTAAGAATATCACGCTATATGAAGTTTTGTATTAAAGAAGCCAATGAGAAATTAAACTCTAGCTTCTTTTGACATTGTTTTTAAACTTTCTACAGTTTCACAAGCACTATATGAAAGAAATATAAGCATGGAAAATCAAGGTCTGGCCTTACGATATTTTCTGGAGCATCAGTTTGCTTGCACATCACCCATGGAACTCCAGCACCAAGCCCAAGGGCCATATTAGCAGCCCATTTAACGTAGCTCTTCCCTCGCTGGCCATATGAGCTTTCCATGTTTCCATATTCGTTCTCAATCTGATAAAAATTAATTCCAATCAAGACTTCGTTGCCACAAGAAATATTGAAAAATAAAATTGTCTAAGACTGGTATGTCTACTAACAAGTATCATGTTCCTATGGCACATTAAACTACACAGACCATATCCCCATTCTGAAGTCTAAATGCAATATTTTGAACTGCAAATACCAGAGTCCCTTCTCAAGTCTAAATGTGCATGAATCTAGGGTTCTTAAATTTAAGTTTTGGGTTGACAACTTGTCCTTCTTAGTTATAAGGATTAGGTTTTAGAATTGCTCAACTTGTCCCTTTTTTCATGTCTTCTATTTTTCCTAACACAAATTTTCTTATCTCCTAACCCCAAAAAAAAAAAAAGAGTTTGCTTGACACTAGGTGCAAATTACCATCAGTATAAGTTCATTAAAAATCGATAGGAATTATCATAGCCTTAATTAGGCCACTTTACAAACAAGCCATACACCTCACGAATATAATAAACCCATTGAAAACATTCATGCACAAAGTGAACTTAAGATTCTCTCACAACCTGCAACATAATGATTGGACCACCTTGCCAGGAGAACAACATTTCCTCTTGCATCAGATCCACAATCTTCTTAACAAACCGTTGCATCTCCTCCTGGAAATATTAAAGCATCAATGAGTTGTTATGAGCACCAACACAGAGTTCAATTTCACTTTTCTTAAAACTTGCTGAATCTTGTCAAAAAGAGTAAATGATCATATCACATAGCTTCACTATTTATCTTTTTCCTGATACCGAGAAGTTCCATGACCTTTCTTGAAAGTCTACCTAGTTCAAAATTAGGGGCCATAACCAGACTCTACAACTTCAGTAGGAAGCTTGTGGAACATAAAACTAAGTGACATTCTTTTGGCTTTTCCAATATGAAACATTTCCTAAGGAGCTACTATACATGAAAAATTATATTTTTGCAATTGAATAAAATGGAAAACAAGGTGAAGATCAACAAGGTGATGAAGAAATAGTTTACGTTAGGCCGGCCTACTGGAACGCAAAATAAACCTGAAATATAATAATTGACCAAGAAGAAATCAGATTCCTCAATTTTAAAATAGAAAAATACATGGTTAAAATCAGCAATGGGACCTTTTACTTAAAGATTTCAACTTACTGGTCACATATGCAAAACACATTGACCTGTCTAGTTTGCAAAAAGAAAATGCTCATTATGATCTCATCCAAAAAGAGAAACTTAAAAATTCTCTATTTCTGAGCAGTGTCAAAGAAAAATCAACAATGAAATTAAATTCTGCAATATCCACCAATAAATACATTTCAACTAAGACAACGACTTTGTAGAATTTCATGCACTTTACAGAAAACTGTCTGCTCAGTGAGAGGGATAAGAAGCACTTAAAATTATATATTTTTTTGTTAGTTTTTAGTTCATCAATCAAATCAGATCATAAATTAACCCAAGTTGATTCAAATTAATGGCTGAATTTGGCACATTGAAATGCTGCCAGTGTAATCTATTACAGCATTTACTGCATTTATTACCTTTGCATCAATTAGGAATGTAAAAATATTGAGCAAATTTTCAAGTTCTTTAAAATTAGCCCAGTTTTCAATTCTGTTATAAAATTGGTTTCATAAAAATGTGGAACAAAAGACTATCCAGTAAAGAGTCTCACTTCTGGACGGTATTGATCTTTTAATTTTGCTAAGCATTTTGAAGGGGAAACCGAACTCAATTTTTAAACTTTTCTGGAAATCCTTCCATATATCTATTAAATTGTGTCAAAATTCATGAATTTACAATGAGTATAAAAATTATTTAAAAGTCATAGAACAGAGGTTGTTCATTGGGGTCTGCATATCACAGTAAGCTTTATTTAAGTTTCTTATGTTTTAGGCTTTAATTAAGTTTCTTATGTTTTAGCCCCAGGCATTTGAAGTTTTAAGGGCTGTTAGATGATGCTTCTAAGATTTAGTTTTGATGCTGTTCAGTTTGATTTATGATTGTTTATAGCAACGTAAACATAGTTGTGTCTCTTTGGAATTATAAAATCATATAAACTTTGTCTAATTTTAAGGTAAGTGAAGACGTACATAATTGGTAATGAATAGTTTTTTTCCTGAAATTTATTATACAATGATGCATGAACCATGTTAAGAATCTATAATATTGTAAAGGTCCCTTTTATTTCCTTTAAGCTATGAAATAGAATTGATTTTGATAAACTGATTTTATTAGGAGCTCTCATTGTTAAAATAAATTGTCTTATCATGAAATTTCAAATGAGAGTTACTAATTTTTATTGTTAAGGCAGCAAGATTTAATTGGAGATATTTCCTTAAAAAATTGATTTCTAAAATAGTTTCTATGGAAAATCTTTATACTATTTTACAAGGTTTCCAAAACAAAGTTGTTCAAAGTATTTTTCTATTACAATGGTAGTTTAATATAATTTTCTTGGAGAAATTCTTTGATATGTTTTCCAAAGATGGATGTTTCTAAAAAATAAAAGTTTTACAAGATATGTTTTGGCCAAATGTCGGTAATAAATATGATGGATTAATGAATTTATGAATTGATGAATAATAAAAAGTCTATGGACACAGTCAATATGACTCTGACCGGAGCACTAGGGATAGACGTGATACTATAAATTAATGATGACTAGGTCACTAAGGATGTAGGTGACACTACATGGCAAAGACTAAGTATGAAATTTATATTTTTTTATATATAAATAACGTTATGAATGCCTTCAATTTTTTAATGAAGTACGATACATATTGATGTAATTTTATGAATTTTTCTTTTATGATTAGTAAATATATTAGAAACAATGTTTCATTAAAAAGTTTACATATTACATTTGTCTTAGTTAGAAATCTAAATCTGAAAACTTAATTATAAGCTTTAACATATTTGGACTCTAACAGTTAAGATAACTTAAATCTATATAACTTGGATACTTAATATATTATATACCCTTTCACTTTTATTTTTCCTCCCACCGTGGGACTTATTTATTCCAATCTTCCCCCTCAAGTACTCTTTTTGACTCAGCCCAAAACAAGGTTTAACTCCTTTTGGCTAGCCCATGAGTCCACCGAGGTTTTAAACCAAGAGTCTAACTTATTTTAGCTCAGCCCATCATACTCAAAAAAGTCTTGAATCAATAGCCATTAAATCTTTGAGCTTTTGATATCATAGTAGAAATCTAAGTCCTTTGGCATTATTGATATGGACTTTTAACACATTTGGGCTCTAATTATTAAAATGATTGAAGCTTATCCAACTTGAATACCCAATATATTATTATACCCTTTATTTTATTTTTCTTTCCAACGTGAGACTTATATATTTCAATAGTTTTTATTTACAAAGTTGAAGGCTCATTTCTCATCTCTACCATCTTTGTAGAATAAGTTTTCTAGTATCTCTAGGAGGTATGAAATAAAGAGATATAAAGGCTAGTAGAAAAGTCAAGGATCTTGATGTCTAGATTTTATGTTTTATCCTTTATGTGATTGTAGATGACATTTACGAATTTGGAGTTGAACTGTTTATTTTCTTGGAGATGTCATTTATTTTTGAAGAAATATAGGAAATGTTGAGGGAAATTTTATTAAGAGTTTTGTTATAGAATAAGTAATATTCCAGATTGCACTTTCTTCAATTTGGGGTATCACAATAACCATCTAGATTAATAACCAAAAAGCAATTTAATTTTCAAGTATAGAGTACAGAAGTTGGTTCATTGTACCTTGAAAGGAGCATTGTCTGTTCGAAATTCTATGCCAGGAATATCACGCAGCCATATAGGGAAGCCTCTGCAATTGAAAAGACATACATTCAGAATTGTTTAATGAAAGAGCAACATAATATGGGTAACTCATTTTTTGCCTCATGAAAATTGTTAGCATCATATTACATTTCTATGATGTTAGATCAAAAACATTTTCATTTAAATTGAATGCTTCTTAAATTATGTAGTTATTATTCCACAACAAAACAAAATTCTTATAAAACTAGCTAACCCATGTTGTTTCTTTTTTCAATATAAAAGAACAGTTTAATAATGAAACAAAATACAACAATGTTATAATTTATGATTAAAAAAACGGCCAACCTCCAATATTTTATGTCCAAATGAGTAGCAAAGCAAAGATGCTAGCTTGCCATGGTCAGCAACACAGTTATGCAATAGCTACATACCACCAACTCAGGTGGAAAGAACCAAGCATGCATCGAAAAGAACAATTAAGGCATTCAACTTCTCTTGATCATGCAACATATTTAGAAAACATGACAAAAATATATCTCATGAATTTAATGCATTTAGACAAATAGTGTAGCAAGATTAAAAAGGAAAAGAAGGTGAGACCCAAAATTCCACTCAGCGCATACATAAGGACCAATGCGAAGATGGAGATAAAGCCCATTGGATCCCACTAGCTTCACAAATTTGACAATATCATTTCTCCCTTCAAAGTTATACTGAACAAGAAGTTAGAAAGAATTAATATTTTGTATAATAACATAATTTTACCCATAAAAACCAAGGGATGCTACTATCAAAGACTAGGTAGGAAGAAAATTTTGCACCTGTCCCCTAATTGGTTCATGCGCATTCCAAAACACATAAGTTTGAATCACATTTGCCCCACCTTCCTTACTCTTTGCAATTAGATCAGGCCACATCTGACATCATTTGAAAGATTTAAGACAGAAAACAAGATGGTCTTAAAGGCAACCATCATAGAAAGTTTATAATGCAACCAAACAAATATAAGAAAGATGTCTAACCAATATTTAAGCAAATAATAAACAAGGTAATAAAAGCAAAGCGAATTTAACCAATGGAATGAAGTAAATAGAAAAGTATAAGATTTTCCCAGCACAGAGATAATAAATCAAAAATAAAGGAGATTGTATAAACACACTGACTAGAACTGCAACCCCAGTACAGCCAAATAATGTTAATTTTAAGGCTTCCTTGAAGTTCTTTTACTTGGGCACTTCACAGCATAATCCAGCTATGTTGATCTCTAGAGAATCATCCTGCAATTGGAACTGACTGCCTGACCTCTACATAAACTAATTCCCTAGAATTAGCGGCTATGTACCATAAACTACATACTTATCAGCAATAAGGTCACATATCTAGCAAAAATCCACCTTGTTGGGTTGCCATTCAAGGCAATGACTTAAACTCAAACTGCATCTCCTGGAGCCCTAATTGACACTTAACAACTTCAAAAATTATATAAAATCTTTCCAACTCCCGAAGATATGAAGATCAAATAAACTAAAACATTTGCCGACCAACTGCAGTTGGGCAGGTCTCAGAACAAGATCAAGTTCCTTAGTTCAGGGCCTGGTAAGATGGATTCTACATTATATAACTTTCCAGGTCCCAATTTCCGACCACACTAAACCAAAGATCAAAATCCAGAGCGCGATCAATCATGTTGTAGACATTTTCACTACATAAAGTATAGACACTTCTACTATCTATCTAAAGTTCGGTTCCAAATTTACCAATGTAAAAAAAGCAAGAACATAGCATAGAAGTTGAAATGGAACATAATGTGATAAAAGAATCGAAAAGGGGCTTAGTTCAGTCCTCACAAGGAAGTCTTGTTCAACCTGTTTAGAGAAGCACCAAAGGGAAACCGCTTAGTATAGGTTTCTTTTAACTTGAAAATATATAGCAAAAGGGAGTGCCTAATGAGGACTCACTAAGCCTCACGCCCTTCAACATGTATACCAATCTAAAATTTTTACCCAGTTAAACTCCATGAGAAATGCGTATGCTACGTAAATTTGAGTTATAAAGTTGGGATTGCTTGCAGCTGCACAATTATCTTGATAAAATATAACCCAAACAGCAATTAGATATTTTAGAAAAATTATCTTACGTTTGCGAAGTGTTAATCTCGGGGTTAAACATGCAAGAAATATCATTAACCTTCAATTGACACTAACCCCCTGCAAAAAAAAAAAAAAACAAAGTTAAAATTAAGCTGCCAAGACATTGTTGATCAACGAAAAGAAGAGAAGATACTCAAATGAAAGGCTACAGAGAACCTGAGGGGTAGCCCGAGGGTAGTGAATTCCGGCAGAGACAAGCATACGGCGGCGGCCATCGATGATGATGGCCCTGTGGTCGTAGCTGACATTAAACGGTTTGAAGAAAGTCGAAGCTGCTGCTGCTGATGATGATGCTATTGATAACCATAGGCACGAATATTCAACAATGATCAGAAGCACAAGTAAAACACTTTCCTGAGCAGCCATTTTTGGTAGCCAATGAAAGAGAGACCATCAGTGAATAAACAACTACAAAAATACAAGATATGGAAATGGTGGAAGAGTAAAGTTTGGACAAATGCAAAAGTAAGAGCCAAACTAACGATCAAAACGATGTTTCTTGATTGAGACAGTTTACCGATTGGATTAGAGAGAGTTTGTGGATCGGGTTGCTTACAGGGTGGTTAAGGATGTTGTGTTGGCACGTCATTGGGTTTGGACAAAATTAACGGGCAAATTAATCAAAGGTTTCACCTCTCAATTCTTTCAAATATAATCACAAATTTTGGCTTTCTAAAATATTAAAATTTAAACGTCCATTTACTAAATATTTTTTTATTTAATTTTATCAAATATTTTAATAAAATAATTAAAATCTTAAAAAAATATTTA
>JAJEJH010000209.1:602028-665614 GCA_026122585.1 Anacardium occidentale
CTTGCCAGGAGAACAACATTTCCTCTCGCATCAGATCCACAATCTTCTTAACAAACCGTTGCATCTCCTCCTGGAAATATTAAAGCATCAATGAGTTGTTATGAGCACCAACACAGAGTTCAATTTCACTTTCCTAAAAACTTGCTGAATCTTGTCAAAAAGAGTAAATGATCATATCACATAGCTTCACTATTTATCTTTTTCCTGATACCGAGAAGTTCCATGACCTTTCTTGAAAGTCTACCTAGTCCAAAATTAGGGGCCATAACCAGACTCTACAACTTCAGTAGGAAGCTTGTGGAACATAAAACTAAGTGACATTCTTTCGGCTTTTCCAATATGAAACATTTCCTAAGGAGCTACTATACATGAAAAATTATATTTTTGCAATTGAATAAAATGGACAACAAGGTGAAGATCAACAAGGTGATGAAGAAATAGTTTACGTTAGGCTGGCCTACTGGAACTCAAAATAAACCTGAAATATAATAATTGACCAAGAAGAAATCAGATTCCTCAATTTTAAAATAGAAAAATATATGGTTAAAATCAGCAATGGGACCTTTTACTTAAAGATTTCAACTTACTAGTCACATATGCAAAACGCATTGACCTGTCTAGTTCGCAAAAAGAAAATGCTTATTATGATCTCATCCAAAAAGAGAAACTTAAAAATTCTCTATTTCTGAGCAGTGTCAAAGAAAAATCAACAATGAAATTAAGTTCTGCAATATCCACCAATAAATACGTTTCAACTAAGACAAAGACTTTATAGAATTTCATGCACTTTACAGAAAACTGTCTGCTCAGTGAGAGGGATAAGAAGCACTTAAAATTATATATTTTTTTGTTAGTTTTTAGTTCATCAATCAAATCAGATCATAAATTAACCCAAGTTGATTCAAATTAATGGCTGAATTTGGCACATTGAAATGCTGCCAGTGTAATCTATTCCAGAATTTATTGCATTTATCACCTTTGCATCAATTAGGAGTGTAAAAATAGTGAGAAAATTTTCAAGTTCTTTAAAATTAGCCCAGTTTTCAATTCTGCTATAAAATTGGTTTCATAAAAATGTGGAACAAAAGACTATCCAGTAAAGTGTCTCACTTCTGGACGGTATTGATCTTTTAATTTTGCTAAGCATTTTGAAGGGGAAACCGAACTTAAATTTTTAAACATTTCTGGAAATCCTTCCATATATCTATTAAATTGTGTCAAAATTCATGAATTTACAATGAGTATAAAAATTATTTAAAAGTCATAGAACAGAGGTTGTTCATTGGGGTCTGCATATCACAGTAAGCTTTATTTAAGTTTCCTATGTTTTAGGCTTTAATTGAGTTTCTTATGTTTTAGCCCCAGGAATTTGAAGTTTTAAGGGCTGTTAGATGATGCTTCTAAGATTTAGTTTTTATGTTGTTCAGTTTGATTTATGATTGTTTATAGCAACGTAAACATAATTGTGTCTCTTTGGAATTATAAAAACATATAAACTTTGTCTAATTTTAAGGTAAGTGAAGACGTACATAATTGGTAATGAATAGTTTTTTTACTGAAATTTATTATACGATGATGCATGAACCACGTTAAGAATCTATAATATTGTAAAGGTCCCTTTTATTTCCTTTAAGCTATGAAATAGAATTAATTTTGATAAACCGATTTTATTAGGAGCTCTCATTGTTAAAATAAATTGTCTTATCATGAGATTTCAAATGAGAGTTACTAATTTTTATTGTTAAGGCAGCAAGATTTAATTGGAGATATTTCCTTAAAAAGTTGATTTCTAAAATAGTTTCTATGGAAAATATTTATACTATTTTACAAGGTTTCCAAAACAAAGTTGTTCAAAGTATTTTTCTATTATAATAGTAGTTTAAAATAATTTTCTTGAAGAAATTCTTTGATATGTTTTCCAAAGATGGATGTTTCTAAAAAATAAAAGTTTTACAAGATATGTTTTGGCCAAATGTCGGTTATAAATATGATGGATTAATGAATTTATGAATTGATGAATGATGAATAATAAAAAGTCTATGGACACGGTCAATATGACTTTGACCAGAGCACTGGGGATAGACGTGATACTATGAATTAATGATGACTAGGTCACTAATATGAAATTTATATTTTTTTTTATATATAAATAACGTTTATGAATGCCTTCAATTTTTTAATGAAGTACGATAAATATTAATGTTATTTTATGACTTTTTCTTTTATGATTAGTAAATCTATTAGAAACAATGTTTCATTAAAAAGTTTACAAATTACATTTGTCTTAGTTAGAAATCTAAGTCTAAAAACTTAATTATAAGCTTTAACATATTTGGACTCTAACAGTTAAGATAACTTAAACCTATCGAACTTGGATACTTAATATATTATATCTTTTATTTTTCCTCCCACCGTGGGACTTATTTATTCCAATCTTCCCCCTAAAGTACTCTTTTTGACTCAGCCCAAAACAAGGTTTAACTCCTTTTGGCTAGCCCATGAGTCCACCGATGTTTTAAACCAAGAGTCTAACTTATTTTAGCTCAGCCCATCATACTCAAACAAGTCTTGAATCAATAGCCGTTAAATCTTTGACCTTTTTATATCATATTAGAAATCTAAGTCCTTTGGCATTATTGATATGGACTTTTAACACATTTAGGCTCTAATTATTAAAATGATTGAAGCTTATCTAACTTGAATACCCAATATATTATTATACCCTTTATTTTATTTTTCTTTCCAATGTGAGACTTATATATTCCAATAGTTTTTATTTACAAAGTTGAAGGCTCATTTCTCATCTCTACCATCTTTGTAGAATAAGTTTTCTAGTATCTCTAGGAGGTATGAAATAAAGAGATATCAAGGCTAGTAGAAAAGTCAAGGATCTTGATGTCTAGATTTTATGTTTTATCCTTTATGTGATTGTAGATGCAATTTACGAATTTGGAGTTGAACTGTTTATTTTCTTGGAGATGTCATTTATTTTTGAAGAAATATAGGAAATGTTGAGGGAAATTTTATTAAGGGTTTTGTTATAGAATAAGTAATATTCCAGATTGCACTTTCTTCAATTTGGGTTATTACAATCACCATCTAGATTAATAACCAAAAAGCAATTTAATTTTCAAGTATAGAGTATAGAAGTTGGTTCATTGTACCTTGAAAGGAGCATTGTCTGTTCGAAATTCTATGCCAGGAATATCACGCAGCCATATAGGGAAGCCTCTGCAATTGAAAAGACATACATTCAGAATTGTTTAATGAAAGAGCAACATAATATGGGTAACTCATTTTTTGCCTCATGAAAATTGTTAGCATCATATTACATTTCTATGATGTTAGATCAAAAACATTTTCATTTAAATTGAATGCTTCTTAAATTATGTAGTTATTATTCCACAACAAAACAAAATTCTTATAAAACTAGCTAACCCATGTTGTTTCTTTTTTCAATATAAAAGAACAGTTTAATAATGAAACAAAATACAACAATGTTATAATTTATGATTAAAAAAACGGCCAACCTCCAATATTTTATGTCCAAATGAGTAGCAAAGCAAAGATGCTAGCTTGCCATGGTCAGCAACACAGTTATGCAATAGCTACATACCACCAACTCAGGTGGAAAGAACCAAGCATGCATCGAAAAGAACAATTAAGGCATTCAACTTCTCTTGATCATGCAACATATTTAGAAAACATGACAAAAATATATCTCATGAATTTAATGCATTTAGACAAATAGTGTAGCAAGATTAAAAAGGAAAAGAAGGTGAGACCCAAAATTCCACTCAGCGCATACATAAGGACCAATGCGAAGATGGAGATAAAGCCCATTGGATCCCACTAGCTTCACAAATTTGACAATATCATTTCTCCCTTCAAAGTTATACTGAACAAGAAGTTAGAAAGAATTAATATTTTGTATAATAACATAATTTTACCCATAAAAACCAAGGGATGCTACTATCAAAGACTAGGTAGGAAGAAAATTTTGCACCTGTCCCCTAATTGGTTCATGCGCATTCCAAAACACATAAGTTTGAATCACATTTGCCCCACCTTCCTTACTCTTTGCAATTAGATCAGGCCACATCTGACATCATTTGAAAGATTTAAGACAGAAAACAAGATGGTCTTAAAGGCAACCATCATAGAAAGTTTATAATGCAACCAAACAAATATAAGAAAGATGTCTAACCAATATTTAAGCAAATAATAAACAAGGTAATAAAAGCAAAGCGAATTTAACCAATGGAATGAAGTAAATAGAAAAGTATAAGATTTTCCCAGCACAGAGATAATAAATCAAAAATAAAGGAGATTGTATAAACACACTGACTAGAACTGCAACCCCAGTACAGCCAAATAATGTTAATTTTAAGGCTTCCTTGAAGTTCTTTTACTTGGGCACTTCACAGCATAATCCAGCTATGTTGATCTCTAGAGAATCATCCTGCAATTGGAACTGACTGCCTGACCTCTACATAAACTAATTCCCTAGAATTAGCGGCTATGTACCATAAACTACATACTTATCAGCAATAAGGTCACATATCTAGCAAAAATCCACCTTGTTGGGTTGCCATTCAAGGCAATGACTTAAACTCAAACTGCATCTCCTGGAGCCCTAATTGACACTTAACAACTTCAAAAATTATATAAAATCTTTCCAACTCCCGAAGATATGAAGATCAAATAAACTAAAACATTTGCCGACCAACTGCAGTTGGGCAGGTCTCAGAACAAGATCAAGTTCCTTAGTTCAGGGCCTGGTAAGATGGATTCTACATTATATAACTTTCCAGGTCCCAATTTCCGACCACACTAAACCAAAGATCAAAATCCAGAGCGCGATCAATCATGTTGTAGACATTTTCACTACATAAAGTATAGACACTTCTACTATCTATCTAAAGTTCGGTTCCAAATTTACCAATGTAAAAAAAGCAAGAACATAGCATAGAAGTTGAAATGGAACATAATGTGATAAAAGAATCGAAAAGGGGCTTAGTTCAGTCCTCACAAGGAAGTCTTGTTCAACCTGTTTAGAGAAGCACCAAAGGGAAACCGCTTAGTATAGGTTTCTTTTAACTTGAAAATATATAGCAAAAGGGAGTGCCTAATGAGGACTCACTAAGCCTCACGCCCTTCAACATGTATACCAATCTAAAATTTTTACCCAGTTAAACTCCATGAGAAATGCGTATGCTACGTAAATTTGAGTTATAAAGTTGGGATTGCTTGCAGCTGCACAATTATCTTGATAAAATATAACCCAAACAGCAATTAGATATTTTAGAAAAATTATCTTACGTTTGCGAAGTGTTAATCTCGGGGTTAAACATGCAAGAAATATCACAACCCCACCACACCCCCCAACCCCCAAAAAAAAATTAAAATTAAGCTGCCAAGACATTGTTGATCAACGAAAAGAAGAGAAGATATTCAAATGAAAGGCTACAGAGAACCTGAGGGGTAGCCCGAGGGTAGTGAATTCCAGCAGAGACAAGCATACGACGGCGGCCATCGATGATGATGGCCCTGTGGTCGTAGCTGACATTAAACGGTTTAAAGAAAGTCGAAGCTGCTGCTGCTGCTGATGATGAAGATGCTATTGATAACCATAGGCACGAATATTCAACAATTATCAGAAGCACAAGTAAAACACTTTCCTGAGCAGCCATTTTTGGTAGCCAATGAAAGAGAGACCATCAGTGAATAAACAACTACAAAAATACAAGATATGGAAATGGTGGAAGAGTAGAGTTTGGAGTAATGCAAAAGTAAGAACCAAACTAACGATCAAAACGATGTTTCTTGATTGAGACAGTTTACCGATTGGATTAGAGAGACTTTGTGGATCGGGTTGCTTACAGGGTTGTTAAGCACGTTGTGTTGGCACGTAATTGGGATTGGACAAAATTAACGGGCAAATTAATCAAAGGTTTCACCTCTCAATTCTTTCAAATATAATCACAAATTTTGGCTTTCTAAAATATTAAAATTTAAACGTCCATTTATTTATCAAATATTTTAATAAAATAATTAAAATCTTAAAAAAATATTAAAAAATTATAAAAAAAATTAAAACTGAAAATTCCATCAGATAAACAAAACAACTATCTAATTAACAATTAGAAAAGTCAAATTTAATCACTCTGTTTTGACAATGAATACCAAATTTAGCCTCTTTTACTATTAATGAGGATAAAAAATGATTAAAGTAAACAGAATTGATATTTTTATTATAATTAATAATAAAACAATTAAATTTGATTATTTTATATAAATAAAATGATTAAATTTAATTATTTTATTAATTAAATAATTGTTTTTAACCATTTAACAAGATTTTCAATAGTTACTATTTTTTAAATAGGATCTAACCGGTTATGGTGAAAAATCACAAACAAAATTGATCATAAAATTTGGACAGGTAAGAAGGAAGTAATAAATCTACAGTGTCGAACGGCCCGACGCTTTGCCCCAGGACCCTGGCGTTTAAAACCAAGGCTGGCCCATCATCTCCAGCACCCATCTCTGCCATATTTCCCAATTTAACTTTTTTTGAATTTCCCTCAAAAAAAGTGTTTCGCAGTGAGAGAAAATGGCGGACGCAATGGAAGTCTCTACTTCTTCTGCTCCTCTCGATCTCCACTCCATTCGTAGGTATCTTTCTGTTATCATATAACTTCATCTATGCCTGTATGTGTTTGTAATTTTTTATAAAAATTTCTTTTTTTGTTTGTGAATGTTAGTGAAGTGAAAGAGTTAATGGAGATCCAAAGAAGTAATGAAGAATTTGAGCGAGAAGCCGTCGCTTATGATTCGGAGAAGTTACTCAAAGATTGTGCTCTCCATCTCGAGGTAAATTTTGTAGTGTTCTTTTTCCCTTCAATTTCATTTTATTGGTTTATTGATTGAATATAGGGAAAATTATGCAGAGCAAACTGAAAGAAATTATAGCCGAGTGCTCTGATGTCAGTTTTTTGGGAATTGAAGATATAGGTAATACTCCTTCTTAAATATTTTTTTATTTGAAAATTTGGTTTTAAAATTTGTAAACTTGTGACTTGAAAGTGGGTAATTAGTTGAAATGACCGCCAGCAAATTTAAAATTATAGAACGTGATAGTATAAGGAGGTGAAGTTTTCTAGCAAACATGGCCTTCAGTAGCTTTTATTTTTTATTTCCTAATGGTGATGCAGATGCATACTTAGAGCATTTGAAAGAGGAGCTGAAGACTGTGGAGGCTGAAAGCAGTAAAATTTCAAATGAAATTGAGTCTCTTACAAGATCCCATGCAGAAGGTGAGAGTTTTTACCCAGGTTGTACTCATATTTAAACAGTTCTGTACTTAGTATCCATGAGTGGTTGAGTTTGCAGATTCTAATAGACTGGAGAGTGATCTTGAAGAGTTGAATTGCTCTTTGGATTTAGTTGGATCACAGGTTGGTTCTCCATTGAAAACATATTTATATTTTTACTAGTTTCGATTGTCTTTAGGAGAGTAGTATTATCTCAAGCTTCTTCTTTAATGGAAGCAACTGATGATGGATTTTGTGTACTATTTAGTTGGGTCAGGGGAAGACAGTAGAGGATCCATATGCTGATAGCGCTAAAGATGGAGAAGATGAATCAGATTTAATAAAAATCCATGAAGAACAGAAATTTGAGGTGTTAATCCTGAACACTTTTTTGAGATACTTCCATGATTGGTTTGTGAAGTAATCTTTATGACACTTGAACAAAGATTTATTTGCATCATTTTTTTACTTTATCAAGAGTTTGGTGTCATGTTTGCAAGAATTCAAGTTTCAAGTTCATTTATGATGCTAAATGAAAATGGAGAGTTCTATTATTATTTTTTTGGTAATTGGATTTGGATCCATTGGGTAATTATGTTCTCAATTTGTCAATAAGACATTTAGGTTTATGTTGCTTTGTGTTTTGAGAAATTTCAGAGAGAATTCTCATTCTTGTTGGCATGATGAATTCAAGTACCAACTTGTGGAAACATAAAATGTTCTTAAACCATTATAGTGTGGGGATAGATAAATTTGATGGTTAACTTTGTTTAATTAGACTCAAAGTTCATGTGAAAAAATTCCTTGGGGGATTAATAGGCTTTGGAGACTACTAAAAACGTGAAGTATAGGGTAGCACAAGTTGTTGTGATGTTAAGTCAATAATACAAGTTTCATTAAATGTTAGGAAAATATTTAACTGACAAATATTTCTTGTTTGAGGTATTCGGTTTTATTAATGTGATTTTCTTTTAAGTAGCATTTGCATTACTAGTTTAGAGTAAATTTAGATTTCCCTTTTGGGTAAGGCTTTTGTTTTTAAGACTGAGCTTTATGTTTATTTGTGGTGAATAAAATTAATGACAAATAATTATGATGGACAAGTTATTTCTAAATTTAGAGTAGAAATTATTCGAATAATTTTAGAAATTATAACATTCCTTCTTTAGTTGGTGAATAAATGCCCCCCATTCCCAACTTGCTTGTGACTTCCTCAAATCTTGAGTTTAGTAACCCCTTTTAGTTAAAATATTAGCTAACCGATTCCTAGATGACACATAATGAGTTGTGATAAGTCTACTATCTAGCTTCTCCTTGACAAAGTGTCTGTAAATCACAATGTTCTTGTTGTGATCATGTTGAATTGGATTATGGGCCACACAAATAGCCAACTTGTTATTGCAATATAATCTACCTCAATACTTTGAACTTTTAGATCTAGAAGTTCTTAAATTCCCTGTGCTATGGCTTGCAATTCCACTTCAGCACTTGATCTCATCACAACATTTTGTTTCTTGCTTCTTCTAGTAACCAGGTTTCCAACTATGAAGAGACAGTGGTAGAAATAGATCTCCTATTTGTCAAAGACCTTGCATAGTCTGCAATTGTTTTGAGCCTCTACTGAAAGCTCATTCCCTTTTGAAAAAAATTCCCTTTCTTGAAGTAGCTCTCAAGTATTGGAAAAAACTGTGAATAGCTTGTCAATGCTTTTCTCTTGGATCATGCTTATGCTGATTGATCACACTTATTGCATAGGATATGTTAGGTTGTATACGTGAGAGGTAAATTATTCTCCTAACTAATCTTTCTTAGCCCCCTTTATCAACTGTGTCCCCTTTGCCTTTTTGGGCCAATTTATGATTTGTATCAATAGGAATGCTTGAAGCTTTGCTTCCTAAAGTTCTTGTCTATTTTAGAAAGTCTAGTGCATACCTTTGTTATGATACAAAAATGCCTTCGTCTAGAATATGCTATATTAATCCCAAGAAAATACTTTAATTTGCCTAACTCCTTAACCTCTAACTCTTGAGGTAGTTGTGCTTTCAGTTTCTTTTTCTCTTTTTCACCATTCTTATTAACAATGATGCCATTAACATACACTAGTATAATGATGGTCTTTTGTTCTGTTGAGTGTATAATGAATAAAGTGTGATCACCCCGACTTTGTCTATAGTTGAAACCCATCATGACCTTTGTAAATCTTCCAAACCAAGGTCTTGGAATTTGATTTAACTTGTACAAAATAATACACAGTCAAGAAACTCAAGATTTATCTCAAGCAATAGGCTTGAGCTACGACACGAACAACGTATGACAAAAGACAGACGACAACACCATGAGTAGAGAACCAAGAAGAATGCTGAGAAAATGTAAAACTAGAGAAATGTAAAGCTTATGCAAGGCTAGAGAAACAAAGTCAGCCTTTTATACTTGGGTTTACTAACTTGCAAAGTACCGCCCTTGCCCTTTAATTATAATTACAACTCAACCCATTAAAATGAATGCTATGGCTGATTACAATAAACACCCCTCTTGGCTAATTACAAAAAGACACCTTCAGTTTGTGATACATAATATTCGTAACAGGTATTATAGGTCATGTTATTAGTTTCACCCCGAATCAATCATTCATGAACTTAAATTAGAAGTAATTGAAACTTTTAAAGATTTAGTTAATGAACACATACTAACTTGGGCAAGAGAAGATCTTGAACGTTTTTCAAGTAATTTCAAAAAGGCCTTAATTTTTCCATCTCTTCCTTATGTTGAATTCTTTGACTTCATATTGAGTGGATGGTTTTGAAACAACCTGTTCTTTGTTGGCAAGATTAGTTTGCCCTTATAAGTAGCCTTAAACCTCTTGTCTCTAGCCAAAACTTGAGCATTCCTATGCAATTTGAAACAATTTTCTTGGGTATGTTGTGGTTTATTGTGGTAAGTGCAACAAAGTCCATTTTTGTTTGATTGTTTTTTCAAGTTATCATCCGGTTTGGCTCCCTTTTACCTTTTGTCTCTAACCATTGGAGACACTATTCTAGCAGCCTTTAATGTGCGTGGTTCTAGCATAACACCTTGTCAACTTTTTTTTTGTAACCACAAGCAATTAAGAAAATCATGCTGAGTATTGGGTTTCAATCCTTACCAAGAATTTATACTTTTATTTGATTGTATTCTGCTTTCAGTCCAACTAAGAATTCAAATACTCTTTCATGCCTTATGACCTCATGGTGGATCTGAATGTCCTCACTGCATTCAATCTTTAGGTCTCGGTAGTGGTTAATTTCCAACTGTAGATCTAGCATCCTATTTTAGTAATCAGTGACAGTCATGCTTTCTTGTTTGGTTGAGGCCATGTAAACTTTTAATTCATAAATTAGAGCAATATCCTTCTTCTTGGAATAAATTTGTTGCAGTGTCTCCCATGTCTTCTACAGTTGAAACATGAAATTCTAGCTAACTTTTGGTTTATGGAATTCCATAAGGATGACATGATCATGGAATCCCTTTCATCCCACTTCTGGATTAATGGGTTCTTGGTGGTTGGGCCTAATCCAGTTAGGTGGTCCATTTTTTTCCTGGCCCTTGAGAAGACTTTTAATGATTTGACTCCGTTGTTAGTAGTTTGTCCCATCAAAACAAGAGGCCAAATTTATGCTCTGGAGTTTGCTGATGGAATTGGTCACTGGTTATTCCCATTAACAAAGGTGGTAAAAACAGTCACCCATCACATAGTAGGTGCATCGGATGAAAAAGCTTTTGTAGAGGTAGTTGATATCGTCATACCAAAGGTTTAAGGCTGAAGGGTTCAAAAGAAGTTGAAATGAAGGCAAGAAGAAGTCTATGTCTGATTAATGTCAATTAGAAACAACAGGACGAAGGCCTAAAGAGAAGGCTTTGATATCATGTAGAATTTCTAGGTAAATTTCTTCTTATTCATTGAGAAAAGAGTTGTCCAATATATAGAGCAGATTGCCTTATCTAAATATGGACATTACTCTTATTACAAAGAAGTTATAATATAAGGAAAAATCAAATAAAGGAAACAAAGTAATGGAAAATAAAAATCAGATCAAGCTATATAAATTCTTCCTAATTCCTAGTTATTTTTAATTATAATATGGAAATTCTAAGAATGATTTAGGAATTTTGACATAAAAATAATAATAATTACAAGATCTTTCTATATGTCGTACTCATTAGTTACAATGACTAGTTTTTGTGTCTCTTCAGCTTTTAGAGCTTGAAAGTGAGATTGAAAAGAATAATATAATTTTGAACTCCTTGCAAGATCTCGATTCTATGTACAAGAGGTAATTTGCAGACTTTTGACTTTTGGGCTTTAATTATTTCTAAGTTTTGTGTCTTCTACTTTTTCCTTACATGGTTATGTTATTGTTATTTACAGGTTTGATGTTGTAGAACAGATTGAGGATCCATTAACTGGTCTAAAAGTCATTGACTTTGATGGAAACTGTTTTAAGTTGTCACTGCAAACATATATTCCAAAATTAGAAGAGTTATCATTTCAACAAATAATGGAAGATGTCAATGAGCCATCTGAAGTGAATCATGAATTGCTTATAGAACTTGTGGATGGGACTATGGAATTAAAGAATGTTGAGGTACTGCCCCTTTTTGTTTTTGACAATTTGAAATCATTCCTTTCGTGTATATATATATATCCATTTAAATGCAAAAAAAAAAAAAAAAAAAAACTAAAGGCACTCTAGCATAGGGCTACAATCAAGCCAAACCAAGACAAGTATTGTTGGATTTGAGCTTGGCTTGATTGGGTTGTAGGCAGCATTTCCAATAAGGAATTGCTAATGGGAGCTTAGTTCAAGCTTGGCTCAAAAAATTATTGTTAAGCCCAACTTATATTTTTTTCTTTGAATGGGTTTTAAGAGAAGCCCATATGGATGAATTTTACATCCTTGTAATTTCTAGATTGATTTCTTGTGTTTGTATGAAAATTTTGAGATAAAAAAAGCGTGAGGAAAGAAGGAACTTTCTTCCCATTTTTTCTTATTCATTTCAACTGTTACAGGCCAAATAATGTATAAGAAGCAAAACCCAAAAAACTACAAAGTTTTGACTACCAATTACATAAGCTGCAAGAGGCTACTCCTCTAGGCAAACAATTCATAAACAATTGGAATGCACAAGGTTGCAACAATAGATTATTTTTATATCTCCTTCTATCATTAGATGAATTGATCAATCAATGTCGAAGTATCTTTCTATTCATAGATGCCCATTCTTAGTAAATAAAAACCCTTTTTCAGGTGTTGATTTGAGAGCCCTTCATATCCCATTGACAACATTCGTATGAGAGGTCTTTGGTTCTTACATAAAGCAACTAACCATTCTCACAATATATGCAATATCTAGATGAGTATGGGAAAGATAATCAAATTTTCCACTAATTTTTTATATTTTTCTTCATCCACCTTTTCACCTTTAAATTTCTTAAGTTGGTGATTTGTTTCAATGAGAGTTTCAACTAGTTTGTAGCTCTAACAAGCTGATTTCTTCAATGAGGTCTATAAAATACTTCGTTTAGGACATAAAAATTCCTTTTTTTGATTGTGCAACTTCAATTTTTCAACATCTTTCTAATTTTGAATTCTTTAGCAATATATTCCTTTAATCATGATATCTCACTTTGGTTGTTCTCTGTCATTACAATTTCATTAACATACATGATAAATACAGCAACTTTCTTATTAATTACTAAACTTTCTTAGTAGTTAATTACCCCATAAATATACTTTTGAGAGTTCTAAGATTCAACTTCCTAAAGTTTGGCCGACTTCCCACTCATAAAACAAATACATCCAAAGGTCTTAGGGGGAACCACATAAGAATCCAATCCTAAAAGTAGTTCCAAAGGAGTTTTGAATTCTATAATTCTTAGAGAAATCTTGCTTATCAAGTGGGTTATCGTTGAGATTGCGTTTTCCCAATATTCCTTTGGAACTTTCTTGGTGAGCATCAAAGATCTAGTTACCTCAAACAAATGACATCTTTCCTTTTAGCAACTCTATTTTGAGTAAGAATATCCACACAATTTGTTTGGTGAATTATTCCATTTACATTAAATAGTCTTGGAAACCTTTTTCCTTATTTTCCAATCCATTATCACTTCTCAAGATACTAAATTTTGAATTAAATTGAGTTTGGGATTATTGACGCAGGACAAGTGTTGTTGATCTTGTTCACAAGCACAAATTGTGTTTATATGATTTAACAATGTGAAGGATAAACAAGAAACAATGCTATAAGTTGCACGGTTTCTTAAGAGAAATCTACTTAATTTTTATTAATCAATTAATGTTAATAAGATATTATTTCTTGTAAGCTCATACATTTTTATACTCATCTTGACTAGACTAAGAAAACTAAAATAATAAGACAACTAGTTTAACTAGAAACATGAATCTTAATTAATTGCAAATTCTAGGAAATTAGGCTTCTAAGAAATAACTTTATAAGAATCTTAAGTAATTCCAAATTCTAGAAAACTAGGATCTTAGAAAATAGCTTTAATATATGTCAATTCTAACAAAAAATTGAGTTCTCCTAAAACAAAAGAATCTTGAAAATTCTTTATTTTATTTAATAACTCAAAATAGGACTCTTAGCAGCTTTAATTAAATATTAAAGACTTACACTAGAAAACTAACTTTAAATTAAAAATTCAATAACATTAGGAAACATAAATTAAATAAAATTCTTTCACACGGTTGTCCACATGAACAAACCATTTCCAATGTCTTGTCATTAGGTCATGCCACTAAGCATTTTGCTATGTCACTTGCCATGTCATCATATTACATGTTATGCCACATCATCATAAACATACCATCTCAGCATGTCTTATTACTAGGCATACCACTACACATTTTGCCATGTCATCGATAGTTGTTATGTCATTATGTTGCATGTCATGCCACATCATCATGCTTCTTATGGGTTGGATCATCACGGATTGCTTTCTTGTGTCTTGGTCTAATTTGCTATTTGTTCCACACTTTTCATCCAATCACCCTCTAGTTTTCCTTTTTGGATTTCCACGTATTTTCCATGTTTTCAATTTATGCCTTAACCTTGCTTTTCTTTTACGATCTAAAGTGGTCTCCCATTAATTAGCTTGTAAAACTTTTTAAAATGAGAAGTTGTTCATTCTAGGAATTCATTAAATGCACTCAAGTGGTTGTACTGAAACTATGAATAAAAGTAACAATCCATCTATATCCACCCAGACTCACAACTTTACTTAGTCCTCATATATTAGAGTGAATTATGATAAAAAGATTTGAACTTTTAATACTGAGGGAAGAATAGGATGTTTGTTTAAGCTTCGTCAACTAACAAGCACAAAATAGATTCTTAAAATTACACTTTCTAGTTAAGATAGGATGCAATTTTTAAGGAAAAAGGGAGGATGTCGTAGCATTTTGTGCCATCTAGCAACTTGCATTCTTTCCTTATCTTTTGTTTTAGTTTGAAGAGCTATTAGATTCTTTTTCCCACAATTTGGTTCCAACGAATGCAAACCATCTTGGTTCCACCATAGCCAATCATTGTTCCCAAATTTAGATCCTAACTTACACAATATGGCATAAAAAACAAACTTTACAATATAAATTTTTTTGTAAGAGAGCTGGTAGATAATGCATTGTTAGGAAAATTTGGAAATAAAGTACTACAGTTGAGTGTAGCTAATAGAACACTTTACAGATATTATCATTCAAGAAAGATGATAAGTACATTTTCAATAACCCATTGTAAAGACACATTTTCGATAACCCACTTCACCTACTATAAATAAACACTTACTCCAATTCCCAGTGTTCAACATTGGGTGAAAGGAATATCAACCACTCATCCCATCCATAATATACATGCTTAATATTTTCATTTCTCATTGTATTTCAACTTTTTTCCATGTTTTATTTTATTAAAAATGTAAATTTAAAAAAAAAATGATGAATAAGTTTAAATTTAATAAACAAATTTAACATTGCTACAGTCTTGAGTCAAACTTAAGCTGAGCTCCAGTTTGACTCTTCATATTGAGTTTGAGCTCAACTTTGTGAGAACCTGTCAAGCATGAGACTAAGCCTCAGTTTGACTCCTTTAAGCCAACTGAACTTGAGCAAGTCTAATTTCAACCTTGACTCGATTCGAATCCACATCCTAGACCTGGCCAGGAGCATAGGTAGAAGAAAATTGATTCTATATCACAAGCCAATATGAATAAAGAAGAAATTGGAAAATAGGTTGTTGATCACAATCCTTACTCTTATTTAACAACAAATTAAGGCAAAATACAAGAAAGTAACCTTTGATGATCCAATCCATAACATATAACATGATGATATGGGAACCATGAATGACATGGTAAGTGACATGGCAGAGTATTTAGTGACTTGACCTAGTGACAAGACATACTAAGTTGGCGTGCTTATGTGGAGAACTGTGTGAAAGAAGAATTTAATCTAACCTAAGTTTCTTAATGCTATTGAGTCTTTAATTTAAAGTTAGTTTGCTACTGTGCAAGTCATAAATGTTTAATTAAAGTTGTTAAGAGTCATATTTTGAGTCATTAAATGTACCAAAGAGTTTTTAAGATTCTTTGTTTTAGAAAAACCCAATTTTAATTAGAATTAAAGTCTATTAAAGTTATTTCCTAGAGTACTAGTATTCTAGAATTTGGAATTAATTAAGATTTCTATTCTAGTTAACTAGTTGGCCTATTATTTTAGTTCTATTAGTTTAGTCAAGAGAAGTATGAAAGAGTGTAAGCTTGTAAGAAAGAATATCTTATTAATGTTGGTTAATAAAAATTCTGTATATTTCTTTTAAGAAACTGTGCAATCTATAGCATTGTTTCTTGTTTATTTTTTGCATCGTTAAAGTAATATTAAAACAATTCGTCCTTGTAAACATACAAACTCATCAACACTTGTTCTATGTTACCAATCTAGACTCAATTTAATTTGAAAATTTGTAACTTGATGGATTTGAGCTTGGTTGATATTGGTTTGAGTTGGTGTGATAAGTTGGTCTTGGGCGTGGATTATTAGTGTTTTGGTTGTAATTGAGTTTGAAATAAAATAAAATATATATCCAAAAGATAAAATTATTTTTTTCTAGACTGCTACTTGGAAGATGAATTTCTTATGAGAGAATTGGTAGGTGAAGAATTTTTTCTCTCATTGGATGATAATAGAAAAGTTTGCTATTTTTGTTACTGTTTGAATTTTCAGCATGCAGTTTTATTTCTTATTTGTCATCAACTAGTTCCATTGTTTATTTTAGTTTCATAGGCATTCATATTCAACTTCTTTTGTTGAGGAAAAGAACTATATCTTGTCAGACTTTTATTAACTTTTTTAATATTTTAATTCTCATTTTAATGTTATTCAGATATTTCCAAATGACGTGTACATTGGTGATATTATTGTTACTGCAAAGTCTTTCAGGTTTGTTTTCCTGTTACTTTATTTCTTTCAAGGTTTAATCATAGATTCTATTTCTCTGCACACATGCATTGCTTTGCTGAACTCATTTTCGTGAATCATAACCTGAATAACTGAATTTACTTGCACCATCTAGCATATGTGTTAGAAGAATCATGTGGCACTTGACATGGTTAAGGCTTATGCATCATCATCTGCCTATAATTATTGAATGACGAACTGGTTCATGAAGTAAACATGTTGTAGTTGATCTTTGAGTCTTGTTGGTTAACATGCATATCGTTTGAAAGCATATTACTCTTTGATATTGCTTAATCAATGGCATCTTCTACAAAAGGTTTAACAAATGTTCATTTGATATGTCAATCTAATAAATACTGATCAACTTGCGGTAGTCTAAAAGGTAAGCTTTTACTCAACAGACTCCTATACATAAAGAATGATTGTGTATCTGTCCATATCCTTATTATGTAGAAGATTTAGCAAAAGTTAACTTCTCAAGACTGAAGATAATGGTGGATTGAAGGCAAATGCTCACCGTAATATCAATTGCAGCTGTGAACAGTTTGGTTCTCTTTAAATATATGGGATAATTATATTGAGCCACTAAGTGATCTTTAAATTTTAGTGCTAACAACCAATCTTAAAAGAGTTTGGATGATTTTTTATTGAAAACTTTCTCATTTCGGAGGGTTTTTAATGGTTCTAGAAAACGTTGCTGATAATAATATTTCAAGGATCTCTTAAGGGTGTCCATAGTGAATACTCCAATATATATTTGCAGTCAACATCAGAGTGATATGATTGCTTTCACTGATTTGCAATTTATTGAAGGCACTATCTTATTTCTGTTTGGTCTTCTAGTAAGAAAACCATTTCGAGACAGTTGTTTTGGCATCAAATATCCCTATGGATGGAAGGTTAAGATCATAAAACCATTTTGAGTAAAAGATTTTTTTTTTAACCCTCACACTACCAGTGAAGCAGAAACAGAGTTTGTTCTCTTTGTGCCCACAATTTAAATATCTATGGTCCAGGATTATCTGGAGAGTGTGTTGTTTGTTCCCTATGTCTGACAATAATGTTGGGTAGTAAATGTTTAGAAAAATGACAATATACGCTGGGTGTTGTGTGAGTATGTTGTATGTGCTGCTGGGATTCTTTTTAGTTAAGATCATGAGTAACAACAGCAATAATATTAGTACAAATTAGTGATACATTAAATTTAAATTTCTGTGTAATTACAAATTTAAAGAGGAATTTCAACTATAAAGATAATTAAAAACAAAAAACCAACATTACACAGTGAGCCGCAGGTTCGTATTATTGTGCTGCCGTCTGGTTTGCTACGTGGCTATTTTTTTATCTACTAGTAACTAGGCTATTGGTTGCTTTGTTATGGTATTATGTCCCAATATCAGTACTGTATGGTAAAAACTTATCCAAATAATAAAGGTTTTGGCTTAATCAGTGACAGACAATTATCTGTTAGTTAATAGTATGGTTTGAATACAGAATAACTGCAAATAATTTTAATTTCTTGGCAGTTGATTGTTTAAGGATGCTTTTTTCTGTTTTATATAATGTTCTTTTACCAGCTCTTGACACATTAAACATATTGTTGTTTGCTTAAAGTCAACAGTTAACCTTTTCAATTCACTGTTATTGAAGAGCCAATTTCTGTTAAAGCTCCTGGTGCAATGGCTTCTGTTGGTTTAATTTTTTTTTCTCTGCAAAATCTCCTAGTGTAATGGTTAGACACCAACAAATTATAGGGAAGTCAAGTTTTGGATACAAGCCCTTGGTGATATGTGATGTCCAAAGTGACACTTCTGCTTGATTACAGTTAATTACTTTTCATAAGATGGATCGGTAATTTTTTTTTTTTTTTTGGTGGGTGGAATTAAAGAATCAATTGTACTACAAATAAGGCAAGATAGTTTATGCATTCTTGTTGAGTGATTGGTGACTCTATGCTTTATTATCATCTCATTACCATATAGTTTGATTGCTTAATAGAATTTGACAGGTTTTATGTACTTCTTTATTGTCTTAATTTCA
This sequence comes from Anacardium occidentale, assembly GCA_026122585.1. Classification (NCBI taxonomy): domain Eukaryota; kingdom Viridiplantae; phylum Streptophyta; class Magnoliopsida; order Sapindales; family Anacardiaceae; genus Anacardium; species Anacardium occidentale. Next base: position 620,894 of record JAJEJH010000209.1, read on the forward strand.
TGAGAACACAATCTATTTCAATTATGCAGGCAGTTGTATTCACAGTGTGCAGTGCTGGAGACAAGGTCTTCATTGCAGTGGTTTGTTGGAAAAGTACAAGATAGAATCATTCTAAGTACTCTGAGGCAATTTTTAGTGAAAAATGCCTGTAAATCAAGGTGATGATGTTAGATCTGTGCGTAAAATCTGTATAGCTTTGATTTTTTGAACTATTTAGTCAGATATCAGAAGATTAATCATTGGAATATTCACAAAGTTATTCTCTTAAATTTTAGTGTCTTTATGCTGGCATTATTCAACATGCAGGCACTTCTTTGAGTACTTCGACAGAGATGAGATGGTTATGGCTCATATACTTGGAGGAGTTGATGCACTGATAAAGTTGTCTCATGGTTGGCCACTGTCAAATTCTCCATTGAAATTGATCTCTCTCAAGAGCTCAGATCATCAGTCAAAGCAAAGTTCTCTAAGCTTTCTTTGCAAGGTCGAGGTGAGAGGATTTTTCTTCCGCGAATGCTCTAGAAGGATATCGTATTTCCTGAATTTTAACGTTTTAAATGTTGATTCTGTTGAAACTGCTCTTATAGTATTAAGGACATCTAACATAGATGGAGTAACCAAATGTTCCAGTAAAACTAAATGGGTAACTCCTTCAAAATTTCCAAGAAATGGTAGAGGAGAGGGCAAAAAAATTGAAAATGATAAATGACTTGCCTTTTGGTTTGTGAGGCAACTTTTCATCTATTAAAGTTTTATGGTTTTGATTTTCTTATTTTCTTGCAGTATGACTATATATACAATTTTTTGTGTTCATGATGGTGCGCATTGTTAGGATTCCTATCTCTGCATGTGCCACTTGCAAAGTATTGCAGCTCTAGGTTTTTCACCCTGCCATTCGTTTTGTCAGACCTAAAATGAGATGATTTTGCAGATGAAATTGGCTTCATGTCTCATGTGTTAGCATATGGGATTTTATCATATATTTTATATCTTCATTTTTTTCTTTGGTGACTCAATTTCAATTTGTTAGGAAGCGGCGAATTCCTTGGATGTACCGGTTCGACAAAATTTGTCAAGCTTTGTTGATGCTGTTGAAAAAATACTTGTTGAGCAAATGCACAGGGAACTCAATTCTGATGTTGCCCCTGGAAAATGAGTGCCCTGATATACACTTGGTAAGATCAAATATCCAGTCATTTACAATTTCAAACATGTTCCATGATTGGCTCTCTTAGAAATTGGCTGTGAAAATGTCACCAGGGTTAGATATATTTTGAAGTTAATAATTTATTGTTTTTCAGTAGATCCTCTACAGAATGCGTATATATATCAAATGATGAAGATAAAAGAGGGATTTATCATATCCTTATTAATCATGTTATAGATTTTTCTTACAATTGAAACAATGAGTGGCAAAATTATTATCACAAAATTATCAGGTTATAAAATTTAATAAAATCGATAATTTTTTTTTCGCTTGTAAGAACTATTGTTTTTTGTTGTCAACAAGGGAAACGACGAAAATGATAAGTTTGATGGTAAAAAATAAAGTTTGAAAAGAAAAAAAGGGGATTGATAGAGATTCTTTATTTTGAAAGAAAAAAATAAAGGAAGCCTATCATTGCATGATTAAGTTTTACGCATTTAAGATTATTTTATATTTGTAAAATAATATCGTTTTAATGTTTATTAAAAAAATAATATATAATATAATTTGTTTAATACAATAAATCTTTAAAATATGAATTTTGTATATTTTCGATTTGAAAATACATAAAGCATATTTGGAATAATAAAATGTAGTATATACATATAATACACGTAGAAAACGCGTCTTTACTGGTGGCGGGGAAGGTGAGCAAATTTCATTTTGTTGGGGAGTGAGAGACGCTTTTCAACTTGTTGGGGATAAGTTCGAAAACTTCGGAGGACCGATTAAAGGTGGACCTGTAAGTGACTTCCGAGCCCGCGTGGCGAAGCATAAAGCAAAAGAATCCTAGCTGCACAATCACTTAATCCAACGGCTAGATGTCTCCACACGAAGAATTCTCAGCCCACCAAAAAAAACCAGCCACGCGCCCCAACTCCGCCAACAACACGCACGCGATCCTTATTCCTTCTAAAGAAAAACAGAAGAGAAAGGAAAAAGTAAAAGGAAGAGAGGAGAGAAATCAAAAGAATTAGATATCCAAAGGGTTTTAGTAACTTAGATTTGTGTTGCAAGATAGATCTGGTTGGTGGGCAACAGGTCAGTTGGTTCACATATCACTTTCGTTTATTTTCTGTTTTGGTTTTCTATTTTTAACACTCCACGTTTTTGCTTGCCTGTTCTTTTGTTTAGTATAAACTAAAAACAGTGCAAATATGGTTGTGTGCATATATATTTTTATTTAGATTCTTTTTTGTGATTAATAATTTTTTTTGACGGATTAAACGTGCTGTTTTGTTGGGTCACAAGGTTGAGCTTCAGTAATGTCGGTTTATCTCGTTGGGAAGTGTTTTTTTTATTTATATTTTCTTTTATAAGGGAGTTTTGCAAATGGAGTTGAGGGTTTTTCGGTAATTGGTTTTTTGGGGGTCTAATGATGGTATTAGTTCTTAAATTGGCGCATAATTTGATTGTTTGTAAGCTGAGTTTGAAGTTTTGTTGTGGAGTTCAGAGGGTTACTTTGGAAACTTTCTTGGTGTAGCTACTTTGGCGAGTTAGAGTTGGGGGTTGTGGAAGGGAGGATTTAAGGTTTCTAGATTGATTTGGATCTTGGAATTGGATTGATGGTGCCTTGATGTATTGTTTGAAAAATAAGAAGATCGTTGCAGCATTGTCAGTTCTTTTTTTCGTTTTAGAATTTATAGTGTGCTGATACCTATGTGTGTATGTTTTGATTGGTTTGAGACTTGTAGGTGTTTTATGTGTACTGTAGATAATTTAGATTAGCTTAAACATAACTTAGGTTGGAACCACATTTTAGATTTTCTGGCTAATGGTAAATTTGTTGCATAATGTAGGATCTGTGTCATTTTTAGAAGGAATTGTGGGATGCCAAAAGTAGTAAAGTGTATTTGTATCAGATGCTTGATGCTGGGGCATTTTGGGACTACATAGTTGTTTTTGCTATACTTAAGGAAATTAAAGTGTTCGTATGTGGAATTCAAGAATTCTGAATAATGTCATCCTTTTAGAAGGTCATGATATGCTTGTCACATGGAGTTATATTACTTCAGATATTACTCATATATTTTGAAAGTCTTCCATATATTGTTCAATTTTTGCTTCAGAAGCTGTGTGAATTTTGGATCTTTGTTTACACTTTTGTATGCCTTGGTTGGTTTTCACCATTGGAATGTGTAATATTCTTTGACTTGAAAAAATATTTACCCCTACAAATGTGAATTCTTATCCAAGGTCATGACATTTTCAATAATTTTTCTCCCTTTCTGGGGTAAAATAATCCATAATTTGAATTATTATAACTTGAAGGGATCAGTTTACGCTGGGCTTGTCTGAAGAAGTTTCAGCTCATTCAATGCGATGCAATGAATGAAGTTGCATGTTGAGGAACTCTAAAATGGGATGCTTTCATAATATTTCAAAAATATCCTTCAATCTAATAGTTTCCATGTCAAATAGCTTCATATCACTTTAATTTGTCTGCAACTTCAACAATCTCTAAGTGCAGGACATTTGAAGAATGTTCACTTCATCTTCATTTGACCTGTAGAAAATAGTCAAACCGTCATACACTTGAATGACTTGATAATTTCTAGTTATACAAAATTGTCTATTAATCCTTAATAGTAACAAATCTGGAAGAGAATTTTTCTTGTGCCTTTGCTTTTGCAGAACTAATGATTAAATAAAGCTGGTAATAATGTGAAAAGAACTGCTATTTGTCTGCTATTTGGGATGCATATGCTTAGAAACAATCTGCCTCACTAGGAGAAAACTCTGATTTTGGGTGAACCAGCTGATTTGTATTAATCTGTTGCTATATATTGACATTAATTTTGCAATTTCTTTTGAGTTAGATTAATTTGCTGAAAGCATAATTGAAAAATGGAAAAAAATAAAAGCAACAAGTTAAACCTAGGCAAAAATAAATTAATAAATAATTGGTGATTTAAAACCCAACAATGAAAAGAGCAATATTTACTAATATTTTAGGATAGGATATATCTGAAAGATTAGGGCATTGGAGTAGAGATGTGCTTAAACCGCTTCCACTTATGTGGGTGTTGTCTCATGCAAAAAATGGAACCCATCAAAATAATATTTAGTCATTTTGGTTGAAATTCTCACTGAAACTTAATGATTCAATATTTTATGTATCGGACACTTCAACTTGCTGCCAACTTAATCTTGTCATATCTCTTGACTCTGTTTGAAATTTATTCTAGCCCAGTGGTTAAAGGTTGCCTTGTAGAAATTAGGAAATCTTCTATGTATTTTCTGGTCTTGTGTTTTCTAGGATTCTTATTGATAGTTTGTGTCCTGTGGCAGTGCTTCATTAATATTGTTTATCATAGGATATTAAATTCTTTTCATCCTTGACTTGCTAACAACATATTTAATCTGGCAAAGTGCCTATTGTCAATTTATTTTCATTTCTAAATTACTTTATCATACCAGATCATATTTTGCTGTTGTAGATTGCAGGTTTTATGAACACTTTACTATCATAGTGGCAGGTGCCTGAACTGAATAATCATACTCATTGGGCATACACACTGAATAATGGCAGATGGACTATCAAGCTTCTGGGGCCCCGTCACTTCTACTGACCGGTGTGAAAAAAACTATGTCTACTCTTCTTATATGGCAGAGTTTTTCAACACTATGTCAAACGTACCCAGCATTATTCTGGCACTTATTGGCCTTATAAATGCCTTGAGACAGCGGTTTGAGAAGAGGTTCAGTGTTCTTCACATATCTAATATGATACTTGCCATTGGAAGCATGCTATACCATGCCACTCTACAACGTTTGTAAGTGTTATTTTTTTGTTTCATCTTCTTTGACGGATAAAAGATACAAACTTTCATAATTTGGTATATTTAGTTGAATGCATCACCACCATCGTTATATTGGCAGTAGAACACATTTAGCAGAAATGTTCCTAATTTATTTTTTGCCTTCTCTCCTTGCATTTGTGTAGTTTGTTACTGGAATAGGTAACTCATCTAAGTGAGTTAACAAAAAAGAGGCTTAACTTTGCACCACATCTGGAGGAGCTGTATCTTAGTAACCTTAAATGTTGAAGAAACAAGAAAAATTGTGTTCTAAGGGTCGTTGCGACTAGAACTTTATGCACCCTTTATGACCGTTCAGAGACAAACTTAGTAGATTGTGTTGTTTAATAGAAAAACAATTGATAATCTAACAGTACTGGATAATTTTAATAATATATGCAAATTGTATTACTTAATGGAGTCATTTCAAAACCTTAAATTTAATTAACTATTTATAGTTATGATTTACAGGAAACTGTTTAGGGTTGAATTGGGTAATTATTTAGATGTTCAAATTTTACATAAGTCAGTGAACGGCGTACAAAACATTTGAGAAGAGACCTTTTTTTGAATAAAAAGTGATGAGTGCAGCTGATCTTCGACATTGATAGAAAATAATTATATTTTTGGATGGATGTTTCCTGCAAAAAATTGAGATGTTCAGTTATTCATGTGTCATCTAATTCAAATTTCTTTGTCTCCTATATTTAAATAAAAAAGGATATATAAATAAAAAAACTGAAAAGAGACACAGAAAAAATGATTGGTTCATGAAGGGATATTTTATGCCAGTGGAGTATACAGTGAGTGTGAAAAAACACTTAATAATTCTCATCAGACGTTACTGATCTGAATTAGCCCGAGTAATTCTTAAATCGTTACTTTAATAGGAAAGTATTTTCTTTCGTCAGGATGGCTATCTAAGAGCTTAGCCATGGAATTCCTCCTTCAAAGTGTCTAGGTATGCATAATCCTAGTGTAAAATTAGAATGCTAGAATTTTAAGCAGTTCTTAAGACTTGCTGATGGTTTTATACTCTTTGCACAAAACAGAGTCAAAGAAATGAAAACTACTTTAATCTTTCTTACCTATTTATTCAAATAAATTTGATTTTTCTGAGCCCACTGCATTGCATGTCTTATGCCTCCTGCCCATATTCTCCAAATCTTTGAAAGTAGAGAGGGATGAGAAGGCCTGAAAATTGCAGAACTGGGACAAACTGTACTTGTATTTTTAGCTAAAACTCATCTTAACATATATTCAACTTCAACTGATTTGATTGATGGATTGATTACTAGCCATGATTTGAATTTTGGAGATTGTTTAAATTATTTCAGGCAACAGCAAGGTGATGAAACACCAATGGTGTGGGAAATGCTCCTATATATCTATATTCTCTATTCACCTGATTGGCACTACAGGAGTACAATGCCGACCTTCTTGTTTCTTTACGGTGCTGCATTCGCAATTATTCATGCATTGTTCCATTTTGGAATTGGCTTCAAGGTACATTACATCATACTGTGCCTTCTTTGCATCCCTCGGATGTACAAGTACTACATCCACACTGCAGATGTATCTGCTAAGAAGCTTGCAAAGCTTTATGTAGTCACCATAATCCTAGGAAGTCTTTGCTGGCTCTTCGACTGTTTGTTCTGTGAGAAGGTTTCTGTTTGGTACTTAAATCCCCAAGGTCATGCATTGTGGCATATTTTCATGGGGTTCAACTCGTATTTTGCAAACACATTCTTGATGTTTTGTCGTGCTCAGCAGCGGGGATGGAATCCAAAAGTTGTTCACTTAATGGGATGTTTCCCCTATGTTAAGGTTGAAAAACCAAAAACCCAGTGAAGGGTCAAGGAGCAAATTTTATTTGCTCTTCTCTCTCACATTTTGTTGGTAGGTGTAAGGTCTCGGCAAGTCATAAACAATAGTAATCATAATTCTTTTTCCCCTCTTTCCTAAAACGGATGTAAATGATAATTGGATGTGATATGATTTGTTTAGATATTAGTTGATCTAAACTGTGAGAAAAGTGTTGTCTTTTTTCTTATTTTCCAAGAGGAAGCAGGAGTATTTGGTGGTACAGTTTTTTTTAAGATATGAAAAATTGAGTAGCTATCAGAATTATTAAAAGTGAAGGATTCTGTATTCTAATTTTCTTTAGAACATTTGTTTGAATTTGTTTTTGCATCAGTGGGGGGTTTTTCAACTTTTTATATAGAGTAATGTTATATGTACATAATTTTTGTATTCATTTTGTATACTCTAATGATGTATCTATGCACATAAATTATGCGCATATTGTTTCTATTTTTTCAGATATATAGTGTTGTTGTCTTTACAACAAATGGCGATCCTAGTTTCTCTTATTGTAATACGGGCAAATGACTATATTCCACCCTAGCTTTGATGGAAAGACATTTTCCATTTTTTAAGTTAGAAAGGTCTATTTGATCATTGTAAATCACTAGTATGTGCTTTTTAATAAAGTTAAGAAATTACATGTTTTTGGTAAAATTACCAAATGACTTATAAGAATTAAAAAATAATATTTTTTTTCAATTAATTAAAGTCAATGTGAGAGTGAAAGAAAGAGAATCAACAATGCAAGTATAGTTTAATATAGACGTTCGGACCATCAAAGCAGTAACTCAAATAATACATTATTGGCTGATCATGTGTCGATTTGCACCTGTAAGAGGGTATAGTATAGCAAATTTTCTTGTCATCATTGTTTATCACCCTTTTGCAAATATTGTCTTTCTTTATCACTTTCTTTGACTCTATCTCTCTCTGTCTTGTGCTTGTAATCACTTTTTTAGCCTATTTCTACATCTTGTACTTATTTTTTCATCAATGCCAAACGAAAATACAGACCAAGCCAAAACCTAATTGTTCCTTTCTCTTAAAACTTTTTCCTCCCTATCAACTTAAATGTCCACCTTGATGATATCTTTAATCCTTTCAAACACTTTCGATACCAAAACAAAGACGTGAAGGACTTTTGTAAAGAGTACTAGAAAACGAATAGGTGTTAGAGGATTATAGACTAGTGGAGTTGAAAACATTCTCGTTGGAGAATGTGGTGATGAAGTACAAGGTGGTTTTAGTGGAGGAAGATGTTTATGTTGTTGCGATAGTAGATGAGTTAGTCTAATTGGACTTGAAGAATAAAGCATTCAAGATGAAGATGGTGGAGTTAAAATATCATTTATTAACTGTGATAGTGAAAATGAAGGAGAGAAAAATATACAAAAGGATTTTTAACTCTTCGAGTACAAGAAATGGATTATCTTCATTTTAACAACAGCATAAATCCTAAAGTTACAACATACAACTAAATAGTTCAAAATGAAAGACAAAGAGGATTGATTGGCTTGGAACCATTCATATCAGTACTTGAGGCAAGACTTTTAATTGTAGGTTAGGACAACTCATTTTTAACCATTGGAAACCCTTTTGCCTTTACTGAGGATTGACCATTTAAGATGTTAATTAGATAAACAACCTATATAATTGAAGTTGAAGTAAAAGTTTCTATCCTTCTAGTAGGAAGTGTTTTTGAATTGGAGGATTCACCCTTAGTAGCAATATCAATCTTTGAATTCTCTTTGATCTACATATCAATTAACAAAATCTAGTTAACAACAATACTTGTAGTAGTTGATCTAGTTCATGGCAGATTACTTTTTTTTTTTTTTTCTTTTTTTTTTTTTTCTCTTTTTTACAGTTGAAGTTTACCTAATGATACTGATTGATAAGTGTAAAAATTGAATCTTTTGACTTAAAGGGATAATTTATTTATTAAACGTAAATTATTATTTCCCAGCCAAGGTTGAAAAAACCATAATTTTAAGCTTTTGAATTATTAAATTATAAAATTTCATTCAAAATATAAACATAGTGTCCAATAAATAAGCTATAATATTATTTTGAATTCGCTCAAATTTTTTAAGAAAAAAAATCTTTTCAACTTCCTATAATTAAAATTTGAAGAAATTTTTTCTTCTCTTTCTATCTTGTTTCTTCTTTCTCCTTTCATCTTTTTCTACTCCCTCTTTTCTCCTTTTTCTCTCTCTATCTCTCTCTCTTTTTTCCCCCTCTTTTCTTCCATTTCCTTCACTCCCCACCTCTCTCTTCCTTTATTTTCTTTCCTTCTTCCCATTCAGTCCATTGCAAGTCAGGTGGAAATTTGGATAAAAGGACTTTTCATGCCTACAAAGTTTTCCAGAGGGAAGATACTATACACAACAGACACCTTTTTTTTTTTTTTTTTAATTTAGATCACAACTCCAGCAGGTAACAATTTAGGGTCGTAACAGACACTAACAGTTACAAGAGCTTGCGACAGTCCACACTTCGCAAGGGAAGTGACAGCAGTGAAAACACATTTCTGAAACACCGAGTACATACATACAAACATGTTTTCAAATGATCACCAAATTAAAAGGTCAGTGCAAACGAGCTAAACTAACAAACAGGTCCTAAATAATCACCCTCTAAACTCACCAATGCCTGAAACTCTCTTTCTGCCTCAAGCCACTTTGTACCAATGACAATGAATCGAACAACAACATCTTTCTCAATCTTCGAGTGCTTGTCATTCAAGAATACTGGATTCTCCCCTTGCACATACTTATAGTCAGACATTTTGGCATTAGAGAGATATATATTTTCGATTGGCCCACACCTCAAGAAAACTCCATGCTTCAGCACCTTATGCACAATCCCCTCCAAGATCTCTCCCCTGTAAATTTTGAAGGTGATTCCACTGAAAACAACAGGAAACAAAACTTCCCCTGTGTTTTGTCTAATTTTCCCATCACCTATGCTGTCCAAAGTTGTGACTGCAAGATAGTATCCAAGATCTTTGGTGGCCTTTTTTAGGGCAAAGTCCTCCAATAAACGGAGAACTATAGATTTTTGGAGCATCAAGCCCTTTGCATCCAGATTTTCGGCAGGGATTATAACATTCCAGGGTAATTTGACTTTGAGAAACATTTTATCCAACCTGTCATATACCAAAAAAGTGAGATCATAATCAAACGATAATGATCTCAGGTCTCTGAAATTTTCACAGAAACTGTTCTTTCAGTACTACACATTAGTTCAACAACAGATTAGTTACTAATGGAAACAACAGTGTACATTCTCAACTAAAAGTGTTGCCATATTGTACTATGGTTGTGTTCTAGAGTGAAAATACAGAGGAATTTGTGGAGGTAAAGGTTATGCCATTGACTGCACAAGGTGGCATTTTAATGCAATGGAGCAGTATGAGTTGAAAGCAATATATAATGGCATTATGAAAGCATCATTATAAACCACACATTTATGATTATTAATACACCCATCAAACAAACATATGTTAAAATTTTTGGGGATATCAAATGAAAGACAATACAAACTTTCAAGCGGAAAATTTGTTAGGTACAGAAAATTCATAGTTATTCCAATAAAAAAAAAAATCCACTGTCATGTAAAAATCCCAGAGGAACATAAAATCAAGATATTGTTGCTCAAATGCACCCTTAATACAAGTGTTGTTCATATCCATAACTTATCCCTAACAAAAAATCTAAACAGACTCCATAGTCTTACCTCTTCTTCTTCTTCTAGCCATTGGTTTTCAGCCTTTAAAAAAAACATATTTTTTAAGGTACATTCACATTCAACAGTGTCATATACAAATCATGCTCCATAAAACCATCGTCAGAAATTAAGAAACTATTGAACTAACCAAGAACACCCCTATTAAAACCACGAAGCCATAAAATGAAGAGAAAAAAAAATAAAAAATAAAAAATTGCCATACAAACCCTTAAGATCAGTACTAATTTCTAGGGCAAATCAAAGTAGTATCACCAGGGAATAAAATAACGTTTGCATTGCTTGTGAATGTCCAAAATAAACAATCGTATATCCCATTTCAATCAACAAGCACCCAATAATAAAAAGAAAAAGAAAACGGACGAAAACCTGATCGACGCCACCGAGAGATGGAAGAGTCCTTCGTGACTCACCGAGTCTCGTGCTGGGTGGGCTTTGGGAGTGACTAGGAACTGTGACAAAAATATAAAGGAGCCAGCTTGAGGCTCGGATAATCATGGTAATTTTTTAACTTTAATATTTCCTAAACCAAAAACACCCTAATATTAATATCGTTTTTCAGAAAATATTTAGTAATAGATTCCCCAAAAAAAAAAAAATGATGCAAAGCTACAGGCTCGGATGACATAAACTATTTATTACTGGAGGCACTCTTTAAATAATTTTTATAATTATAAATTATATTTAATTTCATATAAAAATACTTCTTGACATTTGATTGCATGCACTCGTAAATTCTGTTTCAATCAGATATTAATATAAATAATTAAAAGAACCAAAAGTTGGGATGTGAATAAAAAAATAACCAATAATTTAAAATAATCATCATATATACTTATAAAATTATTTACACAATTATGGTCTTATTATCTTATTTATATTCTAAACGAGAACAATATTAAAATTATAAATATTTTTAAAATAATTTTATAGAACATTGCTAGGAAAATTGATTTTAATAAAAAAAAAAAGGTTTTATCTCTTTCAACTCGGATTGATGATGAGAGTGTCCCCCCACCAATAATATTTAACAAAACCTCTGAGTAGGGTTGTTCATGATTTAGTTTGACCAGTATAAAGTAAATGTTTTTAATCAAATTAATAAAATTAGGTTTTAAGTATTTCAATTCTGAATTAAACTAGATAATACTAAAAATATTTAAACTAAAATTATTTAAATTTGATTTGAATCATCGATTTGATGGGTTTTATAGAAGTGTAAAAAAAAAATTAATTAAAAAATGTTAACATATATCAAAATAACATAATATTATAATAATAATAATAATAATAATAATATAATTACAATGACAAAACATTAATAAAAAGATTAAAATATGAATATATATATATATATATGAAAATGGGTAAAATAAAAAATATGAAAAGTCAATAAAAATAAACCACTTTAAAGAGTCTAATAGTTAAAAAATAGATAGTTAAAGTCTTAAATAATTTATAATGAATTATATATTTTTAAAAAAAGATATAATTTTATTGTATTTATCAATTCAGTTTACTTTATTGAATTTTATTTTTTAAAACCAAAACAAACTTTTAGTTTATAAAATTTTAAAACCATAATTGCCCATAAAATAATTCAAATCACAGTTTTCAGTTTAAATTGAATTAGATTGATTCGATTAATTTTTGTACAGTTTTTGTAAAAAGGTGGTCCGAAAATCCAAAAAGCAAAGAACTTCTCTCGTGTTCGCGCAAAAGCAGTCTAAAACAAATTTATGTGCATACGTGCAAGAGACACGACCGGGAGAGAAGCTAACCTGGTTCTTAAATTTGCAGTGAAGTGGAGAGAGCTAGAAATTTGGTGGTTGCGTTGGCCGGTTAATTAAGTTAGGGTTTCAACAAGAAGCAGAGACGGAAAGACAAGAAATCAAACTTTTGGGAGAAAATCAAACTGGGATTTAACTTTCCTTTTTATATAATTATAGCATCTTTGCAATAATTTAAAACTTGAAAGTATATTTTAGTAATTTGAGTAAATGGTATATGACAAATACAAGATGAGGATATATTTATCACCGACCCTATTTGCAAAATTTTTTCGAAAGTCCCCTCCTTATTTTAGAATCAGTGGGAACCTAGTCAAGAGGGGCCAACTCAAATCCTTGGTGTTTGTGGGCATTTGTAACCATGGGTTCTCACCCTCGGCACAGAAAATATGGAGAAATTATTAAGAGAATACATGTAATATTATCAAAAATATATATATATTCTGATTCTTTTTTTTTTTTTTTTTTTTAAGAATCAGCAGAGATACGGTTTGAGAATGTCATGTGTTAAAGAGCTTCCGGAAAGGTCCGTCCTTCCTGTCTTTGGCGGCTTCGGTTAGAGCAAGGAATCTCTTGAATCCGGTTGTGGCTGCACCTCGCCCAAGCGCAGCTGCCCTGGTTAGCACATCTTCCCGTGAAGCAATAAAACCAAGTGAAGCATTATTTGTAATCACGGGAGCTGCTGCGAGAGCTGCAGAGACAGCTGGGGCAACTGGTGCTGGAATAGAAGGCTGCGTAATTGCTGGTGCATGTTTGTTGAAGTCATCCAGTATAGTCTGCTGATCAGCTTTTTTAAGACCCTGTACATGTCAAACTCCAATTAAGCCCATAACTAAAACTCAACTGCAAATATATGCAAAGCATTTAGACTCAAATGTATTGTTTCATCTGAAGTCATTTGAAAGTCAGCTATCATCAACATTGAATCAAATATACACTGCATTCTTATTCAAATCCCGTAACCAATTCAAATGAACGAGTGTTAAATCACTGCACTAATCAACTTATTAGATCAATCGCCAATTACAAATATAATAGAAAATAACACAGAGTGATGAATTTCTCAACATCAAAACTTCAACTTCTCATCCAATGTCTGTCTATTTTATAATCTAAGATAGAAATGCAAAGCATCAGTTGTTACTTAACTTCCAATCACAGGTCCCGGGGAAGATAACTGTATCCTGTCTGGGTTAATAAGAAACAAAAGGACATAGGGATGGAATCATAAAAACAGCTGTGTATGTCTTATATTCTGCAATAGGTTAGTAGGTTTCAGCCGTAAGGTTCCACCATGCCACATTCAAAGTTAAAATCTTATTAGATTTGAACTTTTAAGACCACATTCCATACTGTTTTCAATCTACCATCTCTTCCCACATATTGTTATCTCTCTCTAGTGTCATTTAAAATGTCAGTTACAATGTCATTACTGAATATAACTTTACTAAGCTTCTAGTTAATATAACCACTGCCTTGGAAATGTGTCAGCTCTTGCAAGTCTCTGATGGATTTTGGTGGAAGCTGGTGTGGAAAATAACCTATTACAAATCATGCAGCAATCTTCAAAAGGATTAAACATTTTTCGCTAACATGATGGATATCTAATTTAATTCAATTTTAACAAATATTTTATGTTATAATTTTAAAATTTTAAACGGGTACAATCCTCATTTCTTGTACATTGTACTTCTTCAAAGGTCTCTAGTCTCTTTTCAGTTAATAAGGTTCTATTTCCCAGACTGCAAATAAGATTCTGCCTAAAAATGAATAAAGATTCCTGCCTGTATGTTGGGCAAATCTGAAGGGAGCCTAATCAAATAATTATCACTCGAAATTGGATCGTCAATATCAAATCACAATTTTAGATGTTTGAGAAAAAAAACATAAAAAAAGCATGTGATAGTAGACTGTAACCTTAAGCTCTAGAATACGCTGGAATTCCATTGGTGTTCCCTCTGGTAGCAGTGCACGATATGTATCTGCTACAGAATCTACTGGGGATAGTATGACCTGTAGATTGAAACAAAATTTTAATTGAGAATAATAGATGTAACAGGTCAGAGGACAAACCCATCAGTAATTTGATAACAAACCTTCAAAAGTGCTTCAGCTTTACTCATCTCTCGGCTCACAAATTTCGAATAGCTAGCAGCACTTGTTGTCTATATCAAAATAAATGAACTCGTAAGAACCAGTTTAGATATGTGTATAAACAGAAACAGAGCCCAAGAAACGATACCTTTATGGATTTTCAATGCAATCACAATAGTACATCATAAATAAAGGTTTGTCTAACTAATTATATTGTTAAAATTATTCATAACTGGTAAAATCTGTTATTTTTCATCCATTAGATGATACAACTCATAAAATTTTGATAGTTCTAATATCACGTTCTACCATTGCAACCAATTCAATCTTCATATTCATTATTCTACTTGATTAAAAAAAACATTAAGTTCCCTGACGCCACCGTTACTTCATATTCCAGTCAGTCACTTCTTCAACTTAAATTAGGTCCTCATTCAAGGGACAAACACATAGGCACATAGGCAAATTTATATCTATATGCTTTCACTCACTAACATTAACTTGTTAACTGCTCTGAGCTTTTACTACGTTGGGATTTCAGAAAAAAAATATAATATCAACATTCTATATTGGAAAAAAAAATGCTTGTTATAAGTGTATATTTTGTGTATTATAACGTTAGTGGTCTGGTTATTTATCTATTCATCCTATCATAGCACATTGATTTTGGTATCAGACCATATTCATTGATTGGGCTTCTTACATTGGAGCTTGATGATTGCAGTGCCTGGCACAATTAAAGCTCAAAGAAAAGGCCTACGACAAACAGTTTAATAGCTTTGAAGGAAGGCTTCTCTGTCCAAGATGTTCAGAAAGTAAGACAATACCAAAACCCAGATTTGAAATGTTAGTAGTTACCCATGGAAATTATCAGCGTATAAATGTTCAAGCTTGTTTTCAAAGATTTATATTTTGAAATAAAAAATATCAGCATGAATGTGGACAGCAGGATGCATAAACATAAAACAAAAGTAGTAGAATGTTTCAGAAGTTGTAATCCAACTGAACAACACAAACAGTTGATAAGGCCAAACGGAAACTGGGGATCATCTCCATAACTTAAATAGAGTAAAGCATCTGAGACCTCAAAGAACTTAAATTGAAGACCATAAACTACTAGAGCATCAAATTTTAAAATGAGCAAAATATAACCGTGGATTCCAAAATGCAACTTGATACTAAACAAAATATTTTGCTTTTGTAAAATGCTGGTTATTTATCAGAACAACGAGCATTTTAAATCTAGACTCTTCAATCAAATTGTATAATCACAGATGTTTATTAAGAGCACCATCTCACCTGTCGAGCAAGCGTAGGTATGTCTAGAAGAATGGTTTTTACAGCTTGCGTATCCAATAGCATCTGAAACAGGATTACAATTTATATTAAGGCACTAGCGTGAATCACAAAGATCATAGCCAATAATTTATGCCTTTGTAAGGTATTACAAGTGGCAAATGTTTTTACGAGTATCAATGGAATGCTTATGACAATTCACAAAAAGAAAGAAGTGTTAATTCCATAAGAGGAAGCCTAATTTTGATGCCAGGAAAAAATGTATTGATATAAAAACTTTGCATTTATTTGTGGAATGACAAATAAATACCGTAATTGCAAGAAAAAGAAGCAGCTTCGGTAACTTTCTTCTTTTAAAATACAATTGATATCATATAAAATTGCTTAAGAAAAGAAAATTGATCCTAGGCAAGCAACTATATTTTAATAATTCAGAACAATGTATAACTGCAAAATGTCAAGAAGTGAAGCATTTTCAATAGGAAAGAACATGTACACAAAGTCAGCTAGCTCATGAGAAGTGTAATGCAAATGTCAAGGTGCATATTCTGTGACTTAGGAAGCTCTACACCTTGATGCAGTATCAAATCTTTTAGAAATAATCCTAGAGGTGTTATGTTCTAGCTAAAATTTCTTTTACGATGGTCATATAGTACACTATTCCATCTTCGAGCTACAAACACACTCCATTTGACAATCAGCATAGATATTGAAAATCATCAGTACCTGTTGGGCTCCAGTTTCTGATATGTGTTTGCATTTGAAAATATTGGCATAGAATCGTGGACCAAGAGATGATGCCAGCTGCACAGATTAACAAAAAACGAAAAGGCAATGAACTACTGTATAATTTCAGAAGGATATTCTGAAAAGATGTTTGACATGGGATCAATTTGGCTGAACATTGCATATTTCATGACTTCCGGAAGACAAATAAGATGCACACTGCACCTTTGAAGAATGAATTAAGCAATGACAGGTCATAATTTTAGATAAACCATAACATTCAACTACAAAGTCAGGAAAATATAGATATCATTCAACATATTTAAGAAGCTCAGCAAGCATAGGCATTAAGCATAAAAAAATGACATAAAAAATAGAAATCAAACCTAAATATGCTCAAAATTAACATTTTTGAGCCACACAAGCCCAAAGAAATATTGGTACTGGTAGTCCTCTGAAAAATCACCTTATCCAAGAAGAACTGAAAGTAAATGGGCGAAAGAAGGCTTCCAAGTGCAGGAATGCTACTAGTAAGGATCATATTTATTCCATTAACATACCTGCAAAAAAGTGGATTGGGTTACCGGAAATGACTGAGGCTAAATTAATTAGTGTTCCAAAGTTTCAGAGAAACTGTCTTACTCAGATTGGTCACCCACGCTCTCAAGACTACCCCATGGTAAACGAGTCATTGCAGCCATTTCAGCATCAAATTTAGTTTCCAGTCCAAGAACTATGGTTACTAATGCTTTTGTTATAACTGCTGAAAATTCATCCTGCAAGGATTTTTGAAATTGTGGAAAAGCAAACATAGACTCTATGTAATGGACCATTCATGAACTAGTTTAGTACTAGTTTAGTACCTGAACTTCAGACATATCAACCCCATCTGCTAACCGAGAGTCAATTATTTTGGACACACTTTCAGCAAGTTCTCCAGACTAGCAAAACAGACCCAAGTTACTGAGTTCTCTTAGATACTCCCCTTGTTTATAGTGAGAACGTTATGCAAGTACATAAATAAAAGATATCATAATTTACACCATCAAGATATATAAAATGATCAACAAAGAACCTAAGCATCATGAAAAATTCATATTCAAGAGAACACACATGCCAACAAACTCAGAATCCATGACTGAAAGAACACTTGGTCTTAATTCAAAGAATCTCAACAAATGCAGATCAAAGAGTACAGAATTTCTAGCTGAACCTTCTCTTACACCCTTCTGGCAAATTTCTTAAGTCAAAAAAGCTGAATTAAACAGAAATTTAAAGCCTTCTGCAAGGAAGCAGCAGCACATAGAGAAACAAACTAACCGTTTTGTGGCAATATTCAGCTGAGTTCACAATATAGCAAATCAATTTTTCATCCTTATCAGATGTCTGCTTGAAATAGACAGAAAAAGCATAAACAAATCAGAACTTGGTATAAAAAATGGGTAACTTCCAAAAGAAAATTGTAATGAAAAAAACATTCAATCTCATGTACCTTTATCTGTCCGTCCATACCAGTAGCTGCTGCAACAATTCCTGTGCCACCCTTAGGAAGTCTTGCAAAAAGCTTTGTTGCATATGCTTTGAGAATTTTTTGGAATACCTAACACCAGGAGATAAAATCATGGTTTTTCCTTCTGTTGTTGATAATAAAAAGCTAATTAGCTACATGGTGTAGAATCCATGTCAATCTAAATTCCATTTCTATTGAAATGAAACCATCTTTCCCAGAGAGCGTTCCTTTAGATGTCTTTTATATCCAAGAAATTTTTAAGGATAAAATTTCCTCAAGCGAACAAACTATTAGTATAGTTAAATTACCTCCCACTCTGTAAAGATATATTCTCTAAGACACTTAATGGGGCAAAAGGAAATTTGTGGCAATGGTGTTTTCATTATTAGTATTATTATTAGTTTCTAATTGAAGAAACAAGTTCCAATAATTGTAAAACTAATACAGAAAACGTGAACCAGCATGCACTACTGCAAAAAACCAAACCTTACAAAGGAAAAAACACAGTGATCCCAGTTTCAAGCCAAAACAGACTCCGAGTCTCCATGAATAAAGAATACAGAAGTATTCCAACATTGTTTAGAACCAAAAGACCAAACATCAAAATTTATACACCCCTGCCTGCCTCTCCAAAAATTCCTCTAATTTTGTCAAACATAATGACCAGAAAAAACAGCTACAACACATTCTTCACATAACCAAAGCTTTCTTGCCATCACTGAAAGCAGAATTGCTCAACGAATAACTATAAACATGAACCCAGAGCCAAAAAAGGTATTATGGGTTCTATGAATCTATGAACTTAAAGCAGTTAAACAGAGATAAACCAAGAGGCTATTTTTTTCCCCTCCTTCATGCACAAAGCATATCATCTTTTTCTATTAGAAACAGAAATTATATTAATAGAAAGAGAAAAGTACAGAATGGATTAGATATCCACAACATATTAGATCAACCCTGAGGACAGAGGTAAAACTGAGATATGTATATATCAAGAAACAACCCATGAGTTTGGTAAACCAGGCTTCCTCTTCTTATGCATCAAAGTTCAAATATAATTTAAAAGTATAATTAATCAGGGAAGAGGGAAAAGGTATCAGTCTTGATCAGACAACAACAAATTAACTAGTGTTGTCTAACTGGCAATGGCATGGTTATAATCCAACTTATTTACAACTTTAAACAGTAGACACAGCAAAGTTTAGGTCTAGTCCTAAGGAGCTTATACCATGTACCTGAAAAGGGTATTTGAAAGGCTTCCTAATCTTCGTTGAATTTTGGTTAGAGCACTAAATCTATCAAGACTTTCTATTTCAAAATGTACTGTTTTAAGACTATGTTAGAATTCAATTTCAGTTAAAATATTTTTCTGATTTTGATTTATTACAAATGTTACTGCAGCACATATATAATTTGATGGTTGTCAATGACAAGTTTAAAGAATGAACCTTGAACAAATTGAATAATGTCTTGCTTCTTGTAAGAGCACTGCACCGCTTTAAGCTTCTCTTGATTATAAGAAACAGCTGCAATTGACAACCAAGGGCAACTAAGAAACACGGTGAATATGACAATTAGAAAATCATATTAAATTACAAGTTTTTCCATACTGAATAAGTTCTATTAATGCATCGAAAACAAAACTGCATGAAAGGATCTTGAAAAATTAAAGTTCAAACAGTACCAACTTGACACTCAATATTACTGTAACATTTGTAAGTCAATCACAATAGAGATGAAATGAAATTACTTAATGCCAAATAACTGAAACATGTGGTAATCATCATTAGTTAAAGGAATCTAGTTACTTAGGTGATTAACCATATCCAGGCTGCATGAATTCTTTGTTGACATTACTCAGATTATAAAGAGAGGTATAAAATTGAAACAAATATCATCGGGTGATAATAAATCTCCCCAAGGGTATAAAGAACATCTTAGTACCAAACATGCAAAACAGCATCAATAATATAGTCAAAAGTAGAATAGGTTAGCCCACAACTTGATGCTAGTTAAGGTAAATAAAGAAGAATGAACATCTATGAACTATTTTGAGATTGAAGGCCAAGAGGATTCAGGTTGGTGTAGAGTACGGTCAAGTTGGACTAAAGCTAAATTAAGGTATCAATAGCATATTTAGTTGAACCGGTATTAACAAATGCATTCAAAACATTTGAAATACACACACACACACACATGCAGCCATTTTCTAGTCAGGACATCCCATTATTGATTAATTTGTCTCTCTCTATCATATTATGCATTTTATTTAGAGTTTTCATTTTTGTTTGCATAGAAATTCATGAAGAACCCATTCATTTACCCTTTTTGTAAAATTGTAACTGAGAAAAGAGAGAAAAGGACAAGAGAATGTGGGTCCTATTTTCATATAAGAAATCAAAACTTTGAATGAAATATTTATTTATCCTCTTTATTTTTTTTATATTTTCTCTTCTCTCTCCAAATATAATTCATTTCAAATAAAAAAATTAACACAGATGGCGAATCAACAATTAATATTTTGTTCATCACAAGAGTTTCTCAAATGTGTCAATTGTTGATTCTTATTTACAATTTGTGTTGAAAATCTTGATTTTTTAAAAGAAAAATTTTTGTTTAGGAAAGAGAAGAGTAAATATTTTAAAAAAAAAAGAAAGAGAATAAATTAATATTTGATTCAAAATTTTAATTTCTTACATAAAAATGGAGCTCACATTCTCTCCTGCCTATTATTTTCTCTCTTTTTTTATTGTATTTTCACAAAAAGGGTACACAAACAGTATCTTTGTGAAATTCTATTAAAAAAATGAAAACGATAAATACAATATAAAAAAGTACATACTTATTTATGTAAGTGTGTGTATATAGAAATAGATACAGATAGTTTTCAATCAGAATGGGCCAATCCATAAAATATCATTTCAGTCCAAGATGTCCTAACAACAGACTTACACCGTGTGTGTGTCTACATATATACTATAGGTTCAAGAGTCCCAACTGTTTTATAGAAATTTTGAACTGTTAAGATGCATTTTAATGGTTGAGATGGTATCTAAACATGATAATTTCAAAATGTATTAATTATGCAAATTGCATTAAATCTCAAACATTTTAATGCTTTGATCCAATGACTTATAAATTGGGCAATATTTTGTGTCAAAAATGTACACTCTTGAACCTTCTCCTATACATACATATGTCCTAGCTAGAAAGATATTGTTTGTACATTTTTCAAAAGCATATACATATACATTTCAAATGTTTCAAATGCATCCATTAATAAATATTATTTAGCTACTTATATTATGTGTTTGTTAATTTTGTCTGTTCTACACCAACTCTTCAATCTCAAAATAATATTATATATATGCACACATGGTTAGTTTTAAAGAGCCCCATTCTTTTTTTACACAAATTTTGAGTCTTTTAGCCGATAGATTAAAGCATCTGAATGGCTGAAATTGAATCTAAATTAAGTTTTTTCCTAAGTGCTTTAAATATGCGAGCTTCATTGAATTGCAACCATCCAAAGTGCTTAGATCTACTGTCTAAAATTTGTGTCATTATTTTGACTAAAATATTCGGTGCTCTTGGACATCCCTTGTATGTATATGGGATAATTATGGAGGTGCACCAAACTGAACTACTAAGCTAGAAAGAGAACTTCAGCTGATGATCCAAAGCTCCCAAAGACATATTGCACCCATGCTAGGTGGACAAACAAAAAAATGATTTGTAAATACTTACTTGCATGCTACTATTCAGAACATTATTCTGACTTGCTTCTTCAATATCCCAAGTTTCATCCTATTAAAAAAATATAAATAATTATTGAAGATAAATACAAGAACTATCCAGAATGCAAATAAAGCCACATCCAAATTACCTGAACAAGCTTCTCCAGATTCTCCATTAGCGTCTTTTCTTCTAGTTCTACATAAACGGTCATGTGAGGTTCAAAGCAAGAAGATATAATCCCCCTGAAGTTGAACTGCCAATCAAGAGGAAAGAGAGTTAGGAGCTATCTGTATCTTTATAAGCTTCAAGCTTGAAACAAGATCAAAGCCTCTAACAGTAATGAGGAACACCTCATATGAAGACCATATTACTACCTTACAGAAAAAAAAAATTACAGAATATCAGCAACAACACCCACATCAGATTCATTACAAAATGAGAAATCTTCTCACTCATAAGAACTAAAATACACTACTAACATGACAAGAAGGCCAGTACTTGAAAGAAAAATGGTTTAATTGGTGAAGCCCATTAATGTAACCAAAATCTAATGAGAACACTTTTTTGTGGAGGACAAAAAATTTTGTTCTACAAGGGAAAGCAAACCCGGAAACACAGGTCTTTTTCCTCTGGTGCATTATTTAAATTTAAAGATCATACACATAGCTCAAGCCCACAGTATATAAAAAACAATAATATTGACAAATTATACTATACATACCCCAGCCCCTGGCACTGACAAATCTGTATTTCCATCCTTTTCCTGTCAACACAGAATCAAAAGGACCCATCAGTTAATAATACAACATGGATCCCTTGTTGAACAAACTTTTTCCCAAACCATATAGGAATATAGGATCCATACTTCAGTCCCATTTCCCTGATGAGCAGCAAGCTTTTTTTCATACTTCTTTCTAATATCTGATGCCTTTTGACTGTTATCTGCTCTACCTATTTCTTCAATGTCATTACCAACCTCTCTGCTGCTGCTGGTGCCTCCTCCAAATTTCACAGCTAATTCATCTTCAAATTCCAGGGTTCGTTGTAGTGCCTATAAACATTTGACAAAGAAAATAAATAGCATTAAAAAAAAAATTTCACCAAAATATAAGTGAAAGGCATGTATTTAATACTGCAACAAGCATGTAGAGAGTTATGCCGCTCAATGAAAATAAATCCCAAGCTGGAAGAAGAACTTCTCTTGCATAGAAGAGTGAAAAGAAGAGGAGAAATAAGACGTCTGAAAGAGCTAATCCTTGCATCCACTCAAGATACTTTATTTGCTATCAATTTTATTTTTTTTTAACTATACATAAACTCTTCCTATATAGCATCAAGCTCTGTCTTCTAGGTAACAATTTTTTTAACATATCTCTCTTCGGTATAGCTCTTGTACACATCCTGGAGCTTAGCTACATATAGTATGGAAGAGACTATCATCCAGGAATGTGCTAGCCTCAAAAAACCAAGATAAGGATAGGTGGTTATATTCCCAAGGTATTGATTAAAGGTTCCAGTTAGCATGATATCACATATTAATACATATGCACTGTAAGCATCATTGAAGGCTTAAAGTAAAACCAAATTCTACCTACCAAGTGTGACAATTAGTTGCAAGCACTACAAAGACAAGGAAGAAGTAAAAAATGCAATCCAGCTGAAACTATATTCAAAAAAATTGCAGAATGGTCAAAACATGAAAACAAGAACTATATGCAGATTTGACCAACCAAGCACTTTCAACTAAGGACAATGTACAAAAAGCAGATTTGACTATCCAAGCAGATGCAACACAGAAATGTCATTATATAAAACATAAAACAGGAGACTTTTAATCGTCATTGAGTTAGAGGATATGTATTACCAACAATAATGTTCCAACATCTGGTTTTTCTTTCAGATTTTCTAGAATGTCTTCTAGTTGTTTCCTGAAAACAGAAAACCATCAAATGAAAGTTCTTTAAAATATACAAGATATATTAACTAACAGCTCTATGACAACATATAGGTCAAGGCATATTCTTAGCAGCCTTCTCAAATTTCAGTAGCTAAATCTCATGAGCTTAGATAAACAAGAATACACAATGGCCGACCATTTTCAGTACCTACTTCAAGAAGAATTATCTGAAGATCAAAAGCTCATTCTAGAATCAAGTTAGTGTTAGTTTTCAAAAGTGACTATTTTCCTAAAATTTGGAAAAAAAATATATATATATCTCGGATTCGTAAAGGATAGAATGTTTAAGAAAAACAATGGAAAAGTGATGTTGCAACGTAACAACAGGAAAAGTGGTTAAGAGAACCTTAGATTGTTCTTAGCCTCATTCCAATCCTCTCAACACACACACACGCATGCACGCACACACACACACAGATTCTCAGACAAAAAATATTAAATTTGATAATCAAAAGTAATTATACCATAAAATGTCGCAAAAAGTACTTTTTTGAAATTATCACCCTTTCCCTCCAAAGTTTCAACTAAAAAGAAATAAAAAGAGAAAATAGTTCTGTTTTAGATTTTCTCCCACTTCATCGATTTCAATCATTACAAGTGTTGCTTCCTAATGTGATACGAAATTAACAAAGATTTCTACATTGACTTGTGGCTTTTATGGAACATTTAGCAATTCAAGAAGCAGTTGATAGATGCAATGATTAAAAAATTAAGAATCAATGTCAAACGTGACATACCTTGTCTTCTTACAGAACTGAATACAGAGCCGATAAGGAACATGCCATGAAGGGGGGAAAATCTTCCATATTTCCTCATTTGTTCTCATACGACGTTTGATCCATGCATATCTTCTTTCAGTTTTATCCAATTTAGCTAGTTCTATTAACATAGCAAATATTGAGATTTCAAGTTCTAGGACATAAAAATGGACCTTCATAAAGTATGTACACTATGATAGTCTTACAAACCAGCCCCTTCAAAAATCTGTTCATATGAAGTTAGCTCCCGGCTGCAAAAGTTATTTACCAACTCTTCCCTCACAGATGGCTCCAAAGCATCAACAACCAAGCAAGCGTCTGACAACTGCTGCAATAGATTAATTTCTTCTGTCTCTTTGCCAGTGCCTAAGCTGAGATGAAAGGAGAAAACAAGTTGGGAAATAAAGATAACACTAAAGCTATCCAACATGGATACCAACAAGTATTCATGGGATAAAGATGTCAGAAAAACTGTTAATGCATCAACATAAAGAGAATAAACGTCTAAAATCAGCATAATTTGCTGTGCTAAATACTAAGTCCAGTAAAAGGCTAAATATAAAATGGGTTTTGTACAAGTACCAATTTGCTTTAATTAAAAAAATATATAGATTTTGTATCAATTGTCACTATGAGATGAAGTAACAAAAGTGGACTAGTGTACCATCATTAGAACAAAAACCCTGAGGTAGGGTGACCACCCTATACAGAGATCATAATTTGAATTAGCATTTTAATTGGCCACCTTTATATTATCGAAAGGAGAGCAGAAAGATTAAAAGGTTGCATACCTTGAGAAATCAGAAAACACATGTGATTTAAGTATTTGTTTAATGCTCTTAAACTTCTCCCTAAGCTCGGTGATCTTTGGAATATCCCTGTAGGCTTCAAAATGACTACATAACTGGTTTACAGCCTGAAATGCATCACAAATAGCATTATTAAGCATGATGGCTTTTCATACAAAAAAAATATATTGAAGCAATTTTTAAACTAAAATGCCAGAAAATATGAAGGGAGTTTAATAGTTTTGATTAGATTGAGGAAAATGGTTCGAAAGAGAAAACAAATGAGCTTAAGAAAGATTCACAGGAACTGTTGTAAAAAAAGATGTTGACAAAGGCACTAATGACTGGGTCAGAGAACTCTTCAAAGAACAGAAAACACAACCATCAAGAAAGGTTTTAACGTCTGAATTCAACAAAATTGCAGAACAAGTATTGAGGCCTCCATTCAACTGATATTGAGTGGATTAAAGAACAAGGGTCTTTAACTTCAATATGAATATAGTTGTTTGAAATATAAGATGGCTGTAAAAAAAAGAGGAAAGTGCAGTCATCAAGGAATTGATCATTACAGCTACTATAGATATTATGATTCTTAAAAGAACTAACCAAAAGGAAAAACAGGATATTGAGGGGTATTTGGGGAAGCAAGAGTGAGTATTTCTTTCTCCCGTCAATAGGTAATTAAAAGGGGTTGAAAATTATGAGTTATGCCAAAACAAACGAAGTTGTCAAATCTATCTTTTCTGTTCCCATTAAAATAAATGATAAACAATGGCAAAGATCGATTATCACAAGCCAGGCCGAATCAATTAGTAGATATTGCCAGCTTCAAGCTTCACATAAGCATTCTTCACCTTCAAGGAGTTGATTTTGAGTTTTATACAAGATTCTTTACCTAAAATGTGTCTACTTCACAAAAGAAATCTAAAGCTTATAAGTTAGCCCAAATTATCTTTTACTAGTGAGCAAAGTAGAACTTGACATCTGTAGCTTTCAAGGATGTATCGTCCGTGCATTTGTAAAGGAGGGAAGGCTCCCTGGGAAGAGTTGATTTCCTAACACAATAAACTTATGATAGAACACAGAAATTTTGGAATATGATTCATGAGAAATGTAAAGCTCTTATAAGAAAAACGGAGGGGGGATTTTGACTTATTATGGGGGAAAATTGTGGTGTCTATTTGAGCACCCAATTCTATTAGACTAAATATGTTTTTTTTTTTTCTTTCCTTTCCTTTCCTTTTTTAATCATTATTTAAAGAATAGAAGCTGTTGCTAGACAATTTCCTTGTAGAATCTTTTTATATTGATTGCATTGGATCTAATTTATAGAAGTGCTGGTCACATCTCTGCAAAATCTTATCTTATTAGTAACATTTTATCATTTCTTATTCAAAAAATAAAGTACAAACACATCCAAGGGAGAGAGAAATGAGAAGAAAAGCAAATCATTTCTGATCTATAATGGAGTTTACAAATTAAATGATTGAGAGATAAAATACCTCCAGCTGTGCAGCTGCTTCCTTATATTGTCGTTTTGAAGCCATTACCTGAAGCTGCTCGACAGCAGACACTAAAATAGCATGGAAAAGAATGTATTGATTAAGAAGTCAAGGAGGAAGATGGGAAATTTTAACACTCAAAACCAATATCAAAGAGTAAAGTTGATTGAAAGCATTTTAAATAAGCTATGCTTGCACTTCCAGACATATATCCAACAACTACGATATTTTGATTATAGCTACATTAATTTGTAAAAATATTATAAGTCTCAGCTAGCAACAGCTAGTTTTCATTCTAGATTAAAATTTGGACAATCACGATGACAAAAAACGATAAGGACAGCGAAAAAAATTCAAAATAAAGACATAAAACATAATAGACTAACCTAACATCGTAAGACGATGAAGAGCCGTAATTGTAGTTGTTATATGCTTCTTTGCAAAGTCCAACTTCTTAATGTCACGACATATTTCTTGAACCATTGTTTCACTTTGCTCAGCTTTGGTTTTTATTTCACGGATCTTATACATGAGTTCCTGGATTAATGCCAAAAAGCTTATAGTAAAATCCCTCAGGCAACACTAAAGACTTTTGTTTTGGACACCTAAAGCTTGTAAAAGGAGAGACAAATGCAGCAGCTAAATTTTTTATTGAATAACCAACTTGTATAGCCATATTTTTATAGTGGTTTTAAACTTCTTCAAAAGGAACTGACCTCCACAGCATGTGTAGCAGCAGCAAGATCTTCCTTAGCTTTGGTTCCTGAGTTACTCTGAAGCCACAATAGCAAACCCATCAAGGACCATAAATAACCAAATAATATCCTTTTTTTTAGGTACAAGAAACTATGTTTTTTGTGTTTGCGTGGAGGTGAGAAGCCTCATAGTAACAGGTTTAGCCATGCTTCAATGTGTGTTTAAACACACTGTCTACCTAAAAGGATGAGACATAATGACCTCAGAAGTGAAGAAAAAATTAACAGCATCCACGAAACTATATGAAATGACAATAGCCAATAACTGAGCTTGCTTTACCATAACAAGATGACACAAGAGAGACAACAATCAGCTATCTATAGCAGCTCATCCATAACATGAGTTCACCTAGTCCTAAAAGTATATGCCATTTGAGCATTACATAGAAGAAACCCAAAGGGCGAACTTCCGAGGGAAGCAATAATTTACCCTACCCTCAATCAAGGAAATAACTCGTTCTCTTCAATCCTAAACTTGTTTCTTTCTAATTGAATCTTAAAAAGAATTTAGCTTAATTAGGATTGTGCACAACTTTCCTAATAAATGCAGATTTAGGGGAAACATATAGCAAAGAATTAAATGAAAATGATAGATTTTCAAGCTCCAATCTATAACTTAAGGAGCTTCTCCATTGTAAATCCACTCTTGATTTTCAATCAATATAAAGTAGTTTTTCAAGGCATAGAATCTAGCAGGATGATGGTCTGAGTTATATACAAGATAAACACTTATTAAACATCATTCAATATTACAAAAAGAAGGACATCCTCAAAATCATCCATTCACAAGGTATTGAACATGAGATCTATAAAAATTGTGTCATAATCAATAACCTCATAGAAGATATAATAAATAGGTAGAAAGAAAGTGGAAATCATCAAAAAAAAAAACTATCCCACAGGAAAAAAAAGTTAAAAAAACCTCAAAGATAATGGTGTGTAACAAACTTAAACTAATCAAACTACATAACTTAAATATGCACCTCACTAGAAAACAGACAAGTAAGAAATCTTAACCTGTTGACGAACAGCAGCTAATATTCCGGCATCCACACGACGAATCTCACTATGTATCTTTTGCATAAGCGGCTCAACACCAGATAAAGATGCCTCTGAATATTAACCACATATAAAGTTAATATGAAAAACACTGAACAAGGCAATATGATAAAAAAAAATCTGGATTCACATATTTGTAAAGTTTCAAACACATAATTTATCAAACATTGTACTTTAAATTAAAACAAATTTTCCATCCTATGTGCGCTACCATTGTATCAAACAAAGAAACAAAAGAGAACCTGTTGGGAACATCTGGTTGATATAATCCAGCGCACTTGACTTGTCCATTGCTACCAATAATCACTGCAAGTACAGATCTAAATAAAAGAAATCATAAATTAAAACATAATCAAATTATCAAACACGATTGATTCGAATTTCACGATGTTGCATTGCATCTTGAAATTAAACCACGTCATGAGATAGTGATATTGCATCGAAATTCAAAATTGATTTTATGAAGTTTGTAGGATAAAAGTGACCACACTATACCTCTTTCAAAATCTTTTTTTCAGGTGGCGGCCAGCGAGAGGCTTCACGACGAAAGCAGAGTTGATGATTGGTTTGCGCTGAAGTACTTCGATTTTACATCGGCAAAATGAGTATAAGAGAAAGAAGCTAGTAAAACTCTTTGGCTGAGATTATAATTCGCGAGCCGTAATGAGAATTAAAGCTGCTTCTAATTCCGCAACTAACTGTTCTTTCATTCCAGTCCCGCTGTCTCACGCGAGCGAAGGAAAAACTACAGAATTTTGGCCGGTAAAATTTTGTTTCTTTTTTACAGAAATAGCCATTTAAAAATTATAATTTTTAAAAGTTTCTTGCATATATAACAAAAATATTAATCCAGCTGACAAAAATATTAAGGCCCAAGGATTTATTCCCACCCATAGTTTGACGAAGTGCCACCTCCCAAGTTTCAAAAATCTAGTTTCCACCTTCCAATCAAATTTAATATTAAATATATTAATAAACAATAATAATTTGGGAGTATTTTTATTCTTTTAAGATTACAGTTTTAAAAAATAATAAAATAAATTTTTCATAAATATATATCATTAAAAAATATATTAAAATTTTAAAAAATATATAAAAAAATTTTAAAACAGTCATCGCCATCGATGTTGGGAGCGATGGCCACCGATAAAGAAATCAGGTAGTTGTTTCCGACCACCTGGTTCCAAGGGAGGCAGATCTGGCCTCCATGTTCGGTGAATGCGACCAGATCTGATTGCCTCCAGTTTAAACAGAGGTGGTTGGAGCCGAAAATGACCGTTTTTGATCCTATCGGTCGTTTTCGACCTTCCTTTCTAGCGAAGGTGGTCAGATCTGACCGCCTCCACTGAATATGAATGTCAGATCTGAAACAACTACCTGATTCCTTTATCGGTGGCCAGCCACTGTCACTGCCGCCAACAACGGCAATGGCGATGGTGGCTGCTTTAAAATTTTTTAAATTTTAAAATTTTTTTATATTTTTTAATTTTTTATTTAAAAATTATTTTATAATTTTATTATAAATTTTTTATTTTTAAAATAGTATTTTAATCATTTTAATATAAAAATTGTTTCCAAGAATGGGAGATTAGATTTTTAAAACCTTTGTGTCACCTATGGGTGGGAACAAGTCCTTTTGGCCAAATATTAATCTAACTGACAAAAATGTGCTGGCGTTCTAGTCATTTCATTTCTAGTTTTAGGCTCAGTACACTGAAATTACATAATTTTAAGATTGGCTTACGTAGTAAAAAGAGTGATTTATTTAAATATTCCAATGGCAAATAACACACACTAAAACTTCAAAAGCATGTGAATTAGTTTGTTAAGGATTCATGAAGGCACGACCTAAGGGTCATAAGTCTTGTAATTTTGGTGGAATAGTCTGTTTTGTTAAACTTGTCAATTGACAAACCTATATTCAATAATCCCTTTAACACGATAAACCATAGGTCATATAACTTATTTCCACTTAAGAATTTTTTAAATGAGAACTCTTATTCAAAAATTTTTAAAAAATTAAATATTTATTTATTTATTTATCTAAATTTTTTAATATTTTTATTGAAATAGTTAAAATATCTTTTTATTACAAAAAAAATTTATATTACTATTAAAAAATAAATTTTATTATAAAATAATATTGATATAATAATAATAAAATTAATAAAAATATACAAAAATTAAAAAAACTACAATTATCAATAACATTGGTCGTCGTTAATTTAATCAGATGATCAAAAATAATCATCTAATTTTATTAGTGATCAGATCTGACATTCTCAATAACGGAGATGATAATGACTGTTTTTTTTAAATTTATTTTATTTTTAAAATTTTTATTAATTTTAATATTATTTTAATATTTTTATTATTTGAGTAAAATTAATTTTTTTATCTTTATTTTATTTATACAAGCAAAATTGCCCTTATAACTAGCTTGTAAAATTTAATTATTAATAATTTAATTAATTAATAAATATTTAATTTTTAAATGATAATTTATTATTTAAAAAACCTTTGGGTGGGAATATATCGTATTGGCCTACACTATATTATTACTAGCTCAATTCGGTACAATCTACTACCATCTCTAATGATCACCATCTTTTTTTTTTTGGCCAAAGGACTTTTTCCCACCCATAGTTTGAGGCGGGGGATAAAGTCCCACCCACTAACTTTTAAAAGCCTAGATTTCTACATTTCATCCAATTTTCATCTAATTTCATTAACTCATTTTATGAAATGACAAAAATACCCTTATTAATAAAAATTTATAATAAAAATATAAAATAATATTTAAATATATTAAAAATTATAAAAAAATTTTATAAAATTTTATAAAATATTTAAATTTTAAAAAAATAAAAAGCCAACCACCACCGCCGCGCCGGCGGCGGTGCCGCAGCAAATAGCACCAGGTGGCCGTTCCGGTCACCTAGTTCCAAGGGAGGCCAGATCTGGCCTCCTGAGTCGACGGAGGAGGCCAGATCTGGCCGCCTCCTCTTTTGTAGGAGGCGGCCAGATCTGGTCACCTCCGCCCGAAACCTTGGCCGGAAACGGCAGTTGGGGCCAAAGTCGGCCATCTCCAGCCGTTTCCGGCCATTTTTTTTGCCGGAGGAGGCCAGATCTGGCCGCCTCCGCCAAAAGACGAGGCGGCCATATCTGGCCGCCTCCTTCGATTCCGGAGGTCAGATTTGGTCTCTCTTGGATCCAGGTGGCTGGAACGGCCACCTGGTGCCATTTGATGCGGCCACCGCCGCCGGCGCGACGGTGGTGGCTGGCTTTTATTTTTTAAAATTTAAGTTTTTTTTATAATTTTATAAAATTTTTTAAATTTTTTTTAAATTTTAATATAATATATATATATATATAAATATTATTTTATATTTTTATAAATTTTAACTTTAAAATGACAGAATTGTCATTTGACTTACTGTTGACTGTTAGATCTAACAGTCAATAGGTGAGATTTCGAGTTTTTTAAACTTGTCAGGTGGGAACATGTCCTTTGGCCTTTTTTTTTTTTTTCATTTTAGTTCATTCAATTGAATATAACACTTGACTGTTAAAAATAAAGTCAAACCACTTATTCCCACCCAAAGCTCTTTTAAAAACAAAATTCTATTTATAATGCTTTAAAAGTCAATTATTCATTGTTAATCAAAATCAGAAATGCATTTTTATCTTTTCAAATAAAAAATTAAAAAACAAATTTAATATAAATAATATTAAAATAATAATAATACAAATTTAATAAATTAATAAAAATTTAAAATAACAGTCACCGTTACCGATAACATCTTTGGCGATGTGGTTACTATCAACCTAATAAGATAATAATGATTATTTAATTTTATTGACGGTTGAATCTAGTCATATTAGTAATGCTATTATTTAAAATAGTGATAAATGATCGGTTTAAAGTATATCAATTGTTTTTTATATTATTTGATAGTGGAGGTGGTTAAATCCGATCGTTTAAGAATGAGATAGTCATTTTTTATCATTTAATTATATTAATGATAACCACAATTGTTGATGATAATAATTATTTTTAAAATTTTTATTAATTTTATAAAATATTTAATATAAATAAAAATATTTGATTTTTTAAAATTTTATAAACGAGATTTTATGGTCTTACTTGGGTCGCTTTATACATTTGACATGGATGTTGCGCCACTACCAACAATTGACCGTGATTTGGAGCCATATTTAATGTGCCAAAGGACTTGACCCCGAACCTATTTCTAAATGATAAACTTTTATTAATCGATTTTTCAAAATTTATATTTAACCTTGTCAATTTTTGTATGAAATAATTAAAATACTTTTGCTTAAAAATAAAAATTATAATAAAAATAAAATATAATATCCTTAAAAATTATAAAAAATTAAAAATTAAATTAAAAAATAAACAAAGAACATGTGGTTGAAAATGGTTACTTATTTTAGTTTTTGGATTTTTTAAAATTATTGTATATTTTTTTATTTTTATTAATTTTTTATACATTTTAATATTTTTAAATGTAATTTTTAAAATTATTTTAAAATAATATATTTAACTATTAACTATTAAATTTAACTGTTAACTTTGAATTATGAATAGGTATTTAAATTTTAAATGATTGATGGATATAATTTTGTGTTTCAATAAACAAAAGAACGTATAAAATAAGATGTATCAAATTAAAATTATTACAAATTTGACAATTTCTAATTGCTTTTCATGTGAATTTATTTTTATTTTATTTAAATATCATAGCTATTTATATTTAATATATTTATTTATTTTTCCAAATATTCAATTTAATTATATAAAAATTTACTCTTAAAATCAAGACGGTGAAAGTACATAATATAAATGAAAGAGAACGAAATATTAACAATTTTAAACTATAAAAAATAAAATAAAAATTATTTATGAAATTTATTTGCATCCTAAGAAATAAAAAAAATATTTTACGACTTTGAAATTCAATCCCTTTAAAAATAAAAAAAAAATTTTAAATCTATCAACAAGACGCCTCAGGTGCATGCATCAAACGATATACTCAGAACTATTATAAAAGGAAGCTTAATCAATCTGGCCCAAATAAATTGAAGGAGGGTGAAAGTTTTTTTGTTATTTTTTAACAAAATCTTCATGGAAAGGAGAGAGATTTAGGATAGGAGGGAGCGGGTGGGAGAGCTACAAAGTTTGAAACTGAAATCGAATTAAACCCTAGAGAGAGAGAATTGAAGATGGAGATAGAACTGGAGCCTCGAGTTAAAGCATTGAGTTACAAGGTCAAGGGAATGTCGAGAGAGTCGCCGTCACAGAAGGCTTCTCATGTCCTCGATACCGACCTCCGCAACCACTGGTCCACCGCCACCAACACCAAAGAGTGGATTTTACTAGAACTCGACGTAACTCCACCCTCTCTCTTTCTACTAATTATAATTTCAATTTCTATTTGTATTGATAGTATTACTTTGCATTTCTTTTTCCTTTTCTTTTTCTACATAACGCAATGATTTCAGTCAAAAGTTTGTATTTATTATATTCGTTGCCCCATATTTGTACTTAATTTGGTTTTCAAATTTGTTGGAACTCTGTCTTTGTTGTGCTAAAGAAGGGTGTGTGATTGCCGTGGAGGCATTTTGAGTGAACTTGTTCTTTATGAGAATTATTTATAGATTTTAAAGTAAGAATTTGACCCTACCATATGGGTCGAGTTGGTGCTAAGTTTTGCAAATTCCAGAAGTAATATATTCGGTCAAAAGTCTGTCTTATTATGTTCATTTCGTCTTGTTAGACTAAATTTAGCTTTCAATTTGATTGAACCTCTGTGTTTGTTGTGCTATAGAAGGGTGTGACTCCCTAGGAAACTGTTTGTGTGAAGTTTTTATTTTATGAGAATTATTTATGGATTTTAATTGAAGAATATAACCCTTCTCTATGGGATTGAGTTGGTGCATCAGGAGCTTTTATAAAAATGGAAGCGTATTGGTTATGTTTAATCCTCCTGATGTAGCTAATTGGGTTTGGAAGCAAATGTATATTAACTTATTCACAATTCAGATAAATTGTATTAGGTTCATTAAATAAATGAACTGTTGTGCCACACAAATCTTAAGATGTCTTTACTTAGTTCAGTATACTATGGAAAATATGAGAATGATATAGAAGCAGAAGAGGACTGGAGATAACTTTTTTAAAGCTTGGATTTCTTTCTAAAATCACATTTAACCATTCTATTTACTAGAGGGTGGGATGTTAAGGTGAGAATTATTCATGTAATTGGCTTTTTTGATTTATTTATATTTCCAACTCAACCAATCAAAGTGTATCAAGAGGCATTGTATCTTAAACTGCCTTTCCTTATGCTCTGACCTTTCCTTATACTTGGATTTGACTCCCGGATTAATTGGTAAATCCCCCCTTTTATAGCTGATATTTTATACTTTATACCTTAATATTTTCATTATTTAACTTAGATTGGTGGCAATTTGGCATTGTGATTACCTGTGCTGCTCATCTGGTTTGATCTTTTGATTTGTATTGATACTAAACATGAGGAAACTACATATACAGGAATGGAATGGAGAGTTTGACATCTGCAATAATTAATTTGGAACTGAGATGATCCTATATGCTAGAATTAACTTTTTGATTCTTTGTTCTACTTTGCAGGAACCATGCTTACTATCACATATTCGAATTTATAACAAGTCTGTACTTGAATGGGAAATTGCTGTTGGCTTACGTTACAAGGTTAGGTGTTTGTTCTAAGGACATTTTTCTGTTTCATGAAGTTCCTTGCCTTTCCTCAAGTATGAAGGTTAAACCTTGGTTTTAATTAGATCTTATGGAACTTGCAATTGTTCTCTTAACAAACAGTTTATGCCTACCTTAGCTAGTTATTTATCTATATCCTGGAGAAAAGCCACCAGAAATTTTGCTCTGAACAGCATTTTATTTGCTACTTTAGCTAATTATGTGTCTATGAAAGAGAAAATGTTAATGAGACAATGTAACTATATCATTTCATTTGATCGGTCTGAAAAATTTTTCATGGCATAAAATGTGATTTAATGTAAATTTTTTCAATGACTAAAGGTTTTTGAATCAAGCCTTGTAAGGCAAAATATTTTATTTAATAAAATTGAAATTACCATATACATGAGAAAATGGCAGTAGCTGTAGTGGGATGAGGATTGTTGTTTAAGTTGGAAAATGCAATATTAGTTACAGAAGAAGTAAAAAATTGTTATCCAACTTTTTTGTGTTGTACAACAATATTAACTATGAAATATTTTTCCGTGGAATCAATCTGAAACGCTGAGATATATTTTTCTTGCTGAAATCATAGTAAACAAGGCAGGAAATTGCAAAGAAACAGCAGATAATTCACACAAAAAAAAAAAAAAGAAAAAGAAAAGAAGAATCTAGTGTTTTGGTCCTTGTGAAAAAAATAAGAGAAAAAGAAAATCTGAATTTCATTGAGAATCACTCAAGATGTACGGATGTGATGCGGTACCCATCAAGGAAAACAAACAAAGCTATTAAAATTCTCAATAATAAAAAATATATAATAGAACAGGTCGGTGATACTCTTCGAAGTAAGGACTGAATCAAGAATCAAAGCTGTTCACTTTGGGCTTAAGATATTTTTGTAATTATATGGTCATGAGTTTTGTTGTCCTTCTCTTTTTGTCCCCAAAATAAATTACTTGTCTTTTAGGCTTTGTTTAGAGGTTATTGAAAGTCTCAATTTTACTGTTCATTTGCTTATTTGCTTTCGAAGTTTGATTGGTCCGAAGTTCTTTATTTTATTTTGTACAAGAAACTCAAGAAAACCTATATAAGTTCAAGAAAATATTACATATGATTGACAGGCTATCCACAGTATATCAATTCATGTATGGGTCAGGACAGTTCAAAAAATAAAAGAAAAAAAATCTAAATAAAGAAACAAGACATGATGAAAGGTCCTGAAATTCATAAAAATCCTAAAACTATACTCATTTGATCACATAACTGTAGTCTCCCAATTGTTAACAATAAATAAAAAGTCAGATCTTGAAATTCAGGTTTTGTAGAAATCTAATGAGAAGCTAAAGCTAAACTTTGTCCCATAATAAGCCTAATCTTTTTTTTTTGTCCTTCTCATAGATTCTGTAATCTATATAAATTAAGTTCTAGCATACTTTTTCAGGCAATTGATAGTAGTAATTTTTTGCTATTGTGGCAAT
Source organism: Anacardium occidentale (assembly GCA_026122585.1). Classification (NCBI taxonomy): domain Eukaryota; kingdom Viridiplantae; phylum Streptophyta; class Magnoliopsida; order Sapindales; family Anacardiaceae; genus Anacardium; species Anacardium occidentale. The sequence continues at coordinate 657,728 of JAJEJH010000209.1, forward strand.
TGATCCTTTTGATGTGTGGTGCATTGGGCGTCAACACTGTGTCTTTGCTTCCATTGTTTTTTCTATCTTCTTTACTGCTTGTAGTTTGCCCTTATTTTTTGAAGTCCAAGTTTTATTTTAAGTATGAAATCTTGAGGCAGATACCATAAAATCCCATGTTTTTCTATAACTGTGTTACTATATTAAATAGCTCATGCAATGTGTATTAAGTGTGATAAATTCCCTGTTAGTAGGAGTTATTTTTAATCAAACTGCCTATCAAAGACAATATTTGATTATAGAATAAAGAATAAGTTGCCCTTTCTGATGCTAGATAAACCCAAAAAGCGTCTGAAATTTTAGTTGTCTCTTCCTATGGTGAAAGCTCCCTAATTTTAATTTGGAGAGATCCACATGCTTAATTAGTTAAAATTCGTCATGTTTATTTTCATAGATTAAATTTAAGGTGGGCTTTTTCACATAAATATATTGATTTTAAATTGGCATATATATTCTAGGTTTGGTTAGTAGTAGGTTTACTAGTACAATTTACAGGAAAGGTTTTATGTGTGCAAATCGCACTATATGTTCATTAATCTTTCTCTTTATCAGCCTGAGACATTTATAAAAGTTCGTCCACGCTGTGAAGCACCTCGACGCGATATGATATATCCTATGAATTACACTCCATGTCGCTACGTGCGAATATCGTGCTTACGTGGAAATCCTATAGCCATTTTCTTCATTCAGGTAATGGATAAGAGTTCTATTTACTTTCTGCTTTATATTTAGGAGCATTGCAGTGCATCTTTTTGTTTGTTTTGTAGAAATGAATTTCTTAAATTTGGCAGAAGTGTCTGACTGGTCAATTCTTTTTAAATTTTGAATAAGTATCAGCATGTTCATGATATTGGAACCAAAATAAATATTCTGGAAGTTCTTTTGAACAGATGTTATATTGCAATTGTGTTGACGAAGTTGCTGAAACTATGAACCTCACCTGTTAATTAAGAAACTAGATAGATATCTGAATACTCATGTTATGTATCTGGTTTCTTCTTCTTCTCTTGGTTCATTTTTTGAGACCTTCATTATTTTTGTAATTTAGTTTAGAAGTTAACATTATTTCCTCCACAATTTTTTTTTCATCTTTTTTCTTTTCTGGGTTTGTGTGGTTTTTAGATGCTAGAAATGACTACTGTTTAGATGCTCTCATCGGTAAGTGAGCCTGGGGCCTATTTTTTTCCATAATGATGGCCGATGTTTGGAAATGGGATGTTGCTGATTATGGTGTATATATTTCCAGACAAACTTACAGGTCCTGTGTTTTAAGTGGAGGCCTTTGGGATGCAGTATGATGAATGCATTTATTATATCCAATAGCATTTAGGTGACACTGAAAAGTCATTTAAAGGATTGATTATTATATAGACTACAATGTGTAGTATGAATAAGTTTCTTATTGAATGCTTAAATGTGTACTTAAAGTACTAATTATGGGAATGGTCAAGCAAGAGTTTTACAGTCTGATGCCTCTACGCGAAATGTTCCCTGGATTTGAAGTAACGGCTGGATCACTAGGATTTCTAACCCAGTCATCACTACTTTCTCATTTTCAGTGTTACACGTAGTCTGTCTTTTGTTGGGCAAGAATATTGTGTACATCGCATATTTAGATCAGCAAACCAATAGTGGCTCAACTTCTATTGCAGTTTTGGAAATTGTTGTTTTACTACCATAAGAGAATCTGTATGGTGGGTGAGTTGCTATTTTGTATTCATGCCTTGATTTTCTATCTAAAACCCAAATTTTTTGATATCTAGGTATTCATTTTGGCATGAGTCCTGGCCCACATATTTTTGGCATTTAGAGGAAGTTATGTGGTGTCACCTATACCTATTTGCGGCACCTTGACTAATGGACACACAAGCATACCCATTTTTTTCCCTGTCTTCTTTCATTAGGTTAGCAAGTTTTCTTATTCTTGCCTCTGCCTAAATTAAATTTATTTTAATGGTCATGTTACTTATTCTGACAGTAGAACATTTTGGTTTGAGCATCTGTCCGGTAAATTGATATTATAAGGTTTGAATGGTGGTGGTATTTTCTCTTCCTATAACAAATTTATGGTTTTACCATAGTTTACAATATGAAATAGAGATTTTGAGTTCAAAGTCTCTTGTTTGCTTCTTACATTGTTTATGTCTCGGAAGCTGAATTTTCCCTTTATTTCCCACATACCCATATGATTTTAAATTTTGGAAGTTCTGTTGAGCATAAAATTTTATGTATGCTTTGAAACTCTAAGATGCTGCCGTTTGAACTCTAATTTAGCATGCATTTAAGTATCTAATCTTCTTCCTTTACAGTTGATTGGGGTATCAGTGGCTGGTCTTGAACCAGAGTTTCAACCAGTTGTCAATCACTTGTTACCACTCATTACGTCACATAAACAAGATGCCCATGATATGCATCTACAGGTGGAGATTATTTCCATTGCTGACTGTAATGTGTTGGAGTTTTGCTACGCTTCAATTTTCATGTCCTTCTGATGTCTGTTACTTTTGTAGTTGCTTCAAGATATGACGAATCGGTTGCTTGTGTTTCTTCCTCAACTTGAGGTACATTTTTTGTTTCATGTTGGTGAAACCTTTTATTTGTGCCTATTTTCCTTTTAAGTTGTTTTCCCTTTTTGCTTTGTATTATATTTACGAGCTTTGTGTTTTATCACCTTCTAGGTGGATCTTGCCAGCTTTTCGGATGATGCTGAATCTAGTCTACGTTTTCTTGCCATGCTTTCTGGTCCATTTTACCCAATACTTAACATTATAAGGGAAAGGTCTGTTTTCCTGTCAAATATCTTTTAAGCTGGCCATTTTCCAGTGGTTTACCACGGTGTTCATTATTAGTTGACACAATGATCTACTTCCTAAGTTTAGCAAAAGCTCTGGTGCATTTCTGGCTTTTATTGAACTTATCTATGAGATTCTTCCTTTATTATCAGGCCATTAGAGTAGAATTTTTTTCTTCTCTATATCCTTGTTTTTGTGCTTTTTTAAGCTTATAGATCTTTATATATCTTCTGTTTTATGGGCTAATAATGGAATTAAATTCAGTTGTGAATTGTCACCACAATTGCAGATCAAATATTCATTATCTGTTATGAGGTGATTGTGCAGTCATAAATATGGACAATTGTGTTAACTTTCTTCTGCATATATGGTTTATGTACTTGTTTATTAATTATGTTGATTAATATTCTTTTGATCCTCCAGAGAAACTGCAAAGTCCAGCAGTATATCTGATTCTGAGGTTTCCAAGAATAGTCAGTCATCATCAGCTTTAACTGTTTCCTCTAACTTTGAGGTAGGTATGGTGCTTTTACTTTGTTTTCTGTCCATGTCATCCATTATATTTAGCGTTTGATTTGGTGTGCATAATTACATTCTCGTTCTTCTTGTGTTGTCTCCTTTCATTGTGCTCTTTAAATGCTTGGGTGTTCTGCTTGGAAATGTATAGGTTGGTTTCTTTTTTTGTGTTTTCTTTATCGTTATTATTTGTCTTTTCGACTCACATGAGTTGAAAAGTTTCATTTTTTTCTTTTTTTGGTTTTTTGGATTTTGTTGCTTCTATTGAAAGGGATACTTGTATATCAAAGATATCAATGTTAGTATTTTTTTCATCATTAGTGTCATTCATAATTTGCTATAACTTGTTTTGTTCATCTGTTTTGGGAGATCTTATTGTCATTTGTTTTATTTTATTTGTCAGTCAGTGTTTTGTTTCTCTCTTCTTTTCAGCTTCTTTATCAACTATGTTAGGCATGCATTCAATAAGCAAGAATTCAACTAGATTAAAAATTTTGTTTCTGCCAGGAGGAAAAGTTAAGCAGTAATTGTAACTTTTATTACGCATTCCTTATTGTACCAGATTGAATCATGATGTGCCTGATTACAATATTATTTTATTTTGTTCTCTGTGGTTTACTCAGTTGTTTAAGCAAGTGTACATTTGTTAATATATGAGCAGCATTTAATCCCCCCTCCCCCTCCCCCCGGGGTGTTTGAACAGCTAAAGCTAAGTATTTTTCTCTTATACTTTCCCTATTTCATTGCAGCCAAGGAGATCCCGTGGCATGTCACCTCTTATCTCATCCACATCAAGTTCGATAGCATTTCGTCCAGATGCAATCTTTATGCTGCTTAGGAAGGCATATAAAGATTCTGACCTAGGCACCATTTGTAGGAAGGTGACACATCTCTACCTTTCTGGACTTTGGTGGCTTAATTTCAACTATAACTGTTAAGATTTGACTATTATGTTTGTGTCCTATACTACAGGCTTCTAGAGTTTTGCAGAAGCTAACAGAGCCTGTTGTAGTGCATGAAGTGGCCATTCATTCTGGTGATGCTCCATCTGATTTGGATGAGATGGCGAAATCTGAAGTTTCTAATCCTGTTCCTATAGTCGATTATTCAGAATTGTTTGGAGAAGAATTCCAGATACCTAGTGATCCTTGGGACTTAAGCATTCTTAACATTTTGGATATAGGAGCAGTGGAGGAAGGGATTTTACACATTCTTTATGCTTGTGCTTCACAGGTTGGATCCTGTATTAGAATATATGTAATTAGTTAACATTTTGTTTCTGTGTTGTCTGTTTTGTTTGTTTCTTGACCCATCCATCTACATTTTCTTATTCTTTACAGCCAATTCTTTGCGCCAAATTGGCAGAGAGCTCATCTGACTTTTGGTCTGCATTACCACTTGTACAAGCATTGCTGCCAGGTCGAGTCTTTAACTTTATAATATTGTTTCAGGATAGTCATAATTCATGTATGGTTTATAAGGGATGTAAGATTAAATGCTCATTCTTGAAGACTTGGAAATAAATAAAAGTTTATTTATCTGGTTGGCATGCACCTTCACCAAGAACAAACAGATAAAATTTATGTTGAAAATATCAGATTTTTTGGGAATAAGATGTGTCAATTTTTATGTTTCTTTGCTTTTAAATTTTTTTGCCCCCTGAATGTAATGGAAAAAAGGTCGCAAGATTTTGGGGCTTACTTAAATAAATGCATTTAACAATTTTCTTTTTCTTTTCTCTTTTTGATGCTTTATAGCTCTTCGTCCTTCTATGAGCAGTTGCTCTGATCAGGCTGATGATAGTTTTTCTCAATGGAAGCAACCTTTTGTGCAACAAGCCCTATCTCAGGTTGCCTATACTTGTTGCTTGATCTTTTTGCATTTTAACTTTTTGATTGTCTGACTTTTATGAATGTTTTTTGCAGTCTTATTCTTCTCACCAAGGTGGTTTTTAAATGCAGATTGTTGTTACGTCATCTTCATCACTGTACCAACCACTTCTTCATGCATGTGCGGGCTATTTGGCATCATTTTCACCATCACATGTTTGTATTCTCACTTCATTTTAGTTGTCTCTGTAGCTTTTTCCCCCCTCTCTTTTTGCTTTTTATCTACAATGTATGATACTGTTTTCATATATAATAGAATCTGTGCTTCTTCATTGATCTTTCTCACGGTCACACAGAATAATGACTGTTTTTCTTTTAACAAAGTGGTCTATATGAAAGAGTTACTGGTTGGAGATTATGTAATCCTAAATTTCTTTTCTAAACATTGAAGAGGATGCACGTCTGCAATCATCTCTCTCTTGCTCTCACATACACTGCCACATGCGAGTTCTATTTCAATTATATGAACAAAAAAATGACTGGGTAATGATCTTTTTATTAGTCAGTTTTCTTCACATGTATGCTGACTGTTTAGATTGTACCTTCTTCAACAGGCAAAGGCAGCATGTGTTCTAATTGATCTCTGTTTGGGTGTAATAGCACCTTGGATGGCTCAGGTGATTGCAAAGGTTGGTATGGATCAAGTCCTTTCATTCTGAACTTTATGCAGTGTGGTTTGAGGTGGTCCAGGTGGACTACAGTTCTATCTTTTCTTTTTGTTTATCAGTTTCTCTTGATAGCTTTGTCTGATCTGTTGGCTGTGATGCTGATTATGATACAGGTTGATTTAGTTGTGGAGCTTGTGGAGGATCTTTTGGGCACTATTCAGGTGTGTTAAAGAATTATTGATGTATTCTGTCTTTCTCTATTGATCCACAAGCCTATTTTTTGTGTCAAGTTGTTAAAGCCAAAATATAAGGGGAAAATGAAGAATCTAAAAAGTAATTGTTGGTATATGAAGCTCAAAATTCGACTTTCATATTAAAATTTTTTCAAGAAGTGAATATTTAATCCTGAGAGATGAAGCAAGAAGTTTTACAGTACGCAAAATTCTCTGGTGGAGATAATGCACTCTTTTTTTAAAGTCTGGACTGATGATCTTTTATATGAGAGTTGATAGGAGTTTGAGATGATTCCTCTCTCTATATATTTATGTATGTATAATATAATATAGAATAGTTTCTTTCCTGTATTCTTAAGAACATTAATAACTGGAGTTATAATGACAAATCCTTGAGTGATTATGGATCTTGAAGTTGCGGCAATGAGCTAAACGTTTATTCTTAGTCCATTTTCCAAATGTCTTCTTTCTAACACCAGCTTTTCCATCATTTCCTTGAATATGGCATTTATTGAAAGTCTTATTGTGTTTTTTGAATGTCTTAGGGTGCCTGTCATTCTGGAACGCGTGCTCGTGCTGCCCTCAAATACATTCTGCTGGCTTTATCCGGGCAAATGGATGATATACTGGGAAAATATAAGGTTGTGCACCATCCTTGCTTCTTTGTTTCATAAATTGAGTATTTGGTGCCTTGGGTTATAATGCATGTCTTCTGCACGTGCTCAAAAAGTAACAGTAGAAACTCCATAGCATTGTAGTGTAAATTCAATCCTATTTTTGTGATGTTTCTAGAAGGCCATTTTAGAGTTTTCATCTAAATTATGGTAAAAAACTGCTGACAAGTTATATGAGTTTGATTTGAAGTAATTAAAATTAGCTTATCTCTTGACTTCTAGAAGTGTTGGTTATTAACTTCATAATTCTGCACTTTTCAGGAAGTGAAGCATAAAATTCTCTTTCTTTTTGAGATGCTAGAGCCTTTTCTTGATCCTGCTGTCTTGGCATTGAGTAATAATATGACAATTAGTGATGTATCCTTCACTTTGACGGAGAAGCATAAGCAAACTTGCATGATTGCCCTTAATGTTATCCGTATTGCAGTACAAAAGTCAGCTGTTCTTCCTTCTTTGGAATCTAAGTGGAGGCTTGGAACAATTGCCCCTAGGTATCATATATAACCTTTTCATATCATAACTTAAATCTTCCTTCTGCTGAATTTTTGGTCTGGGAATATTTTGAGGATTTCTCTTCTTTGGTATCCAGGCCTCTAGAGAAAATAGGGGAATTATATAATTGATACTATGTTATCATTTCATTTTAGCTTTGCAATTTTGTGTCAATGTTTGTGAATCTATAAACTTGAGTAGTTAGTCATAAAATCAAACCTGTGTTGTACTCCCAAAAAGTATGGTGTTTGATTAATCAAGACAAACTATTTGGTGAAAGGTACTTGATTCTTTCTTCAAGGATTTTAGGTTTGGCAGAAGTTCCTGATTTGTGACTTAGATTTTTCTGAAGAATGTTTAATGGATATCTAAGTTATCAAGAAAAAAGAAAAATGTTTGTGGTATAAAGTATTCCTATTTTGCTTGTATGAAATTGCTATAAATCAATCACGATGATGATTTGGGATCTCCCAACTTTGTTGTGCATTGTGTACCCTTGTCTTTCTTGATCAATTCGTTCACTTAAATTGAAATAATTTTTTTATATATGATTTTTAGTCTTACACATACATATGTATGGACATACACACACATATATGTTAGAGCACAAGGATTAGACTAGAATGAGCTAATAGAGCACATCA
>JAJEJH010002090.1:0-12072 GCA_026122585.1 Anacardium occidentale
ATCTCACAACGTTGAGAATAAGAGAGTGCAAGTTAGTGACAGAGGTAATAGTAAACGAGGGAGATAGAGAGGAAGAGATTGTTTTTGGCCAATTGAAAGTTTTGGAGCTTTACTGTTTATCAAGCTTGGCATTCTTCTGCTCGGCCAATTATTCACTCAAATTCCCCTGTTTGGAGCAAGTTATTGTGAATCGATGCCCAAAATTAAGCATCTTTTCTCAAGGAGTGCTAAGCACACCATTGCTTAAGAAAGTGCATCTGACAGAAGAAGATGAAGGGAAAGAATACTATTGGAAAGATGATCTCAATTCTACCATCCAACAAATGTTTACAGATATGGTATTTACTCATTCCGAACCTTTTTCTTTTCCTTTTATGGCTTTAATATTTTTAAGTCTTTTATAAATATATTGCGGTACTATTTTTTGGGTTTTGATTCTGTTATACATTCACGTCTATACCATGGATTCATGTCTAAATTTTGGCATGTTTATAAATGAGTTTGACGAATTTGAACCATACAAATTCATCACATTTGAAACTATAGAAAAAGTTACTATTATAACCTTTTTGTTTTTATATTAATAGTTAGGGGAAGAAAACTTTGTTACAAGAATGTGAAAGTTGTTGACTAGGAGTTAATACATTATTCTCTAAATTGTATATTAATATGAATTCTCAATTTTAACTTAAATTTTGTTTTGGCCTCCTAAAAGTCAAAATCTTAATTATACTTTGCTTTAATTAATTTAATGTTTTCGGTTTCATAGGTTTGCATCCGTGACTTTGAACATTTGATACTCTCTGAATTCCCCAACTTGAAGGAAAAAATATGGAATGACCACTTATCAATCGACTTATTATGGAATTTAAAGTTGTTAGTGGTGGATAAATTTTCGAATATATCAAGTGGTATTCCACTCAAAGTGTTATGCCAGTTCAAAACTCTAGAAGTTTTGGATGTAAGGAGTTGTGAGTCACTAGAACAAGTGTTTGACTTGGAGGAAAATCACGAAGAAATTTTGGGCTTAAGGAAATTGAAATCATTGAAAATTGAGAATTGCAACAGCTTGAGATGCATATTTACTCCATCTGTACTGTTGGGTCTTGTTCAACTCCAAGAGATAGAGGTGAAAAACTGTGCTTTGATCGAAGAAATCATAAAAAAGGAAGGGGAAAAAGATGGAGTGAGTGATAAAATTATAATCCCTCGATTGAACTCTGTTAAGCTTGAGTCATTGCCTAACTTGACAAGCTTCTATTCGGGAAGTAATATTTTGGAATGTCCTCCCTTGCAAACTATTATTGTTAAGGACTGTCGAGAGATCCATATGAAGCAGTTTAGTATTTATCTTGCATCCCTTTTCACTGTTAAGGTAAGTTTGTTTCAATTCTTTTTACACTATGATATATTTTATCATCTAAATTCTTATATATCGGAAACAAATGAAGTTTTTTTCTTTTTTTATATAAAAATAAAAACATTTTATATCCCTGCAGGCTGTGTTACCCTGTTCGGAATCATCTTGCTTCCAGAAATTAACAGTCTTGAGCATCGATGGCTTTGAGCATTTAAAATATTTATTCCCATCTTCAGTGGTCAAAAGTCTTTTCAGACTCAAGGAGCTTGAGATATCTAACTGTAAGTTCATGGAAAGAGTAATAGATGAAGATGAAGAGAGATCAAGTACGATGCTATTTCCTAGGTTATACCAGCTGAAGCTTAGAGATCTTCCAAAGCTCACAACATTCTGCAACTGTACTGCAAATTTGGTTGAAATGTCCTCCTTATTCAGACTCTGGATTGACAACTGCCCGGGTATTCAAACATTCATCTCCAATTCTGTATGTGGTGACATGACGGCATCAAGCAAAGGCCCTGTTGGAATGAATGCAAAGGAGAACTCTACTCGCGTACAATCTCTTTTTGATAAGAAGGTAATCCGTCCCTTTATTTTGTTTTCAATTTTTTTCTCATTCATCATATCAAATTTATAATTTTTAAAGTTACTAACAATGGATGTCTATGTTATAATTGTAATTTGAAATCTTCAGGTAAGACTCCCCAGTTTGGAGAGATTGCAAATCAGTCATGCTGATGAATTGGTAAAGATCTGGGATGATCAGGCCTTGTTGGATTCCTTCTGCAAATTAAAGCGCGTGTTTTTACGCTTTTGTAAAAGACTTGTAAGTGTTTTTCCATCCAACATGATTGGGAGTCACCAGAAACTAGAAGTTTTGGAAGTACAAAACTGTGATTCAGTTGAAGAGATATTTGAAGTACTTGAGAAAAGCTCTAGCGTGGAGGAAATTGTTGCCAAGGAGGAAGCAATCCCTAGGTTTGTGTTCTCCGAATTAATGTGGATGGATCTTAAGATGCTACCAAGTCTCAAAAGTTTCTACCCAGAAACACATATTTCAGAATGGCCAGTTTTAGAAGAGTTGAAGGTACATGGATGTGATAATGTGGAGAACATTGCTTCAGACATATTGAGCGTCCGAGGGAGTCATGGAGACAGTCAACAAACACTGTTCTTTGTTGACAAGGTTTGAACATCAAGTACTCAGTTAGATCATATCTATAATTTAATAAGTAGAAAGCAGTATTACTAATTTTGCAGAATTCTGACTCTCTTTTAACTTTATCTAATCTCTTAAAAATTACTATTAAATTTATTATTAGCAATGCGTAAATTTTATCACTAGACAACATTATGATTATTCTCATCATGGATAAAGTAAGTCCGCACTTATCACAAATTTCATCTCTTCTGTTTTTTGTTTCAACACTTTTTTTGTAAATTGACTGATTTCTCAGGATGCATTCCCTAGCTTGGAACTACTAGAATTATGTGAAATGTCAAGGTTACTGCAACTGTGGAGAGGAAATTTTCAGTATAGCAATGCTTTTCAAAATCTCAAGAGTTTAAAAGTGTCAGAATGTGGCAGTTTAGAAAATTCATGGTCCTTATCAATGTCCTTCCAGAATTTGGATACTTTGCAAATTTCAAAGTGTGATGAATTGAGATATTTACTTACGCCCTCAAAAGCTAAAACTCTGGATCGACTTACTAGAATGAATGTATCTGATTGCAAAATGATGGAGGAAATTATAACGCATTCAGGAGATGAAGTAACAGAGAATTCAATTGTTTTCAGCAAATTAAATTGTTTGGAACTTCTCTGTTTGCCGAGCCTTAAAAGCTTTTGTTGTGGGGGTTATTCTCTTGAATTCCCATTCTTGAAAGAAGTAATTGTCAGAAAGTGTTTGGAGATGGAGACCTTTTGTCATGGAGTTTTAAGCACACCAAAGCTTGAAAAACTACAGCTGACAGGAGGAGAGGATGAAGTAGAAGAATTTCGGGAAGGGAACCTTAATTCCACCATGCAATACTTATTCAAAAATATGGTATATTATTATTGATTCACTAAAATACCTCATGCTTTTGTACTGTTTGGTGAATTAAATTGATTGGGTCCATGTTTTTTTTTTATTTTCTTAATCCAATGTGCTTTGCTTTATGATTGCAGAATGCGCGGAGCTCCTAGAAGATTGAGGTCATTCCTTGAAACGGGGTCTGGAACAGCATGACTCCGTTTCCTCCAGGTAAAGAGGGACTTTGTTTCTGCCATCTCAACTGATTTTATCTTCACATTTTGTTGGAGGTGGAATGCCCCCCGTGTACACATTTTGTTCTGTTGTTGTTGGATTTGTTTTATGTATTCAAGTTTCCACCAGTCGCCAAAAACTTGGGCAAACAATATGCAGCTTGTTAGGACTCATATTTAGGTGGGAAGTGGGCAGACTCATATTTAGCCACTCATCCATTTTAATGTATCTTGAATTGATGCAGATAGATTCATTGTCTATTCTTACAAATTTTTGCTGTTAATCTTTTCTTCTCAAAAATCTGTTTGGTTGTTAATTGTTGGTTCTTAACAATTTGATACTAGCTGAAGGGGTGTTCAAAACCAGGTCATTATTTTGATTCAAATCGAATTTTAAGTTTAGAGAAAATTATAAACCAAATTGAACTAGTTTAGGATTAATTGGTTTTAAACCAAACCAAAAATATTGATTAACCAAATTAAAATTTTAGTTAACCAATTTTGAATTGAATTTCAAGAAGCCATCTTTATTATTTTTCTTCAATTTTTTTGAAAACTGATTTGATAGTTTATTATTTTATTTTTGGAAAATCAATTTAGTTAACCAGTCGTTAAAAATATACAAATCAATAACTCAACCAAAATAATTAAATTTATTTGAATCGATTGTTTCAATTATTTATTTTTTAGTTTGGTTTTATGTTCAGATGTCAATTCAGTTTGATTGTCAAACTAATTTTGAACGCCCCAAGTTTGTAGAAGAATAGAACGAATTCGGATAAGGATTAAAAAAAACCAAGGGCCTAGCAGCTGATTCTGGTTTTGTTTGTTTATACTTGGTACAGGTGGCATATGAGTTGGCAGGTTTTTTAATCCTAGGTGGCAGTCTTATTTTGATTCCCGCCTTCAAAATTGACCATATAAAAGGAGACATTTTTTCCTGCTAGAGTTCGCCAGAAGCTTTTCGCCCACTTGCAATATTGTTCAGCTCTAACAAACTAACAAGAAAAGGAAAATCTGTACGTTTGGGATGCTGCCAAGCAAAATCAATGGCTGATGGAGTATTTCTTGTAACGATAGGAATATTTCTGTTGTTTATATTTTTCTTCTTGCTTGTTCTATAAATATTGTACAGATCTGAGAGCTGAAATATGGGTTTTACTTTGAGTTAGAGTGACTGTGAGGATTGGGATATACAGAGTGAAATATTTTGTATTTCTGAAGAGAAGAAAGGAGATTCAGCTGGAATCAGTAAGCTTTCTTCAAACCCTAATTTCTGTATTAATCCTGTTCATAGTGGAGACATGTTTGCTGCTCCCCAAAGTGGATGTAGGTAATCAAAATGATTATTGAACCACTCTAAATCCTGTGTTGTTTTTCATTTGATTCTTGATAATTTTATGCTCTTGTTCATTGTTACAACTGCATGCCTAAATCCATATTAGTCTGAAACCAGAACAATACTATGAAAGCTTCTAACTGTTGTGCATATAATTTTCTTGTGAAATGAGCCGGTGTGCGGGTAAACATTCTAGGAAACTGAATGTATTAAGCCCTTTCAGCACCACCAGAATGATGGTGCTCTTATAACACTTTGAATTAAAATTTCTTATTTTGCCCTCCTTTTATTTTTTGCCTGTTCATCAATTTTAATTTTAAAAATTTTATAGTGTTTTTTAAAATTTTTAATTAAGGGCTTTTAAATTTAGTAAAATTAAAGGTATTTTTAAAAATTTTAATTATCTAATAGTTATAAATGACAATTTTATATATATATATATATATATAAAAGATTATTAGTTAAGAGTATAAATATTCTATTACAAAATATTAATTCTATAATATATTTTAAAATATATTAATAAATATAATTAATTTTTAAATATGATAGAAAAATTATTTAGTTAAAATTAAAAATTTGAAAAAATTACATTTATATTTAAAATGTATTTTATTATAATATTTGAATAAAATATTATATAGTTAAGATAAAGCATAATTTTAAAAATTTTAAAACGTTTTTAAAAACTTAAAAAAAAAAGATATTTTAATTTTAAAATATATAAAATTAATTTTAATAATTTTAAAATAAGAGGAAAAAATTATTTATTTATCTTTAATAAATTTTTAAAAATAATATTTATATTTTTACATATATAGTTTTATTATTATTATATTTAAATAAAAAAATTTAACAAAATAATATAAATATTTTTTTATAATTAAAATTAAAAATTAATTTTTGATATTTAGATAAGAATTGAATTTTTTAAATTCAATATATAAAAATCTATTATTTCGCCAAATCTAATGAAACTTGATCTAGTGTAATATATATTTGTTTAAAAATTTGTTTTTTAATTTTCAAAAATAGATAATTTTTTTTTTTTAACATCCAATTGCTTTCTCTTTTACACTTTATACTAGGAGAATTCTTTTACAATACCGTATTACAGACCGTTATTTGGCTGTTTTAAGTTTTAGATTCTGATTAATTAATATTTCTTTTTTAAAAATTTTAATAATTTTTAAATTTATTTTTTTATTTTAATATGTAATTATTTTTATAAATTTTGTTTTATAATTTTTTATTTTTAAATTCTTTTATTTAAAAAGATAAAAATATTTGTTTGAAAATTAATATTTAAAAATTGATCGATAAATTTAATCATTAATTTTAATTAGTGAATAAATATTTGAATTTTTAAAGTTAATAAATGAAATTTTATCATTTAGACAAATTTCGAGTGGGACTAAGTCCTGTTGATCTAAAAATATTTGTTAATTTTATCAAAGAAAAATTATTTATATTATTTTATTTAAATATTGTAATAAATTTTTATGTTAAATATAAATATTAGTATTAATATAATTTTTCAAATTATAATATTTATTTATATATTTTAAAATGTTTTATAATTTTAATAATTTATAGTATAATATTTATATTTTTAATGTATATTTATATCTATATCTATATCTATATCTATGTATCTTTATAATCTTGAAAGAAAAATTGTATATTTGACACATAAGATTTTAAAATTTTTACAATTTTGACACTTAGGATGGACTTAGCACTTTTACAATTTTGTTTTTAATTTTAATATTAAAAAATTGGTTGGATAGTTTTCGGTCATAGTAAAAAATCAAATATTTAAATATACTACATACTGTGTGAGTCTTTGAGTTTTAAAATATCAATTATAATTCGTAAATTAATTTAATTTTGTTAATTGTACTATTTATAAGTAGATATCATTACAATGTTTTACACTATATTTAAAAATTTTGACTAATCGTAAGATGATTAGATAATTATTGTCAAGTTACAAGATGAAAATTTTATAAATTTATGATAAATAATAAACTCATTATGACTAACATAACTAATATATTATTAAAGTAATTCAAGTTTATTATTTATAAATTACATACATTCGTTAAAGTAGTTTATTTTCATTTATTTTATAAAATATAGTTACTCATACAAACTATACAAAGAATAAGGTTGCAAAATTTAAGAACAACATCCATGAACATTTAATATTTGATAAATAATGTAAAAAATTATATTATGTATTTCTACTTACACTATAGTTGAAAGTTTTATCAGGTCATAAATACTATTCATATACTCTTTTTTAATGAAAGTTTCTCTAAAAATATTTAATTTTTTAGTAAAATAAAAAATATATTAATAAGTATATCAGTGATGTGCTAGGTTTTCATTTAATTTATTATATTTTTTAAAAGTGTAATTACTATTTCTTAAATAATTAAGATATATTAAATTTTTTTAAAAATACTCATATTCCTTTGAATTTTCAAAAAATATTTTTTTAAAGTCAAATATGAAAATGACTCTAAAATTTTAAAAAAATTACACTTTGAACAAAAAAATATGTCATTGTATACAAATATTAAATGTAAATGTATTTGATATATAAATGTTATTTTTAAATATGCTAAGAATAAATAAATATTTTTTCTATTTATTTTAAAATTTTTATATTTATCCATTTTTTTAAAAATATGAATAATTTTAATAGGATATTTATTATTATATTAATATTTTTAATACTAATATTATTTATTTTTTGATGAAAATATTTTAATTATTTTATAAAAATTTTAATAAATTTAAAAAATTAATTAATAGATAAACATTTGATATTTTAAAATTGTTGGAGACTTGGCCAACCATAGAACCTTAAGTGGGGATAGGTCCTTTGACCAATATATTAGTATGGCACCTGGGTCCCGCTCAATATCTACTTTAGTTTTACGGGTTTTCTTCTTAACTTTATGGCTGAATAAGATACTGCCACCCAAGGCTTCTTAATGACAGCCAAGTACCCTTTTTTTTTTTTTTTGTTGGTTGTTAAAAAAGTAAGATACCTTTTATAAAATTTAATATTATTAATATTAAAATAAAATCTAATACAAATAATATTAAAAATAAATTAAAATAAATTAATATTAAAATAATAATAATAATTTTTAAAATTAAAAAATAAAATAAATATTTAAAAAGCAGTCACCATCGCTGACAGTAATGACCACCTTTAACCTCACCAGGTGATTGAATCTAGCCATCACAATAGTGGAGGCGGTCAGATCAAGTAACCAAAAATCTGGAGGAGGTGACCAGATCTGACTATCTCTGCCATCAAACAATGTTGAAAATGGCTACAATGACTTGATTCTAATCATCTTCGGTCTTTTCTGATGACGGAGATGATCGAATCTGATCGTCTTTACAAGATTTTTGGTGGTCAGATCTGACCGTCAATAGAACTAGATGACCGTTTCCATCTACTTGGTGAGGTTAAAAGTTATCATCATCATCAGCGACTATATCAACGACGGTGACTGTTTTTTAAATATATATATATATTTTTAGAATTTTTATTTATTTTTAAAATTTTTAATAATTTATTAAAAATTATTATTATTATTTTAATATTATTTTATTTTAAATTTATATTTTAATATTTTTTATAAAATTTATTTTTAATTTTAATTTAAAAAGATAAAAATACCCTCTTTAACAATAAATTTTTTATTTTTAAAACTTTGACGGGTGACAATTTTTTATTAAACGAAATTTTGGGTGGTAAAACAACAACTTTATAATATAAAAGGTATTTTTATATATTAAAAATTTACAGATTTAAGTAATCTTATTATAATACTTTTGAAACAACACTAGATATCTTCATATGTTTAATATTTCTTTCACATCTTATTTGTTAGATTTTAAAATTAATTTAATTGAATCAGGCGTAAAATATAAAATGAAAATGGTTCTCTAGAAAAATTTACGGATGAGTACAGTGGTCATTCTAAATTATTGGGATGATAGAAACCGGCTGTCAGAAAACTGGGCAATGATTTTTTTTCTGAATGTTGGCCCCACATGCCTTTCAAAAAATTCGTGTTTTAATTTAAACAACTGATAACCTTTTTTTTACGTCCAATTACTTTTATAACCTTATCACTAGAGGAGTTCTTTTACGATAACATTTGATGAACCAGCATTTGATTTTTTTTTTTTTTAAGTTTTAGATTTGAATTAAATAAATAATTTAATGAGATATTTTATACATAATTCAATTAAATTAATTTTAAAATCTAAATAATAAAATATTAAATATATAAAAATATCTAATATGATTTACAAATATTATAATATGATTAATTATATCTGTAAATTTTTAGTGGGTATATAAAAGTACGTTTTAGAATATAAAGTTAAGAAGAAAATCTGTAAAAGCAAAGGAGAATCTGAGGGGGAGGCAGGTATTGATTAGAATATTACATTAATTAAACATAATTTAATAATAGAAATAGCCCAGAAGAAACAGCTAAATTGACTTTTGTGACATCAAGTGTGGAAAAATGCCGTCCGCGTTAGGTGAACCCATCAAGCTCTACCCCTGCTTCACCTTCTTCCTCATGTCGCATTCTTGTCTTTACCTGCAGACACTCTCAATGGCTTCAACGCTTGTGAGGGAAGCATACACATCAACCCATCAACCTTTCTCTTTCATTCATTCAGAATTTGCTGTTAACAACTTTCACTTTGATTGTTGTTTCTTGTTTCTGTCTCCCTCTTTTTCCCTTTTCATTCTTGATTTGCCTTGTTTTTATCCTCCGTGTGTTAAGCTAGAACTTGTCCATCAAGCTTTTCTCTTAAATATTTGAAAAGAAAACCCCCCCCCCCCCCCCAAAAAAAAAGTGTCTGTTCAAGTATTTTTTGGAGATGGCAGAATTAGTTATCGGTACTGCTACGGAACTTGCAACGAAAGCTACAGAGTCTGCATATGATTCAGTTAAACAGCAGATGTTTTATGTGTTCAACTACCACAGCTACATCAACCACCTCAAAAAACTAGTTGAGGATCTCAGAAGTAAAAAAGGAAGGGTGGAGATATCTGTAGAGTCGGCTCAAAGACAGGGGGAAGAGATTCATGAAGATGTTAAGAAATGGGTAAGTGATGTAGATGAGTTCACTGAAAGGGTAGAAAAAGCCATCATTGAAGATGAAGATAAAGCAAACAAGGGCTGCTGTTTCACATTGGGGTCATGTCCTAACTTCATTCAACGTTACAAGTGTGGAAAGAAAGCAGCGAAAGCCGCAGTGACTGGGGCCGATTTGTTGGGAAAAGGCAACTTCAGTGGTGTTTCCTACCGTCCTGCTCTACAGAGGACGGAATCCATGTATGTTAGAGACTACGAGGCCTTTGATTCTAGAGAGCAAGCTTTGCAAGAAATTATAGAGGCATTGCAGGATGTTAATTTTAACAAGATTGGGGTGTACGGGATGGGAGGTGTGGGCAAAACCACACTAGTGAAAAAAGTAGCTTGGCAGGCGAAGGAAAACAAATTATTTCAAGAGGTGGCCTTCGTTGAGGTAACACAAACCCCATACTACAAACAAATTCAAGAAAAACTTGCTTCCGATTTAGGCTTGGAATTCAGGCAGGAGGAGAGTGAATATCAGAGAGCTGGTCGACTGCGGTACAGGATAAAGAAGGGGAAGAATTTACTTCTAATATTGGATAATGTCTGGACAAAAGTTGACTTGGATGCAATTGGAATTCCTTTCGAGGATGCTACGAAAGAAAGAAAAGATGATGAGATCAGGCCATGCACACTATTGTTAACTTCTAGAAATCGGGATTTATTAAGCAAAGATATGAAGACTCAGAAGGACATATTCATTCGTCCTCTATCTGATGGAGACGCCCGGAATTTGTTTTGGAAGATTTTAGGTGATTCTGCTGAAAGCTCTGATCATCGTTCCGTAGGAGATGAGATTATTACAAAATGTGATGGTTTACCACTTGCAATTTCAACAATTGCAAATGCATTGAAAAAGGAGGATCTTCACGCTTGGAAATATGCCTTGGCTGAATTAAAAAGATCTAATCCAAGACATATTCTAGATATGGATGAGACTTTGTATTCAACTTTAGAGCTGAGTTACAATTTTCTGAAGAGTGAGGAAGCTAAATCATTATTTCTGCTTTGTGCTCTAATAGATCGTCCTGGTGGTAGTGCGTCCCTTGATGACCTATTAAAATATGGTGTTGGTTGGAATTTGTTTGGAGATGTTTATTCATTGGAAGAAGGAAGGGATAAATTGCGGACATCGATAGATCGTCTCAAAGCTTCTTCTTTGTTGATGGATGGTGACAATGGCAATAGAGTTAAGATGCATGATGTTATTCAGGCTGTTGCTGTATCGATTGCATCAGAGAAGTTGATGTTTAATATTCAAAATGACACCGGGTTGGGGGAGAAAATATCAAAAGATTCAACTGCTATATCTTTGCCCTATATAGATATTTGTGATGAGCTTCCTGAAAGGTTAGGTTCCTCCAAACTTGAATTCTTCTACCTGTTTACAAAAAATCTCTCTCTACAAATTCCAGATACTTTTTTCGAAGAAACGAAAGAACTCAGAGTTTTAGATCTTACCGGATTTAAAGTCTCGTTGTTACCTTCATCCATTTCTTTCCTTAAAAATCTTCAAACATTGTGTTTGAACTCCTGGCGATTAAGGGACATAAGAATACTCGGAGAGTTGAGGAAATTAGAAATTCTTAGCATGATGGGCTCTGATATGGAAGAGTTGCCTAAAGAAATTGGACAATTGACTCGGTTGAAATTGTTAGATTTGAGCAGTTGTTCAAACCTAAAATACATTGCACCAAATGTCATCTCCTGCTTGTCTCAATTAGAAGAACTATATATGGGCAATAGCTTTGTTCATTGGGAAGTTGAAGGAATGGATTATCAAAGACGGAGAAATGCTAGTCTTGGAGAATTAAAAAGGCTGTCTAACCTAACAGCTTTACATCTTCATATTCAGGGTGCTCGAGTCATGCCACAAGACTTGTTCTTCAAGAATTTGAAAAGTTATAAAATATTTATAGGAGATAAATGGAAGTGG
>JAJEJH010002091.1:0-12055 GCA_026122585.1 Anacardium occidentale
ATATTAATTTTTTTAATTTTTTTAATAGAAGTATTTTGATTATTTTACAAAAAAATTTTATAAATTTAATAAAAATTAATTAACGAATAAATATTTATTTTTATAAGTTTTTTATCAGAGCTTTGTTATTTAAAAAAACCTTCGATGGAAATAAGTTTTTTGTTCTTATAATTATGATTTGCCTGTTCCCATGAAGCTTATAATTAAATTAAGTCAAATTAATTTTAAGATATAATGAACAAGCGGTTCTAATTTTACATGCTCCACTCGTCTCTTCGTTTTGTGACAAATTAAAGAAAATAACATGACACCAGTCCTCTGCAATAAGGCCTATCTTAATTATGTCTTACTGTTTAGAAATGGTAGAGCCTGCAGTTTGTTTTTGGTTTATGGTTTTGATAGATTGTTGACTTCCAAATGAGATAAGATAAGAATAATTAATTAAAATAATCTATTTAAAATAGTACTATAAGATATTAATACTCTAAAAGATCATGCGAAAATAGTTAAAAATATTATTTATCAAAATTATTTAAATATATAAAGGAGGATAAATCACTCTTGATAGGGTTAGCTTCGAGTCGAATAAAATACGAACATATATATATATATATATATTTGGATTTGGATTTGTTTACTATGATTCAGTTTGTATTTAAATTTATATTTATCAATTTTTTTATAATAAAGTCTGGATTTATATTCGGTTCGTATAACTCAATCCTTATACAGCTCGTATTCTATTCATATTTATGTTCGATTTATATAGTTTGTATTTATATTTTATTAAAAATTATAATTAATAAAATATAATAAAAAAATTTTAATTTAAGTTTAGATTTATATTCATATTGGATTTGTATAATTTATATTCAGATTCATATTCGTTGATTTTTTAAACTATATTTATGTTCGGATATAAATAGTTTGTTTTAGGCTTATTTGAATTGAACTTAAATATGAATCCGAACATATTTAGCTCGAATCCAGCGTTAACTATTGACTCATTCAAATTTCATGTATCTAGCCTACCCAAACCTCAACCTGCAAATCTTCAAAAATTTCAGCTATTTTTTTGTCAAATTCATCTCTAAGATATGGTTACGGTGAACCTTAAAGTTAGTATTAACTAATTAAATTGTTTGTGTTAATAATTATTGTTTTGTTTTTTTGTTTCTACTTAGATTTTTGAATTTTCCTAAAGAGTATAATATTTTTTAGTTTGAAATTAATTGGTAGTTGATGGAAAAATATATTTGATCAATTTATGATTTTATGTGTGAAGTGGTGAAACATTGAATTTGGTCAAAATGTCAACGGTTTCCCTGTTGATGGGAATGAAATGGCTAGAAGGGCAAATCATGCCATCACAACAGCAAAAGTTTTTAGTAGCGTTTAATTTAACCTGTAACAATGTTTTAAAATAACGTAAGTTTCTAAATCAGCGTTCGAATTTATGTCGTTAAAGCATGTATCAGTATAAATTTTACTGGCACTTAATGCAAATATTAGTGAAGGTGAATAAAACCAAACATAAAGTTAGAAAAATATCGACAGGTTTTTAGGCATTTAGCAACATCTAAAAGCGTTGGTAAAAGAACTTTGCTACTGATAAATACATTTTTGCTGCGGTTTGCACTCAAATATCTATCATTTATATGATATTTAGTGGTGTTTTTTTAACTTTTAGCGGTGTTTGTTGTAATTTCTTACCAACATTTACACTTTTTTTTGTCACTTAATTGACTTTTACTAACGTTTATATGAATTATATCAACGTTTTTAATGAACTTTTAATGGTATATTTTAAGGCTTATAATGGCATCTTTTGCTTTATCACCTTTTTATTATTATTATTGGTTTTTAGCGGCTTATTGTAATCCTTCATTAAACATTTTTTTTACGCAATTTAGTTAATATACAATAAATAATTTGATATTTTTAAAAATGAATTAAGATAAAAAAAAAAAAAAAAAAAAATTCAACAATGTTTATTCTGATAATGCATTTGAGAATACATACTAGTTAATTTGAGAATGTATTAATGAAATATTTTATGTAATTAAAGTACTAACATAATACTCAATATAAATGTATATAATACTTAATCACATATCACTGAATATATCTAAAGTTGAAACTTGTAAGAAACTGTCAAGAAACTTGTTGGACACCTCGAGCTAAAATTTTGACGTTCTTATCTAGAAAAAAAATCAAGAATGTGAGAAAAATGAAACACAAAATAATAAACAACTCATACCTAACAACGTCAAACACAATAATCAATCAATATCAACATTCAATCTCAAATTAAAAATACTTAAAATACGAATTAAAAGAAGTGTATAAATACATACTTACAATTAAAATTGCATGTTTGCTAGATCAATTTAACTACATACGTTTGAATACTTAACTCAAAATGACACTTGAATAGACAACATTCAATGACACTTGCTAGATCAATTTGGCACACTCAACTGCATTAGGAATTCATTGTATACCTAATTTCATTTCAACCATGTTTGATATTTTATTTTCACACCACCACGTAGCCATAAAGTAACTTAAAACTAAATTACATAATGTGACAAATATCATGCAAAATGAAATTGCATTATATTTTCATAACTTATCTTAAACACTTTAATCAAACTTCGTTGAGTCCAATTATTCTACAACATATTTTACATCCATCAATATGCTTTCATAAACCATAATATGTGTTTAAGATTTATAAACTAACTCAATAATCTCATATCTTTTTTTTTTTTTTTGATGACCCAAGAACCCCTATCCATACCAGTCGGTCAACCCTGACTGATCGGACAGTTTAAACCCGAGGGCCTGTGACCACCTAGACCCTCAACCACAGACTGGGTAAATCAAGGGTTATTGGATTCACTACAGCTTGAACCTTAGCCACCATTTTGGATTACCAATACCTTTACCCCTAAGCCAAGCCCTAGGGGTCAATAATCTCATATCTTGTCATATAATAATCTTAACACTTCATAAAATACATACAAATTAGCCTTTCAATCAGTTCGATTATTATTTACTTTATTTAAATAAATTTATTATATGAAAATATACTATATATGTTACCTTTCTACTATGTTGTCAATTATCTTCAAATGGTGGTATGCCCAAAGATGAACTTCTAGACAATTGAGATCTAATGTGTTTATATCATTACCATAATTTTCTTACAATATTCTCAATCGATCATCTAATTCTCGTAGTCTTTGTGTGGTGTCATTGTAAACACTTGAATGACCTTTTAAGTGATGAGATGATGATGTTGACGCCCTATACATATTAGGTTTGAGACCTAATCCTAATCCACACACCTGATCGTGTCTTTTTTGTCCTATTACCAGAGCATATGCACTATTCTCCATCTTAGCAAGACTCGTATTTGATTCATGAACAAAACTTTGTAACTCATTAATTTTCTCTTAGATCAGTTCCTAAACTCAATATAAAGAGTAATGTCTTATTAATTACATTTGATTGGTCATAAACATTGATAAAGTTACAAAAAATAAACTTATGATGATAAACATTGATAAAGTTACAAAAAATAAACTTATAATGACTTGTATAGAGTCCTGATCAATTGATCATCTATCTTTACATATCTGATGGATTGCTATAAATACCTTGGCTCGTGACAATTGTTCTCCACTGGATGTTTATTAATCACAATTAAAAAGATACACGACCCGTATTTCTTGCATATATTACATATATCATTTATTTATTAAAGCTAAATCAACTTACTATTTCATCTATTAGTCGTGCAATGTTCTTCGTGCCTCTACTATATGACATTTTTTTTTTAATAGAATGAGTCAACCTATTTGCTCTACTACATCTCTAAGACATAACAATTGGTCAAGAAAAATCAAAATTAGTCATTAACCAATAACCTTTGCAAAGTCATCAATATACAAAATACGTAATCATACTTTCTATTATTCCAAATGCCAATATGTAATGAGTGTCATCTATTGATCTCTAGAGATTCAATCCGGTTTGTTTTTAACAAGGTCATCAACACTTTGATACTTTTCAAATTACTCAACTTTCAATTCGTACTTATAATCCTTATATTTTTTACCCAAAAATTGTAACAACCATTTGTCATCTTTTAGAGAATATGTAAACCTTGATGGAAAAAGCAATTTGACTTAATTTGAGATATATGCTTTGAGATAACTAATACAATAACTCACATAGATAATAAATGTATTCTTATCTCAATAATGGAAAACACCTTCTCCTTCTTTGATGTCAAAATTCACCTTCAATCTAGGATATTAAGAGGGAGCAATATCGTATTTCATGCTAAAGTTCTTAGAAAACTTGCCATCACATAGGCTTTAAGTCTGACTCCTTGGTTTATATCGTTAAATTGCACAATAACCTTTTCCCTTGTGCACATATTCCAAACATCTGTCATCAAAGTTAGTCCTCATCCTCTTCTTTCTTATTGAGAACCTATAATAAAGAAAATTAAAAGTAAAAGATGATAATCTTAATTGTTAATCAAATTTAATAAATTTTAATCTAACATGTTATCCTATACCAACTATAGCTATTGTGCTCTCCTAGATTGGATTAGATTCTTCAACGCCTTGGGAGGATTTACCAATGAATATCATTCGTAAATTCTCTTTTTAGGTATTCTCAATTTATAATCTGCAAGGAATAATTCTTGTTATTCATAAATTCATATGGAAATATATATATAAGCTAACAACATGTAATAAACATTAACATAGACGTATAATAGAAATTTCGTCAACTAGAAGAAAATATCAATAGCACATCTAGTATATTCAATTCTAATATACAATGAATATGACTTTTGAGTTTGACCTTACTAGACAATGTCGACATCATTATCTTGTATATCTTGGTTGTTAAGCATATTAGTAAAAATATTGTTTATACCATTCCTAACTAAAAGAAAGTCATCATATTTTGTCTTCATTTAACTTTCTAAATGATAAATAATCGAACTTTTGTCAACCCTATTCATGTCAATATCCTCATCAAAAGTATCCTCTCTTAAATCAAAACTATCTCTAGGCTTTATTAGTAAAGGAATGAACCACTCTTGATCTCTTTGATCTTGGAAAAATATAACTTGTTGAGCTTAGGATGCAAATACAAAAAGTTCATCAAGTTTATGATAGCTCGTATGAATTAGGTGAGAAAAACTTATTAGTCTAAATCTTTCTACATCACATTTTTTTCCTTTACCATGAGTAACATCCATCCAGTCACATCTAAACAACACAATCTTAAATTTATCATAATAATTGAGTTCAATAATGTCATTCAATGCATTGTAGTAAGCCACATTGCCTAACACTAGTCTTGAATCGATAGTACTTGCATAACTTTGAGTTTTTACAACCACCATAACTCTACAATTTTATGTATTCAGGTTGTTTTCATATTGTTTTGTTTGAAATCTATATCCATTATATAGATCAAAAGCTTTAAATCTTTTTGCTATATAGTTTGAACCATAATCAAGGGCTTTGATTTCAAAATTGTGATGCCTATCATCGCCAATGTCCAAATCCTTAACCTAAAATCAATATAAGTAACTCAATTTTAATGTCATGACAAGATTTGTTATGTAAATAGTCTACCTTATGTTGAGTCAGACTTCGTTGACAATGAAGTCTTTTGATAACTTTTAAATGTCCTTTGCAATTGATGAAAACATTAATCAAATTTCATTATAAAGTGATTTAGATATGTATATGAATATATTCATTAATCAATACTTACTCTTTGCAGTGTTGAACTATTTATGAATAACTATTGAAAAAAACATAACATTGTGCTTGTACCCATGTTTTTTCATCCATCATGAACCCCTGGACATTGCAATATGGTTGTCCAATATCTAAGAATAAAACTGATTTTGACCATGTTTCATTACCGACATTTTTTTTTACTCTCGCTTGATTTGGTCTTATATAGGTATTGAGAGAAAAATGTCAATCCTCTATAGCAAGGTACGTTTCAACTATCAAACCTATTGGACGTGCTTTATTATAGATATTTGTTCTAAAAAGTGCATGATAACCTGAAGATTAGTAACTTATAAGTTTATTTACAATAGTAAAAAGAAGCTTACTTATTCGTGTTAATACCTTTCAATTAGATACATCTATTGATAATACACTGGCTTGACGAGCCTAGCTTCTACTACCAAATGAGCAACCAAATGCACCATTATAGTGAAAAATATTAGTGGTAATATCTTTTCCATCTCGCAAAGTGTTAACACAATATTCACTTCTAATTGCTCAAGATCATGAACTTGAAGGTTAGCATACAAAGCCTGAAGAAAGCTAGATAGTTCAATCAAAGTTGAACTAACTTTAATGGGCAATGTACCTTATAATACAACTGGAAGAAGTTGTTACATTAAAATATGATAGTCATGAGTTTTTAAACTAGATAATTTATGTTATTTATGAACACATCATGATATGTTTAAGGCATGACCATTTAAAAATTTCACATTCTCTAGCACTTTATAAAAAATTTTCTTTTCATGTGGCATCATAGTGTAACATGTAAGAGGCAAATAGGTTCTCCATGAATCCCATTTTTGAGGCCATAACTCTATTCTGATATTCATTTCCTACATGTCATGATGAGTATTAATGTTATCCTTTAACTTCTTATCAATATTACGAATTGTATTCACCATATTGTTATAAACATTCTTCTCTATATGCATCACATCAAGGTTGTTTTGTTAAATAATACTACTAATAAGGCAATTACAAGAAAATAATTTTTTTTTTCATGTTTTTGGTTTAACCCTATAACTCTTTTATGCATCTTTCCATTGGTGAATTTGATATCTTTTAATTAATCTAATATGTCTAATCTAGATGATATAACTAGACTAGATCTCAATCCGATTATCCTATCAAATGATTTTACATCAAATCAAAACTTGTGACCAATTTTCAAAAATCGCCGATCCCCATAAAACAAAAATTTTTATCATTCCTCAACAAAATAAAGTCTATCTATGTATTACAGTTAGGACATGCAAAAAAACTGTGAGTGCTTCAACTAGCTCAATTACCATAAGCTAGAAAATCATTTATAGTCCACATAATTGCTATATGTAATTAAAAATTTTCTTTAGTTAAAGCATTAAAAGTATCCACTCTCACCTCCCATAATTTTTTCAAGTCTTCTGTCAAAGGTTACATGTAAACATCAATATCATTATTAGACTCAAAAGGATCAGGAATTAACAATGAAAGCATAATTTATCGTTTCATGCACAATCATGGAGGTAAGTTATAGGAAATTCAAATAACCGACCATATGTTATAAATACTTTACATTGCACTAAACAGGTTAAAGCCATTACTCACTAAACCCAATCTAACAAAATAAGGTTCTTGAGCGAATTCAAGGTATTTGGAGTCAAAACTTTTCCATGCTTTTGAGTAAGTCAAATGTCTCATAATTCTATCTTTTGAACACTGTTTGTCATGCCATATCATCAACTGTGAAGATTTAAGGGATATGAATAATCTTTGAAGCTTTGGTTTTAAAGAAAAATACTGTAACACCTTTGCTAAAATTCTTTTTCTTGAAAAAAATTTGAACTTCCTACACCATTAAAAGAATCAATCTTAAAAGTTCTCTAATGAGATGTCTTACAAACTGAGCATACATCATCAAAAACTTTTTCTTTCCAAAATAACATAAAATCATTAGGAAAAGTATCATTTTATCATGCTTAAGTCCTAAGGCATCAATAATCCTTTTGGCTTCATGAAATGATTTTGGTAATAACTCACCCTTTAAGAAAACATCTTTTAAAAGCTTAATTAAGACATCAACAAATTCAATAGATCAATTTAAATTATAAAAGTGTAATATGAATAATAGTTTATTAAAATTTTGATACCTCTGATATAATTCTTTCTTTGCGTCTTCCATTAATTTCCTAAAATCTTTTTCTTGTCCAAGAAAGTGGTTTATATTTTCTTATGGTGTGGTATTGTCAACATTGGATTTTATTGCATTTAGTCTATTATTACATACATCCACATCTTGTCCCAATATCCTAAAAACATTATGTAACGTATCTATCATGTCATTATCTCAAGCAATTTCTTATTCTACTTGAACATCTTAGATAGAACTCTATGTAACCATTGATTCACCATCAAAAAACCAAGTTGTCTACTCTGCATAAAGCCATAAACCAGTAAATGTTCATATATTTCTATTTAATTTTTTTTGGTAGTAATTGACACATTTTTTGCACAGACATAGAACCTTGTTAGTACTTGATTTATCTCAAAATACAAAATTAATAAAGCCATTCAACCCTTGTAAAAATTTTACATTAACTGTGTCAAAACTCATCCATATCTTATAGTTAGGTTATCCATTACAACATATTGACAAATGAATATAGATCTAAAATAATAAGTTATGGAAAAAACCTAAGTCTAACTATTCATGCAATTAGTCAACAACTCATGTTTTAATTCTTGTTTAATCTATGTATAATTCCAAGAGCAAAGGAATGTAAGTCTCATGGCATAACATATATGTTGCCAAAAACTCAATAATATTTCACATCATCTTCCTCTTTTCTCTTTTTCTTTCTTTTCAAGTTTTTGATAATTTTTATTTTTTTTGTTTTATGTTTATTTGTTTAATATACACATGGTGTCGGTCATGCTATTTGTCTAAGATATGAAGAAGAAAAAGATCATGAAGATGAAGTCCATGGCATATTAAGAATTTGAACGAAGAAGAAGAAGATTAATATTTCATGAGGAAGTTACTTCCATGGATGTAGGACTCGCCGCTACGAGTACCCCTGCTGCTGAATAATGCTGGGGAGCTTTTATTAATAATCTGAAAACTCGGGTACCCGCGACGGGAATCCTACGAAAAGAAGATCTGAGCTACTGTACAATACATGCAGAAGTGAAACTGAATATACATCGACTGAATTATACATTGTCTTTCTGTACAATAGGCCTACTGGCCTTTATCATATACATAGATTATTGTTTCTGTACATATGGTTACATAAACATTTACAAAATAACCCCACAGGTCCAAAACATATATATACATACTGAGATCGTGGTGTGGGCCCTCTCTGCCAGCCTCGATCCAACCGCTCCCCAAAAACAGCACGAACCACCTGAAAATGATGGAAGAAGGAGGGGGATGAGTGATAAAGATCACCCAGTAAACGCTCCTTACTTCCCTCAAAACCCAAGCAAGCACAAACAATCACAATAATCAAACATACCTAGGCCTTGGCCCTATTCATACATTTATGCGCTTGCTGGAATCTGGAAACTGATTTACTGAATATCTGAATCACATTCATTTACTGATATCTTATTTATTCATGTCATGATGCGTATGTCATGCCATGCTACTGAAAATACTGTGGATGCATGCATCTGAATACCTCTCTGTACCCGAAGATACCTACTATGCTGATCAGGCTTGGTGAACACAGGGATTTGACATCCTGGCCATGTGGGCTGAACAGTCTAGCTACTGGCTAGAAAGCTGAATTTGTATACTGTTGGACGATCTGACTAGTGTCAGAAGACTGAAACTGTAATGCTGCTGAACATTCTGATTAGTGTCAGAAAGCTGAATCCCACAGATGCCCTCTCGTATTCACCCTATACACTTACCAGTACATCAGGTTCTGAATACTGAATACTACTGAATTCGGATCCCTTGATCCTATCTGAAGCTACATGTAATGCCATGGAATGCATATGCAACTTATTAACTGAATTCATACTCATCTGATGCTTATCTGAAGTAATTTAGCCTTTATTCTGAATTCGCATGCTTAATTAATCAATTAATAGTCATTTTTTGAAAAATCTGCAAGTGCACGGGCTTGTGGGTAAAGCACACGGGTGTGCATGGCTAACACACGAGCGTACAGGTCCTAGACACACGGGCTTGTGCCTGGACGCACGGGGCCGTGCGCTGGTCGTGCGCCTGGCCGTGCAAGCTACTAGAATTTCCTAGACAATTTCACTGAAACCTTACACATGGGCGTGTGTCTGCGGGCACATGGGCGTGTGTGTGCATTTTCTGACCGTGCACACAGCGTGCACACGGGCGTGTGTTATGGAAAACAAAGGCACACGGCCGTGTCATGCAGGCACACGGCCGTGCGTCTTGTTCTTCAACAAGAACACCGTCTGGAAAACGCACAAATTCTCAACCAAAACAACATCAATTTCAAATTCACTTCAAATATGCATTCCCAACATCCCAAATAACACAATTCAAGCCTCAACTTTCACATGCATCAATCATCAAGCATTTCACCATGGAAGCAAGTTCTTTCTCTCACTAAAACATGATCAACCAACATGCAAAGATTCAAGGATGGAAATTCATCATCCAATTCAGCATGCAACATCATATAATCATTCTCAACATTCATCAACATGCAAATAACTCATCTATGACATCAAAATTCACAAAGCAAGCCGGGAAACTCAAGGAAAAGGTAAGCGAACACTTACCTCACGCCATTGCCTCTGAAAGCTAATCTTTTGAACTATTTTCTATGCTCTCTAGCTTGATCGGGAGCTACTTGCTACTGGATTTCCTCTCTAAGGTTGGGAGGAACTGAAATGGAAGAGAGAAATACTGATAATGCAAAGTGGGTGAGAAAAGAAACAAATTTCTCTCGGCTCTCACATTTATACTAAGCCATGCACGGGCGTGCATCAAAGGTGCATGGGCGTGCACAAGGGAAAATAAGCATTACTTACTTCCCGTTCACTAGCCTGATCAAATCCTTCCGAAAGGATTCCCATGAAGCCACACAGGCTCTGGAAACTTACTAACTCACCCCTGAACTCATCTAGACTCCCAATCTCTTTCTGGATTTCGTTTCTAACCTCAAAACTCTTCTCCTAAAGGTTTTCTAACCTGGGATGCTACATTTCCTCCCCCCTTATAAAAATTCTGACCCCAAAATTTATCTGAATAACTCTGGGAACTTATCCTTGATCTCAAACTCTACCTCCTTGTTCCTGAGAACCTTGACCTTGTAGTTGAGAATCTGCACTGGTAGTTCTTGATAACTCAAATCCTCTGCCAACTCAATCTCTGAAAACTGAAGCACATGAGAAGGATCTCCCACATACTTACTCAACTGAAACACATGGAAAACATTATGAATCTTGTCCATGCTAGCTGGTAAAGCCAATCTGTACACAACTGTCCCCACTCTCTCAAGTATCTCGTAGGGACCAAAAAATCTAGGTGCTAACTTTCCTTTTCTGCCAAATCTGAAAACTTACCTGTACGGAGCAACCCGCAGAAACACTCTGTCGCCTACTGAAAACTCAATCTCTCTGCGTCTCAAATCTGCATAGCTCTTCTGTCGATTCTGGGCTTGTCTCATTCTCTGTCTGATAATCCTGATCTGCTCAATCATCCCCTGAACTATCTCTGGACCCATAACTGTCTCTAGAGAATCTTTCTCTCCAATCTCATCCCAATGAAGAGGAGATCTATATTTCCGACCGTACAACACCTCAAATGGAGCCATTTGAATCGTTGCCTGATAGCTGTTGTTATAGGTAAACTCTATGAGGGGAATTAACTCTGCTCAATCGGTCTGGAAGTCCATACAATAAGCTCTGAGCATATCCTCTAGAATCTTGTTAACTCTCTCAGTCTGCCTATCTGTCTGAGGATGATAAGCTGAATTGAACTGCAATCTGGTCCCCAAGGCTCTCTGCAATGATCTCCAGAAAGCTGACAAAAATCTGGAGTCTCTGTCTGACACTATCATCCTAGGAACACCATGAAGTCTGACCACCTCTCTGATATACAATCTCCCCAACTGATCTATAGACATACCCTGTCTGACTGGCAGGAAATGAGCTGACTTGCTGAGTTTGTCCACTATCATCTATATACCATCAAATCCTCTCTGAACTCTGGGAAGACCAGAAATGAAATC
>JAJEJH010002092.1:0-12048 GCA_026122585.1 Anacardium occidentale
TTGCTTAATTTTGTGGCTCCTTTGACATGAGAGAATGGTATATCGAATTTCTAATACCCATCATTGTAGCTCTTCACAAAATATCTGGATTATAGAAAGATACGAAGTTAGAGAAATTGATACAGACAAAAAGAAATTAATGCGATATGGATGATAAAACAAAAGTTGGGGATTCTGTGGCAACTTCCAGAAATTAAAGAAAGCAAAAAGTGATATGTGTGGTGTTTGTTCCCGCAAGACAAGAGAAGGGCGTGGTTCACAGCCCTTTTATCACTTTATCTCTTCACATTGCTTTCTCAACCTCATACTTTCTTCTTATTGTCTTCCAAATCCCTTCATTTTTACTATTTTCCTTCTCTCTATCTCCCTGTTGGTGCCTTCGTCCTTGTGGCATTTTTATTATTTGTGGCTCTCAGATTTTTTGTCTTCTTAACAAGTATGCTTTTAAATGACTAATTTTCAATCTCAGCATGGTGCTTTAAAAATGCTTATAAAAGCATAAACACTGCAAAAGTGGCATTGGCATAGCATAATTCACCGCCGCAAGATGAGTGTTGTTTCACCCTATCTGCTACGTGTGGCTGCCAACGGTGTCCCATCTTGACAGTTGATTGGCTCTCCCGCGCTCTTATAAAACTGAATTTTCTCTTTCAGTCTCTGACTTCCTTATTTAACTTACCGCCCACGCTTCACTCTCTCTTTCTTCTTCCTCAAACAATCCATAGGTCCGTACTCTTCTTATATATTTTAATGTTTTCTTTGTAAGTTCTACGTTTTATTGTGTTGTATGCATGCATACGTTTGTATTTTAACATTTTTTGTGTATACGTTACAAGTTCTACTCTTTCATGCTGTATACACAATTTGTAGTTTTAATAATAATTGTGTAATTTTAATATAAAATTTTGACTAAATTGTTATTTTTAACATTAAATTGGAACAATCAGAGCACATGAGAGTTTTGATGTTTGAAATTATGCTTTCTGTGCCTAAGATATTATATGCAGATTATATGGAGTATGAGCTTGTGAATGATATTTCAGTTTCAGTTTGGGGTGGATATGAGACTGGGTTGGCCGGGGCTCGGTTTGGTGTTCAATATGAGTCAAGCTAACTCGATTCATCAACTCTTTGAAACTAGTCTGTGACTTTTCATCTTCTTCTATGATTTTTCATTTTATCTTTGCTTTTGGTGACTCTTTTCTTCTTTTCCGAACTTATTACCAACTCCAGGCAAATGAATTTGAGTTTAAACTAGTCATTTTAAATTCAAACCAAGTTTTAAGTGTGATTCAAATGCATCCCTAGTTTCAGTTCTGATATTGTAAGCTGAAATTCCTTGGATGCGTTTCTATTTGTCTTTTTGTTTTGGTTGCTTATGCTAAACTGTAATATATATATATATATATATATATATATATTTGGTAACAAGCAATTCCTGTTGAATCGCTGAAACAGGATAATCCCAGATATTTGACGTATATTACCCTCTGCAAGTCTTTTAACTATCTCCTTTTACCATTAGCTCAGGTCATTTTTATGTTTTCCTTTAATAGGTCTTCTGAAAATTTGATATATGGTCTAATTTTGAGCTTATTATTTTATATTTTCGAAAAAAATGCGTATAGGATATATTTTCAACTTCTTAAATGAATTGAGGAAACTCTTGTCAAAAAGTTCAAGTCAAGTCAATTTTTTTTCATTTTAATTTGTTAGATTATGTCCGATATGGTTGCAATAATTGTTTTTTGGGAACATATAATGAGTTATATACATGATAATTAATAATATTACTGTTTCTGTGAAATCTGGTGCATAGCTTATTTATATCCGAGTGTCAGTACAATCTCAAAACCAAGTTGTACTTCAAGGATCGGTTGCTTCTCTGGTTTTGCTCTTCTCAGTCCAGTTGAATTCAAAACTCTTTTGTTAAAATTGTAATTTTTTAAAATTCTAAATTTAATTTGATTTTTACTCCTGGTTGTAGGTGTTAGTTCTTCGTGGTAATTGTTCTTGTATGCTCAGGATTTCCTTGTTTTGCATGTCTAAGGATGATATGAATTTAATTGAGTAGTAACCAGTGAGGAAAATAAAAAAAAGGTTGCAAGTTTGGTGATGAATGTGGAGTTCTCAAAGTTTTAGCTCTAGAAAAATGTATATGATCGCCGGCTTTGGAGAGAAATCTATGATTGATATCTGTTTTTCATTTTTTTGACTTCTTAGCTGAGGTGTTTCGAAACATTGAAGCATCTAGAAATTGTCAAACTTCAGCTTTTCAGTGACATTCCAAGGCGAGGAAGATGGACTACGTGTATGGACCAGGAAAGAACCATCTGTTTGTTCCTGGGCCTGTTAATATCCCAGACCCTGTCATTCGGGCAATGAACAGGAACAATGAGGATTACCGGTCTCCAGCAATTCCAGCAATGACAAAAGTTCTTCTTGAGGATGTTAAGAAAGTTTTCAAGACGACTTCTGGAACTCCATTTCTGATCCCAACCACAGGTATTGTTATTCTCAGATGAGTTAACTTTATTGTTTTACTTATAGTTTATGTGTTGTTAGTCTTGAAAAGATTGTATCTCGTGTCAAATAGGATTCTAATTAGTTGATAGTAAGCTGGTTTGAGTTCTGATACAGATAAGGTCTCTGGGTGATTAACATTTGTGCATATGATTATAAGTGTATGGGAGTGCTTTTTAGAAGAATGATCGGATTATTTATACAACTTTCTGAATTTGAAATATTCACATTTCTTTGAAGGATGCTTTTTCATCTAAAAATGAAAAACGAATTGTTAGGTAAACAATGTCATTTATTTTGTTGTCATAGTCTCTGTTTGTTGATGTTGCTATTCTGTTTTAGGTACTGGTGCTTGGGAGAGTGCACTTACAAATACTTTATCACCTGGGGATCGAATTGTGTCTTTTCTGATTGGCCAATTCAGTTTGCTTTGGATTGATCAGCAGCAACGTCTAAACTTCAATGTTGATGTTATTGAAAGTGATTGGGGTCAAGGTGCTAACCTCGACATTTTGGCATCGAAACTGGCTGAAGATACTGCACACACCATTAAGGCAATTTGCATTGTCCATAATGAGACAGCAACTGGAGTTACCAACAACTTGTCTAAAGTGAGAAAAATTCTTGGTATGTGCATATCTTGCTCTATAGAGTTTGACTTCTGCTTGTAAGGATGCCTAACTTCATCTATATAAATCTAAGCCTGTGCAAGCTAACCAAACTGTGAAGTGTGTATAGTTTGTTTCTTCATTTGTTGGTTTTGATCTTAATCAGAATTCTGTAAGGCACACTGCATTAAAAAGGTTTCAGAAGCGGCTGTTGAGTAAACAATAATTACTTAACCATTATCTACTTTTGGGATTTATAAGAGAGATTCCATATTTTGTGTCAATTTTCAGATGATTACAGGCACCCAGCTCTTTTCCTTGTTGATGGAGTGTCCTCCATTTGTGCTCTTGATTTTCGTATGGATGAGTGGGGAGTGGATGTGGCTTTAACCGGCTCTCAGAAAGCTCTTTCTCTTCCCACTGGACTGGGTATTGTTTGTGCAAGCCCCAAAGCTCTGGAGGCCTCCAAGACTGCAAAGTCACTGAGAGTTTTCTTTGACTGGAAGGATTACTTGAAGTTCTATCAATTGGGAACATATTGGCCTTACACCCCTTCTATCCAACTGTTGTATGGGCTGAGAGCTGCTTTGGATCTGATATTTGAAGAAGGCCTCGACAATGTGATTGCAAGGCATACCCGTTTGGGCAAAGCTACCAGGTGAGGCCTTTCTGGCTTCATTGTATTTGTATTGATGTAGTTTTCCAAATTATCTGTAGGTATGAGATACAAACACATAATGTTCAAACATCTATTATTGAGTTGAGTTTGCTCAGTGTTATGCCTTGAAGGGACTGAACCTTCGAGTCTGAGCTGTGGCATGAAAAATGTGTCGGGGAATTCTAGTAACTCGTAAATTTCCTTTTTATTAAGGAATATAATTTGAGTTGTGCTCTAACAGGGCCTCGAAATTTGAATGTAGGCTTGCTGTGGAGGCATGGGGATTGAAGAACTGCACCCAACAAGAAGAATGGTACAGTGACACTGTGACTGCTGTGCTTGTTCCCCCTTGCGTTGACAGCACAGAAATCGTAAGAAGGGCATGGAAGAGATATAATTTGAGCTTAGGTTTGGGTCTTAACAAAGTAGCTGGAAAGGTATTTAGAATAGGGCATCTTGGACACTTGAACGAGGTACCATTCATTTACTAAAGGTTTTGTATGCAAATATCATATATTTCATGTCATGATTTTAGAAGTGATCCTTTGCATCATGGATGAAAAAGTTTTTTGGCAGACTATAGCCACAATTATAATTTCAAACGATGTTGATACTGCAACTCTTCATCCTTCAAATGCTGCTTTCATCAAGTAGTTCACACCTCATGTTGTTTCATATGCACGCTTTCCTGGAGAATACTCAATTGTCCACGCTCTTTGAATTGACAATATGTGGCATGATTAATTAGCCATGTTTTCCATCTCAAGTGATATACTAGAATTACAACTCATTAGAATTGCTTCTGAAGTTGCCTGTCTGTGCTTAATCTGTGTATATTCTTCATTAATTTTCAGTTGCAACTGTTGGGGTGTCTTGCTGGTGTGGAGATGGTACTAAAAGACGTAGGCTATCCAGTTAAGATGGGAAGCGGAGTTGGAGCTGCTAGCGCATACTTACAGGTCAACACTCCACTAATCCCTTCCAGGATTTGATGCGCCAGCAGCCCATGTACTCAATTTTCTTTAATCCCTTACTTGAGCCCACCATGTAAAAAATGTATAATTTGCTTTCCTTTTTTTGCATCCTCTTGATACTTGCCTAGTCTCCTTCTTGATACATTGTCTATGTATTATCATATACTTGGAACTTCTTTAATCCAATCAACCGTTTTATTTTCTTATTTTATAAGCTTCATATCTGAGAGATGTCATTTTTTCTAGACAAGGAAAGTTCTCTGTGTTCTCAAGAAATCTTCCCTGTGATTCCTGAACTCTTTGATGCAGTGAGAGCCACAACAAAACAATATTCAGTGCTTGGTCCCATCTCATTTCATGTTTTCTTCTTTCTTTTCACTAATTTCTATGATGATAAAATTGTGATACTGATTGAAAAAAATACCGGGGCTTTCGAAATTCCACCACTCAAATTCAACTTGGAAAATGCCTCAATCTATGTAACAAAACAACTGCAAAATGGGGTTTAGACCTTCTTCAATTTATGCATGGTCGTGGTCGTGCATGCACATGCACGACTGAGACCAAAAGCGTGTCCTATTGGAGAACGATCGTGCATCTTAGAGTCATGGTTTTGTTCCTTTTCTAATTTTACATGACCGTGTTTGAGAGGTTACGATCGTGTATAAGTAGAGTTTTGCAGGCACACACACATAACGCATGACTATATGTCTATGCATGATCGTGCGTCCTGAAATGCATGATTGTCCACAAATAGAAATTTCAGAATAAGAATGAAAAAACTAGAAGTTATATCTAGGACCCTCAGAATAAGAATAAGAATGTTAAATAAGCTTAAGAAGGTTACATAACCATAGTTAAAGCTTATACAAGTTAAAGAAATCAAAGCAGACTAGAAACAAGATAAGTAAATAAGTAACAGAATAAGATACAAAAGTAGAAATTACCAAACAAAGAATAAAAGTTATAGAATACAGAACGGAAGGCTAAAAGCTACAAAATTAACATAAAAACCCGATACATGAATGCAAAATCATAAATTAGAATAGTATACCAAGAAACATAGCACAATACCAAGTTATAGAATTAGATTTTAGAATTTTATATAAGGATACTGAATAATATTGAATCAAAATACCAAATAACGAACTGATAGATATATAATAGAATACAAAATAGAAATTTAAGTTTACACAAATTATTCCAGTTTACTCAGAAATCTAAGTTTATGCAAACATGAGAAAGTTAACAAGTAAATACCCTAGAACAGTAACCTAAACATCAAAATAGCTCACACATAACTTATTAATAAGTTTGATAAGTTACAAAATCAAAAACTTCAGTAAGCAATACATGAAACAAAACTTTAACACTTAACCTAGTTTAAACATAATTTAATTAGAAAAAAAGAGATAATAAGATATCATACATAATAAGTATTGACATGATATAACAGACTAAAATAGTATTTTCAAAAAGGGATCAAATAATTCATATGTATGTTTTTAAAGTAGAAAAAAAAAATGATGTTTTGAACGTCATTTTAGGGGTGGATACACGCAGGGACATTTGTGAGTTCGCATACTGTTAGAGAGAAAAACTAGCAGCAATTAGAAAGAAAGATATATGGTCATTAACTAAGTTAGTTAGACAGAGAGTGTTGGTTGTGTATCAGTTTTCAGCTTATTACTCATATATGAGTACGGTAGAACTCATATGGTCAGAGTATCAAATCTTTGTATTCATCAGTCTAATTAGTATCGTAAGTATTTGCGGATACATAGAGATTTCAGTTATAGTTTTTACTTAATATTATAGTCTTTTAGGATCTTCAGATCTTAGTAATAGTTTTAGAAAAATATTTTCAAAAAATAGGTCTAAGGGCCAATAAATGATTTTCAGCACAGATAGATATGATTTTAGCATACTTTATATTATGTCATATGTAGCATGAAACAAAGCAAAGCAGAGCAAAGAAACTATGGAAAGTGACTAGAAAACAAAGTAAAACTTATCAAATAACTTGATAAGTAATAGAAATGTATAAAACATCAAATATGTACAAAACATTAAAGATGTAATAGAATAAGCAAGTTGCAAAATAAGTTAGAAACAGAACATTAGACAAGAAACAAAATAAAGCTCAAAATCAGAAATAGAAAAGAAGTAAGTCTGGAAGAAGAGTTAAGTGTAACAAGTCACGCCAATCTTAATATTTATTACTATATATATATATATATATATATAACATGACATGAACTAGAAATATAGACAACAAGATAACCAAAGAAAAGAGAAGCCTATATGGCAAGAAACAAGTTAAGTATAGTTTATCTAATAAGGAAATATGATAAGTCAAGTACAAAGATCAGAATAGATTGCGTTAAGAAACAAGATGAGTAAAAGGAAGAGATTATAAATGACATCAGCTAAGAATCTAGATAAAAAAAAGGAAATCTAGAGTGTTGTGGCCAGTCATAAAAGTATAATAGAATAGAAATCTACTTCAAGGTAAAAATGGAAATTACTTACTGAGTGATTCATCACTCATCCCTTTTAGTTTTCTTTCTTGCAGGTCAGTGATTCGGGAAGCTGAGTTAGAGCATGAGATGATTGGGGAGTGAGATATGATTCTTAATGGGTCTTTACCTATATTCAGTTAACATGTATAGTTTTGTATGTATGTACGCATATACATATTGTTTATTCAATTTTTAATAGATACATATTGGGCTCGCATCTTTTGTATAGTGCTTATGCATATGATGCACAGTATTATATATGTTCAAATATTATTAAATAGTATTAAAATGTGTCTTTCTTTTAGAATAATACATATTGGGTTTTAACATATCATTGTAATTTCATTTAAAGCACATGTGTTATATCTATTTGTATCTATTTTGTATAGGATATATGTACAACATGCATAGTTTATTTTATATAATGATAGTATATAATGTGTTTTGGTACGTTATATAGTATTTTCAGTATATTTATGTTATATATTTCTGCAGAATGCATGTTTTTAGATAAATATGTGTGGGACTTTTGTTATATATTAAAAATCATTAATAAAATAATAATGAAAAATAATAATAGCAGTAGTAAACAGTAATATTTAGTAATAGGTGTCACGGGCAAGCACATGAGTGTGTGTAAGTAGGCACATAATCGTGTGTCACCTGTTTATAACATTAAAGTTAGCATGCTAATGCAATTAGAAAAAGAATATGATATATCTTTCACCGAGGTAGACATATGCCCGTTTGTGGATCATACAACTTAAATTTCAACCTTATCTAACTGTCAATGATTTGGATTCGATATATAACTTAGACATACATCTGTTGAACCCTTGTGGATTTTGAATTGATGCAAAACATATGTTAAAATATCTAACTGATTCATGCATATATCGAATATATCAAAAGGATCAAAAGGTTTATTTTTTGCAGAAATTATCTAATACATGATCGTGTGTAATCAGACCGCACAATCGTGTTATATTTTATTACAATTCAGATTTGCTTAAAGAAGGCACATGACCATGTGCATAAGGCACATGACCATGCACATGAGGCACACGGTCATGTGTAAAAGGCACATGACCATGCGCAGGACGTACACGGACATATGTAAAGGTGCATGACCATGCACATGAGGCGCATGACCATGTGCCATGAAGAAATTTTTCTACACGGCCGTGTAATAGAAATACACGCCCGTGTGAATGGGGTGCATGACCATGCACATGAGGCGCATGACCATGTGCCATGAAGAAATTTTTCTACACGCCCGTGTAATAGAAACACACGCCCGTGTGCAAAGAAAAAATTCAGCCGTGCGTCTCCCGTGCGCTGATCGTGCCTGGACCCGTGCAAGCTTCTGGAATCTGGAGGCATCTGAAGAAAATTAACACACGCCCGTGTGTTGCAAATATGCACGCCCGTGCTTGCACAAAATTGACCGTTGGAATGTGCAGAAAAAGGAAGCACGACCGTGCATCAAGAGGACACGCCCGTGCAACTTTCCAGAAAGGCTCCAACGGCTCTCAAATCAGCAGCAACGGCTAGAATTTTCCATTTCCTATAAATTGGAGCTGATTTGAAGATACAAGGGTTAGAGAATCAGGCCTAAGACTTCCATTCTTCTATTCTCTAAACTCTTCTCCATTGTTCTCTCACAAAAGCTTAGTTGTAAACCTTTAGAGAGAAACCTTGAGCCAAATTGTTGTATCAGTCTTGTGAGGCAAAAACATTGTAATTTTCCACAAACCCGTGGGCGCAATCCCGTGAAACTAGTGTTGGGGCGTAATCCCTGTTAAAACTAAGTTAAGGGCGCAATCCCTTGTATCAAAACTAGTGTTAAGGGCGAAATTCCCTTGTCAAAAAAAAACTATTGTAACTTCGGGGTTGAAGTTAGTGGAAGAAAAGTCTTCAAGCGGGGTTGCTTGGAGTAGTGGACATAGGAGGCGTGGAGAAGCTCCGAACCACTCTAAAAATCGGCTGAGCAATTTTTTTCCCTTACTCTCTTTATTTATATTTGCTTAGTCATTTAATTGTGCTTAATTGTTTTTATATATATGCATGTTGTGTTGGTTGAATAGGAAAGGAATTAAGATTTCAAAGATTTTTCAAATAACCTATTCACCCCCCCTCTAGGTAATTTGCCATATTGTTTTTGGGTTTTAACAATTGGTATCAGAGCTTGGGCTCTAGTTTTCGAAAATCTAACGGTTTTTAGAGCTTAAGATCCGTTTTTGAAACTTAAATGGCAAATATTTTTCAAAAACCATTTTTCGAGGAAGGAGGTAGTTCAAATAGGCCACCCTTATTTTGTGGTGTAAATTATAGTCAATGGAAAATTCGTATGAAATTTTTTATTCAATCCATTGATTATAAACTTTGGAAAATTATTGATAAGGGTGATTTTGTCCCTATTAATCCAAATACAAATTTGCCCAAGAATGAATTTGAATTTAATGAAAATGATGAAAAATTGATGAGTTTAAATTCAAGGGCATTAAACATGCTGTTTTGTGCTTTAGATACCACGGAATTTAACCGTGTCTCTTCTTGTGAAACAGCATATGAAGCTTGGATGGTCCTCCAAATGACTCATGAAGGTACAAGCCAAGTGAGGGAATCCAAGGTGGAAATACTTTTCCGTGAATATGAGCTCTTTGAGATGAAGAAAGATGAGAGCATCACGAAAATGTATAAGCGATTCTCAAACCTAGTGAACGAATTAAGAGGATTAGGAAAAAGGTTTGAGAATGTGGAGTTGGTCAAGAAGGTGCTAAGATCATTGCCGGAAGCTTGGAGTATGAAGGTAACGGCAATTGAAGAATCGAAGGACTTGACCAACATGGGCATGGACGAATTGATCGGGAGTCTTTTAACTCACGAAATGAAATGGATGCCCAAGAAAGAGGAGAAAAGAAAGAACATCGCACTCAAGGTTGAGGAGGATACAAGTGAAGATGAAGAAAACTCAACCGAAGAGGAGAGCTCAATGGATGAAGAGGATTTGAAGATGCTCTCCAAGAAGTTCAGCAAGTTTCTCTCAAAAGGAAAGAAGAAAAAGAAAGAAAAAGTGGTGACTTGCTATGAGTGCGGAAAAGAAGGACATTACCGGCAAGAATGTCCTCGGATGAAGAAAAAGAAGAAATCGAAAAAGAAAATGCTTGCCGCATTAAGCAAGGAAGATTCGGACGACGAAAATGAAGAAGAACGAGTCTCCTTGTGCTTTTACACCAACAAGGAATGAAAAAGTGGTGTAGGAAAGTCATTACTCCAAGTAAGTGTCTAAATCCATATTTATATGTTTTACTTGGTTGATGATGATGATCTTAGCCATGTTGTAACTGTGATGAATTAATATGCATATTTTTTTTGCCATGAATGTTTGATTGAGCTAAATTGATGCAAGAATGATATGTATATATGCTTATGTTATAACATGTGCATGATTTGAAATTCATGTCAAGAATGAATCAAACTTGCCTGTGTTGAGTGCAAATGGCATGAATTCATATAGTAAGTGTCCCCCATGGTCAAAACATGCAAAAATAATTTGATTGATGTGT
Organism: Anacardium occidentale; assembly: GCA_026122585.1. Taxonomy (NCBI): domain Eukaryota; kingdom Viridiplantae; phylum Streptophyta; class Magnoliopsida; order Sapindales; family Anacardiaceae; genus Anacardium; species Anacardium occidentale. The sequence goes on from JAJEJH010002092.1 coordinate 10,855, forward strand.
TTTGATCAAAGTTTGCATTGAATGTTTTGAATTCCCCATTATTCCCCAAGAATTTGCAAATATGTTTCAAATATGTGAATTATGGTTAAATTATGTTTAAACATGTTTGAAATATGTTTTTAGTTTACTTTCAATGATTTAACTTGAATAAAAATTATTTTTAAAAGATTTGAAAAAATGTTTTGAAAAAACTCCCTGTGTCAAATTGCAGTTTTCTGCAGATTTTATGGGTTTTATAAGTCATACACGACCGTGCATGTGAGTTGCATGACCGTGCATGATACATTTGCCCAGTTACGGTTCCGTGCTTAAATGATACACGACCGTGCATGTCACGAAATCAGACATACACGCCCGTGTAAAGCATCAACACGACCGTGCTTGACACAAATTGCAGAAAATGTTTCAGTTTTATAATCTTTCAATTTTCTGCAAATATCCTTCCTATGTGCTTTAATGATCAAATTCTTTTAGATGAAAATGATGAATTTAATGCATATGATTATTCAAAAAGGGGGAGAAATAAAAAATTGAATGCTCCTTAATTGAAAATGTGTGTTATTGTGAGGGGGAGTATTTATATTTTTTTCCAATTGGTATCAGTAGTAGTATTCATTTTCTATCAACTATTGGTATCATAATCTTTGAAAAAGGGGGAGTAAAAGTTGTCTTTTCATAAGGGGAGAAAATTTCATATATGTGCATAAATTGATAAAAATATTTTTTAAGGGGAAGAATTTTTTTTGTGCTAAATTGAAAATGTGTCTTTTAACATACATTTTTTATTTATAACAAAAAGGGGGAGACATGTTAGGTATGTTAAAATGATATTGAATATTTTTGATTGTGAATATGAATATTTTTGATAAAATTTTATATTTTGTGCTTAAATGCATTTTAACATAAGTTTTGTCATCAAATCAAAAAGGGGGAGATTGTTGAACCCTTGTGGATTTTGAATTGATGCAAAACATATGTTAAAATATCTAACTGATCCATGCATATATCGAATATATCAAAAGGATCAAAAGGTTTATTTTTTACAGAAATTATCTAATACATGATCGTGTGTAATCAGACCGCACAATCGTGTTATATTTTATTGCAATTCAGATTTGCTTAAAGAAGGCACATGACCATGCACATGAGGCACACGGTCATGTGTAAAAGGCACATGACCATGCGCAGGACGTA
>JAJEJH010002093.1:0-12033 GCA_026122585.1 Anacardium occidentale
AAAGGCCGTGAAAAAAAAAACCGATGAACAATTAGCAAAGACTAAAACAGATAAAAAAAGGAAAAGCATGACAAGCATACAATTTATTTAGAAACATATAGAGTTGGATACATACTATATGCACAAATAATGTAGAGTTGGACAGACAGTATATGCACAAACACAGGTTTATTTCTGGTGATAATAATTCCTATGAAAACAAAAAGCATCAATATAATAAGTTAACATGAACCCAATTCCATGCATCCCAAAAACTTTTTACCCTCTATAATCAGCAGATAATAGATTAATAAGAAGGTAGGAACAAAATTAATGGAAGCGTTGGATAAGTTGCAACATGCAAAGAATCAAGAATGTGGCTCTCCACAAATAATTTCTCAAAGCGATACATAGAAAATATCCAAGAATTAAACTTACAAGCATGTTGAGCCAAACATACCAATGGAATATGCTAAAAAACTAACAAAGAATAAGACGCAATGACACATCTAATACAGAAGACAGGTGATAAAGGAGAAGACAGGTCAAAGAAGGAGAGAAAGATAACAGTTTCCAACAAATGATTCATGATTAAGTTGTATTCCACAAAAAGTGTGAATTATATGACAAGCACTTGGCAAAAAAATTCCTTTTTTCTTTTTTTTATAAGTTACATAGATAGCCTTAAGAATTCAGAGCTAGTCAATGATACACATTCTAACCTTTGCAAGTGAAACATGTCAATGTATGACAAAAATTAAAAATTAAAATAAAAAAATTATCAGCACCTTAAATATAGAAGAAGGAATAATTTTCCACAATACCTTCAAAAGAGATCTTAGATAAGCAAGCCTTCTCTATCGTTAACAAGGCCATCCATTTTGGGCTTAACTCAGGCCTCCCTGTTCCATCATCGTCTCCACAACTTGATTTCAATTCCTTGCAACTGACAAGGATTTTTTCAACTTTGGAAAGAATGGCAGAAGAACTAGAATCTAAGGTTTTAGTTGCATCTTGTATGCTGTCAGCATTCTTACGTAATGCCAAAAGCTTAGAACCTATTTTTCGTACTTTGCCTTCAGCAGTGGTAGAAATCACTGGCTTCAACAAATTAATTAGAAATTGAATGCAGCTGTGTGATTCCAAGAGGTGATCATCTTGACCCTGATAAAGTAAAATTTAAACAGAATTTTAAAATTCTAACAGGAGCTAAAAATGTTTCCAGAAAATGCAGGTCAATTCAGTTTTTAAACAAACTGAGGAACAGTTTTGGGTGGATCAAGAGAGACAAAGAGAACAAACCAGTTGGAACAATAAGCTTTTCGGCCCCAAAATTAAGAATCAACGTAATGCTTCTCTTTATGAAATTATACTCCATTACCAATAAAGAAACTCTGTACATATATAGGTGTAATCACACAAACAAAGGCCCTACACATTATTTTGAGTTGCTCAGATAATTTAAATATATGTTACAATACGTTATTGTATATTGTGAAGGTTTTGATTTATATCTTAAAACATCACTGGTAATTACACATTTATATCGTCTTCATCTTTGCTGGGGACAGTTCAAATTATACAGAGCATCAATCACTAAGCAAAGAAAATTACAGCTTACATCACTAGTCAAAATGTAAAGAAGTGCACCAGCAGCTAAATTGCTGAGTGAGTCATCAAAGCTGAGACCCAAAATAGCATCAATTATAGTCCTTGCCAACCTGGAAACAAGTTGCAGATATTAATTAAAGCATCAGTAGTCATAGCACAACAATTTTAATTTCTTCAAGACAGGAAGTCAACCTTATGCAAATAATTTATTGGATGTAGATGATATAGTTAACGGCCAAAATAAAATTACTCATTCAGATGCCATCACATCGATGGAACAACCCTTTTCATGCAAACACGAGAACTTAGTATCCCAAACCATCAGGTTCAGTGTCATAAACTTAAGATGAAATAAAAATAACATTACAAAAGGTAAGAGAACCAGAAGATATCACAAGTGTTATACATCCTGTAATAAATAACCACATATGTTTAGCATATTCAAGTGTATACGACATTCCATTGACACCTCAAACAATACTCTGTCAAATCCCTTCTAAGAGAAGGTCATAGGTCAAATAGAAAAAGTTATTGATACACCACTGACCCCCAAGTTGTAGGCTGATAAAAAAGGTGTAGCAAAAGTATTTAGACTTAGCATACTTCCCCTCACATGCATGGCAGAATCTAATAAACAATCTTGCTTAATGGAACCAAACATAACCAGCACATAGGAAGACCCTAGCCCACAAACACAAACTCGTAATTAACTGAAGAGTAATAGTATACATACAAAAAAATGTTCAAAAACTAGAATACAAATTAATGTGGAATTATTCTTTAATTGTACAACATCATTTACTGACAGTTAAAGAAAGTGAATTTTTATATACAGCCTACAATTCATTTTGCATCATGTCAATTTTACAAAAATTTATTATACAAAGATCATATGTTCACTAAGACTCTTAACAAAATGGTGAATTCGAGCACAAAACATGACAAAGTTGGTTTCAATTGCTTAAGATGACGAGAATAGTCCCAACACTTGCAATGAAACTCCAACAAACGTGTGATTATGCTTAAGGCACAGAAGTAGCTCAGCTCCTACACATGCATCCTGTTAGGATAAGGATTATATTAATTAGGATTAATATTGAAAATATTTCATTACATTGATTATGATAATAATTAGGGTAATATTTGAATAATTTATGGGTAATAATTTGAATTTGAAAATTAGGGTATAATTTAATTAGGATAATACTAATATAGGATAATAGTTCATTGGGACTATCATTCAGGTCAAATAAATGGGATTGGAGAGTTATGAAACATGTATGGTACGTATAAAATTGGATTATGGAGTTATGAAACATGTATGGAAGGTACAGGTAGTATATATAAAGAGGAGATAAGATGGTAAACAGGAAGGAAGAAAAATACTGTCTTTGAGTTTAAGGCAGCCTTTGGTTGATTGGGAGGTGCTAGCACCTCTTATTGCCAACATTGTTCCATATTAGAGTATTTGTTCTGTTTTAGAGGTTCATATCACATCACTTCACAAAAACCAATTGAACATGCTTAAAATTCACCGAATTCATCCTCATACATTAGCAACACCTAATATCTTAAGAAAGCTTGACTGCCAGTGAGACAGTTTATCTTCCATTTGGAAGCAGTAGCTGAAGAAAGTCTGAGATGAAAATAAAATCTTAATAAACCATGTGGTTTTTTAAAGAAAAGAAAACTCACTAGAGAACCAAGATTGAACATCCTCCTTCCATTAAAAAATAGTAATAGTTGCAGGTACTCTAAAGAACATATAGAACAAAATAACATAAAAATTATGTTGAGCCCAGATGACATTGCTGATACTATTAGATTTACAAATTAGGAGTTAACTTAAACTTTTTATTTGAAACCAAGTTTAATGCTCAACCCAGAAAACCATCAAAAGCTATAAAAATGGAGTTGATTTTTGTTACATCAAGCCACAAACTGCTAATAAGTAACTTCTACACCTAGGCAGAATGATATAGGCCTTAGTATAGTGGGCCATTTTCATTTAGAATTGGACTGCTTTGTGCAGAAGTCCAGAAGTCCATGAACTGCTAATTCTACTTTCTTGTTGCTTCGTTTAGATAAGGGAATTGTTAGGAAAAATGTTACATAACATTCAAAATATAGTCAGTAAAAAGAAACTGTTCTCATGTTGAGAGAATTCACAAGCTTTCTTCCTTTTCTCTCTTGTTTCTTGTATTCTCTTCTCATTCTTTTCTTCCAGGTTACATTAATGGTATTGGAGCCTTTGGATTCTGAAAGCAATGGTGGAGGCTATCACCAAACAATTGCAGGAGTTGTCTAATGATCAAAAGGAACTCAAATGTGTGGAGGGTTAAACAAAGGGAAGGTTTGAATGATTAAAAGTGAAGGTTGATTCTTGAATAAATAAACAGGCACACGAGCTCAACAGCATAAGCCAACTGCTTGAGACAATGCTGCAGAACAATGTTCAAGGAGCGAGTAAGCAAGCTATGGAGAATGATGGGAAAGATTCTCAGCCACATGGAGTTGAGGGATCATATTTCAATGAAGGGTCAGAATTTCGGTTAGCATTTGGAAGTTGCGAGGGACCAAAGATTGTCACTCTAATAGCAATTGTTGCAAACTCAGTTTGAATTGAATAATCTTAAGTATTTTATTGACAGAAGGAAAAAAGATTACAATCACAAAAACCTTATATCTTTGGCGCTCCGCCAAGAGATAGCTGGTATTGCTCCACCTCCCAGAATAAAGTACTGCATTGAACATAAATTCTCATATGCTCTCCCCTCATCCCTCCGAAAACCCTATATTTATATAATTAGAAACCTATCCAAATTGGACTGTAATACTAATTGATAATATTATTTATTAAATTAAATTCCTAATTGGACTCTAATATAATCTTCCTAATCTTAACAAATTCCTAAATAACTAAATTCTAAATTATTTCCAATCTACCTTGGGAGCCTAACAATTAAAAAGGTTAATACGGAAATGGGTTTGAGAATGACCAGTTTGTCAACAGCGTAAGTATGATGCTGCAACTAGCCCAGGTCTTTTACAACCTTTGTCAATACCAGAGAGAGTTTGGAGTGACATTTCAAAGGACTTCATAGAAGGGCTACATAAATCTAGAGGAAAAGATGTGATCATGATAATAGTTAACAAATTGAGCAAATATACTCATGTCCTAGCTCTTGTGCATCCCTTCACTGTTTTGACGGTCAAACATTTTTGGATCAGGTTTATAAACACCATGGAGCACCCAGCAGTGTAATATTTGATTGAGCCAAGGTATTTCTCAGTCACTTTTGGCAAGAACTTTTCAAATTATTGGGCACTGAGCTTCATCTCTCCGATGCATATCACTCTTAAACAGATGGTCAAACTGAAGTGGTCAATTAATGTTTTAAATCCTATTTAAGATGCATGACTAGTGAGCACCCCAAGGAATGGGTTAAGTGGATACCATTAGCCGAGTGGGGGTAAAATGCCACTTATCATACTTGTATACATATTACTCCTTATAAGGCAGTCTATGGCCAAAAAGTTCTCCTCCATTTGCCATATTTGTCAAGGGATTCCATGGTGGCATCTGTAGGCAAACCTGCAATCTAAAGAAGCAGCTATCAAATTTCTAAAGTTTTATTTGTAACAAGGACAAACTTGATTGAAATCTTTGGCTGATGAGAAGTGGAGTGAAAGGAGCTATGAAGTGGTTGATTGACTATACATAAAGTTGCAACCCTACAAGCATCATACAGTAGTCAATAGAAGTTCTGTAAAGTTGTGTGTTGGCAAAGATAGGCATCGTTGCATAAAAGCTTTAATTACCTTCAAAGGCTTACATTCACCCCATTTTTCATGTGTCCCAACTGAAGAAACACACAGTCAACACACCATCCCAATCTCAAATGCCTATGATAGATGCAAATGCTCCAATTCCAAAGGAATCCATGCCAATTCTGGATAGAAGAGTTGAAGACAAGGTCATAGAGCAGTGATTGAAGTCTTAGTGCAATGGTCTAATGGTATTCTGGAGGATGCCAATGGGGACATTTTTTCTGGCATGCAGCAATGGTTTCCAACCTTTCATCCTTGAGCACAAGGATTTTCTAAAGAATGGTATTGAGATATGCCTTACTATAGTGGGCTATTTTGTTTAGAATTGGGCTAGAACTCCCAGAGCCCAAGACTTGCTTTGTTACCAAAAATGGTACACAGCATTCAAAATACATTCTAAAGAGAAAATGCTCTTACATTCAGACATCACAAACTTTCCTTCTTTTTCTCCCTTGTTTCTTGTATTCTCTTCTCATTCTTGTCTTTCAGGTTGCATCACAGAAATTTGTTGTCTCAGTAGAAGGTCAAATTCAAAAATAATGAAATAATTCAAGCATTACTAAACAGTTGCACAAATTTTTGAATCATCAACACATTTCCATATCTAAATTGCTACTTTCCCAAAGACCACAAGTAAATTTCCAAAACATATTCACCAGTTCAAAATATTGTCCACAAAACTGAACTCACATCATAGGCCACCAAAGAACCTTTGTAGTTCATAAATCCATCCATAAATTTCAAAAACTTCCACCTAAATAATAAACAACGCACCAAAACTGTCTCGAGACTAACATGAACCACATCTCAAAGTTCAAAATGTTCACACATTTTCCCAAGAAAGAACTTCAATATCAAGCATTAAACTAAAACCCCATTCGTTCAAACTCTAAAAAAATAATCTACCAGAATACTCAAAAGCCCAGCAATAAATTTCAAAATTCTCAAAAAGAAACTCATAACATCCATCCAAAACTCGCATACCGAATAAAAAAAAATCAAATTTTCAACGTATCTACCGAATTCATACCCAAAAAATTGGAAAGATTCAAGTATAACTCAAATAACCAAAGTTTCGATTAACTTCAAAAGAACATAATAAATCCATCAAAATTATTCAAAATTAGCATACCCCTGAGTTCTTAGAAGCCTTCTTTGTTGGACGGTGCCACAAATCGACAACAAAGACAACAAACTAGCTCTCCTGATTCTCACCTGAGACCCTTTCTTTAACCCATCAATAGCGAAGTTCACTTCATCAACGTGCTCCATCATCTCTCCAAACTCCTGCGCCTCCATCAGCGTCGAAGTTGCCGGAATCAATGGCTCAGAGCTCCCCTTCTTTTGCTTCTTTGACCTTCTGCCAACGATGCCGTCTTCAGTACTGGTAAAATGGGGTCTTGTTGTGATCGAAGGCAAAATTTGAACTGAATTATTGTTGTAGTCGGGTTCTTGGGAAGACCAAAGCGGAGACGAATCTTGAGAGCCCGAAAATGGAAAACCATATAAATCTTGGGGGGTATCCTGGGAAAGAGAAAAAGAGTCTCGAAACGGATCGTCCAAAACCACGTCGTCGTCAGTGTCTACCGTGTCCGAATACGTTCTCGTGATCCCCTTGTTCCGGCGCCCGTACGTCCTAACTATCATATTTCAAATCTCAGAGTAGGGGGCGGCGTTTTGGCCTATCTTGAAAAAGATTTCGAATTCGGCATTTAAACGAGAATGCGAGGGCACTTTGGGGAACAAAATGGAAAAAAAAAAAAAATTCTTGAGTCTTGAATTGCGATTAGCGACCTGAAGAGAAGTGAGAGGAAGGTGAAAGAAGGGAGCTGAGGCTCCTGTTGGTTGGTTAAAGCGACGACCTGATTTTCCAACTTTTTTTTATAATTTTTTTCAAATTCTATGAAATTCAGTTTTTTTTTTCCCCCTTATTTTGGCGTCCGCTCCGGCTGCTGAGTCCTGAGCGAGTTAAACATGTATGATAAGATTAATGTGTGAGGAAAGGGGCAGTGCAGCCGTTAAGGTAGAGCATAGCGATTTTGTGTTGACCAAATGATAGAATGACGGGGCTGTGATACAGTTTTAAAACAGGCATGTAACAGAATCTCTTCTAAAAAAACCAGTAGTTATGACCGAATTCAAACTAAGTTAGTTTTGGATCGAATTCAAATTTATATCAAACGAGTCTAAAAAAAACTTGATTATAAAGAGTTTGATCTTACATTTCTCGAGTTTGAGCTCGAGTCAATAATGAACTCGGCTTATAAGTTAAAGATTTTCAATTCACATTAATAAAAATAATATCATTTTGAATATATAATATATTTGATAAACCAAATCGAATTAAGTTCAAATAAGTCGATTGACATTTTTTTTTAAGAGTAAACAAGTTATACGACAATAAACTCTTCCACATTATCAATTGTTAAAAGTTATAAAATATTCATTAAAGCACTACTAATTCTCAAATATATTCAGTAAATAAAATAAAATTTTATAAATGTTTCGGTTGTGTATTAAAAATTTTGGTTATTATTCTTTTATATTTATTATAAGATTTTAACTTTTTTTTTTCTTTTTAATCTTACTTGTTTACACATGATAGGGTATGAGATCACTTGTTTACCCATAAATCACATTTTCTCATCCAAATCCAACTCTATTAATAATAAAAGAAAATCACCATAAAAAAAGTTTAATTATCCGAGTAATCTTAATAAATATGGGCTTGAACAAAAGACAATTCTGGTAAATTTGAATTTGGATATGTGACAATTGTGATAATTGGAGTTTTCGATTTTAAATTATAAGTTTTTAAACTCGTAAAATGGTCAAACTATCATATTTAATACATGAATATGTGATCTGTAAAAAAGTTATTTTTTATTTTTCAAAATTTTTAGATACCATTTTATCTTTTAACTTTTTTTTTTTTGTTTTTTTGTTTTTTTTGTGAAATTCATAGTTGGAAAAATGTAATTATGTATTTAGGGGGGTGAAAATTTTGAGGTCAAACCTTGAGTGGGAAATTGTAAATCACTCTTTAAAATTTTATGAATTTGTTGGATTTTTTTATTTAAAAATGGAAAAAAAAATTGATTTTCATTAAATGAGACTATTTAGAGTTTAGACATCAGAACTAACACTTTTTTCTTTTTGTCTTAAAATATGGTGGTTGGTCAAATTCCACACTATCTTTTTCAATTTAGTCCCATCAATTAAAATAAATTTCTTTTATTCAACTCCATCTTAATAGTGTCTTTACTTTTGAAAACCTCAACACATCTCCTTCATTTTCTAAACTAACCTTTTTTAGCTTGAAACCCATGTACTTGGTCTACTTCCAAGTTTCAACTAGAAAACGAAAGAAAGTAACGAAAGAGAGGTTGGCCGAATGAGAGTTATTAGTTGAATTTGACTAATGCTCTCATTGAGTCAGATTTTGATAACATTTTAAGATCAAACGATTCGATTATTAATCAATTTAAATGATCATTTATAACCACCTAATTATATTTAGGACAATCACAACCATCGAAGATTGTGGTTTATTTATTAAAATTTATTCTATTTTTTATTTTTATTTTATAATAATTATTATTATATTTATATTATTTTATATTAAAATTTATTTTAATATTAATATGATTTTTATTTTTAATTGAAGGTATTTTAATTATATTATCCAAAATGTTAAGGGTGGATATTTGACTTTTTTAAAGTTTTTTGGGATAAAAAATGTCAATTAAAGAAACCTTGGGTGGGAACAAGTGATTTGGCCATGTTATAATGAGATATTTGGTTGAATATAGCTAAAATATCAAGTTTGTACTGAATGTATTGGAAAATGTTGGCTACCAAAACAACATAACTGTCCAGATTCGACCAACATTTTTTAAATACAGTTAGTCGAATCTAAATGGTTGGCTAAATAACATTTTTAATTTGATTTGAATAAATTCAAAATAAGTTCAGTTTATTTGAGTTTGAGTTCAATTTAAGTTTTAATATAAATGTTTTATATTATTAAATATAAACTATAATTTGAAAAATATTTAATATGTCAAACTCGTAAATATAACAAAAATTGATTAAAATCGATTAAAATGATATTATTTTGATTAATACACCTCAAAATATCATCCATAAATAGCAATAATGAATATTCAATTAAAACTAGAATCACCAAATATCTAGTCTTCAATTTTGATTTTGATTTAAAATTGACCAATTTTGATTTTGCTAAATACCACCCTCTCTTTAATCGTGATTTTAGGCTTTGTGGATGATCTCTTTACTTAATCAAATCGTCGACAATTTAACGAAGTAAAAGACTTGTTAATAAAATTTAAAATCTTGATAAGAAAAAGATAATGACGACATTCTTGTAAAGATGTAAATTAATGGCAATAAATAATGACCATAGTGATTAGGGTTTCCAAAAAATTATCAAGATTGAATGATTTTACAAATTTGAATGTATTTTCATTAACTTTTAAATATTAAATTCAAATTTATTTGAATTAAATTCAATTTTAATTTCAAATTAACTTTCAATATAACCCTACACTAAACGTTAGTATCCGATTCGGAATCCTGGAACTATACATGCAACCATATAAGCTACCGCCAATGAGATCGTGCCACGCAATGCAGCCAGGAACTGTTAGCCCACATATTTCTTAAAATTTCAATACGCCTACCGACTTTAGAATATCTGTTCATTTACGCCCCAAAATTCGGGCCACGTCAGCGTATCGAAAGTACGTGATGGACCAAAATTCTCGCCGTGCATTTGCTAATTTTTGCCGTCACAAAAAAGTATAAATAAAAAAAGTAAAGCACAATTCAAGTTGAACTGGTATTATTTAAAAATGTTAAATTGAAAAAGCAATTGAAAATATTTTTATTATTATCGTCATTGGAGCCCGACTTTTGACCTTTGGCTATCCGGATCTAGGGTTTTTTATTTCTCCTTTCCAGACACGTTCGTCACCATAATCATCAAGATTAGAAACCCTAGCACCACCACTCACTGGCTAATTCAATCAAATAAAGCGGTAGATCATCTAGATCATCGAGGAAGGAGGAGAGGTTTTATGATCTATCTAAGAAAAAACTTGTTCTTTTCTAAAATTTGTACAAAAATCGGATTAAATTTTAAAAGCACCGATGATGATTAAAATAACCCTCATGATTTTTTTTATATTTGATTTGACGTTGATGAGATGAGATGAGACACAGAATCGAAGTCAAGAACTGAGAAAATTTTCAAATTTGTTTTTTTTTTTTCGATTCTCTTTTAGCTGGTTTTTTATGATAGTATTTTCGGGGGAGATCTGAAGAGGAAAAGAACATGTATAAAACGGTGGTGTATGAAGGAAAAGAAAATTTGGGGGAAGTTGAGATATATCCACAACAAGGAGAACAAGTAAAGAACAAGAAAGTGTTCGATGAAATCAGAATAAGTTACTACACAGAAGCGAGTGAGAGATGTCCACCACTGGCGGTGCTACATACCATTACGTCTAGTGGGATTTGCTTCAAAATGGAGTCTAAATCATCGGACAACACGCAGCTACATCTTTTGCACTCCACCTGTGTCAGAGAAAACAAGGTATAATACCAACCTAAGGTTAACCAGTTAATTAATTAAGTAAAATATAATTTAAAAATTTTGAACTTTAAACTGCAAAAAATGAACCTCACTTGAATTTTACAGTGACTGTTCTTCTGGACAAATAAAACAATAAGATTTTGGCAAAGGACTACTGATAGTGAGTGAAATTAGTTGCACTGGATTTTTGACCATCTCAGTGGACCCATTCACCAATTTTATTATAACTGAACTGTGTCAACTGATTTTAAGAAACTGGGGGAAGTTTAAGAATTTCAGTGAACCGAATTATGCCACTTCTGCCCTGAGTTTATGAGAACTGCTTGAGTTAATAAGTTTACCCAGAAATAGAAGTTATGAACTAATTTTATTAAAATTTGAACTCAGCGGTTTAGTCCAGGTTCCTAGACTTGCTAAATCGGGCATTGTCATGGAGCTTGATTCAAGTTAATTCTATGAATAGCTTGTTATTATCATTGATTTCTTCTTGCTGATTGTCGTGGTTGATAATTTGTCTTGGTTGGAGATGGCTGTGAATGTTGAAAGAAACAATCAAGGATTTCTATTTTTCTGTGATTTGGCTCACTCTGGTTATATGTTTATGAGAATTGAAAATAATGGGGTACCTGAGGTTTTTGTGGCCTACAATTTATTTTTAAATGTGAAGTACACAATCATGGGTATGTATCCGTGACAGTTCTGCTTAATGTAGTCTTATTTTTCGGAAGTGATATTTTATGTTTCATGCACATCTATTTATTTTTAATTACCTTTTATTCAGCAATTTTTCATGCTCAAGGGTGGATATTAGTAGTGGACATAGATGGTGACTATTGTTTTGTTGTCTGCAGACTGCAGTAATGCCACTAGGGGCAGACGAGCTCCACTTGGTTGCCATGTATTCTAGGAATAATGAGAGGCAGTATCCATGTTTCTGGGGATTCATTGTTGCATCTGGACTGTATAATTCTTGTCTTCTCATGTTGAACCTTAGA
>JAJEJH010002094.1:0-12032 GCA_026122585.1 Anacardium occidentale
ATGGTCATTTTCAATCATTTTTTGAATTTTTTATTAAATTTTTAAATTTTAATTATTTTTATAAAATTAATTTAATTATTTTTTAAATCTTTTTTTATTTAAAAAATAAAAATATTTTTTTATCAGTTAAATTGAATGATGTTAATTTTGATTAATAAATAATTATTTAACTTTTTGAAAGTTAATGAATAAGATTTGTCATTTAAGGAAATTTTGGATAAAAATAATTGTTTGGCTCCTAAAATATTCGAAGTCAAATATTTTAATTTTATCATTTATGACCATGACAAAAAAAAACCCATGGACGTGAAAGGGGTATCTTGTCGCACACACGCACACACACTCACCCACCCAAGGTAACAGTTGCCAAGCCTGCTCATATTTTTTCCCCTTCGAAGGGGAAATAATAAAACAAGTGAAGATTAAGAAACGAGGAAATTAAGCCTTTGGGTGCGAAAAAAACCTCTTGGTTTTGAATGGTAGTAAATGTTAGATAGCCAAATTTCAAGCTAACTCGTACCTATAATTGAGGGCTGACTCTCTCACAAGTCAAATTAGAATACTCTGCATGCAACGCAAACATGTGCTCCCGCATGGGCTAAACGGCATGGGTTTTATTTGTACACATCAAACTCCTTTACAACTCAATTTTTCCAGCCTTTCTTCGTCGCTTTCAGTTGGGAATTGTTTGTTTGGACAAATTCATAGTATGACATCTCATACAATTTCTCTTATGTTCATACCGGAAAGTAACCTTTTTACCCAACAATATGTCTGAAAGGAAAGAATGGTAATGGAAATCTGTTAAAGTTAAAATCAAGTTTATTATAATAATAATAAATTATAAAAACCCATATTAAATTAATAAATAAAACAGTTGAATCTTCGTGGAGAAGAGACTAATTATTCATTGCCTGCTACCTTTCAACGCTCATCTAGCTTTAAGTACTTATTAAAGCACAACACAATGAAATAAATAAAACCTTTTTAAGGTGAAAGCGGATGCATTTATTTACTAAATAATATATTCTTCAATTTAGATATTTTCAAAATTAAAGCACATAGCATTCCTATAATAAATCCGTCTGCTTGACCCATAAACAGAAATGATTCAGACACAAGGGGTTAAAATTCAACAGGTACGATACCAATAACATTTCGACTAATCAAAATCAGCATTAGCAACATTCTCCTCTACTTGAAATACCGCATCCGAAGATCATCAGCCAACATTCTCCTCTGACGCAGGAAAAATCTCAACCTAAAAATGTAGGAGCAAAGCAGCTTACGTTGAAAAAACTCATTTTATGACGATGGAATGCTCAGAAAGTAGCATCTCTGATTACATTTGGTCTTCAGAGAAGTTTACAGCCAGATCCCAGTAATGTGCTACCCCAGCATCGGCATAAACTTTCCTGGCAGCTGCTTCAGTCATGCATTCATGAATAGAAAATCTATTGAAGCTCGGTTTGGCAACACTGCCCTGCCAAACTAGCATGCATTTATTGACAGGTTTCTCAGAAATCTCATCTTCACTTTCATCCTCTTCATTCACTGCTTTCGCCCAGTCTATACGTCTAAGCATAAGCTTCCCATATCTCTTGATGGATTTGCTTCCACCTTCAACAACCACAACACTAATTCCCTCGGTAATTACAACACAACCAGTTAAACGGTTTTCATGAGCATTAACATCAACTTTGAATCGGGTCTTTGGGTGTGAAAGATCATTGATCCTGTAAACAGAGACAGTAGTATCAAGTGAATTAGAGTCCTCAAATAGTTTTCTCTCTTTCTTCTCTCGCCGCTCAGCAGGTGTAAGCTTGCGCGCAATATTCCTGTCAATATGAGCCTGTTCACGCTCAGCAGCAGCACTACGGATTTCTTTTTCCAGCCTAGTGGGATCTTGGGTTGCTTCAGAACCAAGAACTTTCATCAAATTGCTCATTTTAACTTTAGGTTTAGGAGGTTCAATCAAGCCTTGTCTTATCATCTCCTGTCTATCTTTCTCCCTAGCCAGCCGCCTCTGGGTACGGAGTTTCTTTTGCTCCTTCTTGGTTAGCTTTAGTGGTTGAGGAGGGGGAGGGGCTGGCTCAGCAGGAGGTTCAATAGGACGAGGATGTTCAACATAGATGGTGATTTTTTCCTTCTTCAGTTTATCTTCAATTATGCCACCATCAGATATGTCACCATAAGAACCATTAAGCAATAGAGGTGTATCCCTGAAATTCAGAGCATATATAGTCAGACCTATTCACATAAAAAAATAATAAATAAAATAGTGGAGAAGTATTGAGAGAAACTACATTTAAATCTCTCATAAAGTAAATATATATAGTTTTGTATATACAGATCTAATTCAACATAATGTATAAGATTGTTAGGATTAGTAATCGTTAGGGGTGCTTCATATTTTAACTTCTACTAGTTGAAAGGCAACAGGCTTGAAATGAGATGAAATAGATCCAGTTTCATCTTAACATCCACTCGTACAACTTTGAAACACCTTTTTTAGCCAAATTTACTGTCACTGGCCAAAACCTCAACTGTATTTAAAAACTAACAACAGCATATCAAAGTAAGTTCTTATATGCTATCAAACATAAAATCTGCATCTCCACCATAAAAGGTCATTGGAAAAGACAAATTCTTTGTTTCTTGGTCAATAAGTAAAAAGCATTTTGTATCTACCCAAGGGTGGGGGATGGAATCTCTATGTTTGACACATTGGAAAATTTTTCTATCAAAAATAGCTTCTATATATAGATATCTCTCTTTGGTCAAACCAAGTAAATTAAATAAAAAATATTCCTTACTGATAAATAAATTGGCATGATATAACAAAGGTAAAAATATAACAACTTACCACCACTCTATTTCAGGTATTGGGTCCTTAGGTTTCTCCTTGGTCACAACTCTTTCTGCTACCTCTATCAAATTAGGATTAATGTCAGGCCCTCCCTTCACTTTCGCCAACTGTGCTTGCTTTGCCTGCCGCTCCTTTGCTCCAGCTTCTCCAAATTGACTCTATGATAACCAGATATAAATATGCATGAAATATATAATATTGATCAAATGGGAACAAACAAGGAATTAACAAGTACCTTGATTCTAAGAATCTCAGCTTCTTTTGACCATTTTCCTTCCTCTACAAACTGGAAAGTCATCCGTTTGGGTCTCAAAAGCTTATTTTTATTTATACCCATTTTCTGATCAAAATGAGGATTAAATTCGGGATCCACCTCCAACTCAGGTTTAAGAATTTGGAATGCATCCTTTTTTTGTTTGTTGATGTTGACCTGAATGATTTAGGGGGATCACCTTAAAGCACTAATAAATTTAAGGAATCAAAATATAAATAAAACAAAATAAACATCTCCATGGGTCAGAAATAAACCTTTAGTGTGCTAAGATTGCTTGGTTTAGTCACGTTCACTACATTTCCATGTTCATCTATTTCCCTACCAAGTGCATCCACTCGAAGAACAGGAGCCTTGGTAGGCTTCTGGGGAACAGCAACATCTGTTGGCGTCTGCCCAGGAAATAGGTTTATAAGAGGTGCAAATTCAGGGTCCTGGCGAAAGCCCATCTTAGCAGCAAGCTCTTGAGCACGTTTAACAGCTTCAATGTTGGGTATATTAGTAAGGCCGGGAATAGTTGGCAGCCCACTTGCAGGTGGCTTCACAGAAGTTTCTGTAGCAGCTGGTAAGATTGATGAACTAGTTATTGCACTAGCTGACATAGCATTTGCAGTTGTTGATACTGTTCCCTGCATTATTCCAGTACCAGAGGAAGGCCCTTTCACTCCCTCCTTCAATCCAGAGTGTGAGCTACCATCTGAAGTTGTTCCTTTGTTCAACTACAAAAACGAAAAAGCAGCACTCAAGTGTCCCCCAAGGAATACAAATTAATAATCCAACATATAAATTTTGACCACATGAAAGAAGGAAAGAAACAACTTTCTCGACAGTGCAGATTCTTCTTACCAATGGTATCTTCTTCAGCTTTTCTGACAATTCCTTCTGCATTTGTAAAGCTTTCTTAGCTTTGGCTAAGGCATCTAGAGATAGACTTCCACTTTTCCCAGCGGTTGAAGATGTCCCATCTGTACTAGATTTTCCAGGAACCTCATGAGATCTGGTAATACTAACTCCCTTATTTTCATTTGTGGTATAAATTGAAGATACCTTTGTGGGAAGGGGATGATCACCAGTGGCCATAGAAGCCTCAGACCCAGTCCTTGATACCACATTATACAATTCAACATTGGCACCCTGCAAGCATAAGTTAAATTCAGAAGTCAATAAACAAAACCACAACAATATGAAATTGAAAAATAATAACATAAGGTATTTAGCTGATTCCTGATCTGTAGTGCGAGACAGTAAAATGGCTAAAAAAATGCAAACAAATCATATTAATTAAACACACACACAAACATAACTTAAACTTTAAAACAAGTACAATCAAACTTAGCAGCAACACAAATAACCATCTAAACAAAAACTAATTAGCAAAAATTATCCCGTAATAAACGATAAATACATCATTGGAAACAATGTGAGTTCGATAGTATCGCAAATTGGTTCAATTCATAATACACTATTACAAGCGTTTCAAAGGACATATCACTACATGTACAAAGCACTAAAAAAGTTCGGAAACTTACATTTGGATTGGCGGAGCCACCATGAACCGTCGCATCATCATCACTCACTTCTTTCTTCACATTAACTTCGTCAACCTTCACATTTCCAGAAACACCCTCGCTTTCCTCCTGTTTTATGAAACAATCCTCAAACCTTCTCTTCCCTCTCTTATCATCCAAAACCCTAGCCTTCTTCTCTCCTCTCTCCTCGCTCTCTTCTCTCTCTTTCCTCTTCCTTCTCGCATCAATTTCCACATCATCGCCATCCAATTCCTCGCGCTTCGCTTCACGTTCACGATGTTTCGTTCCCTCCCTCTCATGTGATCTCTCTGTGTCACGCCTCGACTCCCGATGATTGTCGTGCGACTTCTCGCGCTTGAAATCGAGGTCGCGTGAACTCTCCTGGTCCTCGCGCTTCGAGGATTTCTGATCTAACGATGATCGGTGGTGGTGGTGGTGGTGCTGCTCTCTCTCGCGGCTTCTTTCGTCTCGGTCCCTGTGACGGTGCTTGTGTTCACGGTCATGGTCGTCACGTGAACGTTTGGACGATTTGTCTTTATCGGAGGGACGATCCATGTCTAGGGTTTTTCTCTCGATGGCTCTTGAGGGAGAATAAAAAAGCGTGTGAGATGGAAATAAGCGGCTGAATCCTAGCCTCTGCTCCGCTTGTTTCACTGAACCGGGCGGTCTAGTTATGAGACTAGCCGTGGCGTCATAATTTACGTCATTAAAGCTATATTGAATAAGCATTTAGTGAATAATGAGGAAAAATATTGATTTAATTTTAATATTTTAAACAAAATTAACTTAATTTTTAAATGTTAAATGAAAATAAAAAATAAGTGGATTCAATTAGTTTCTTAGTTTTATATTCCTTGAAAGTGTGATTAACAGGAATAAAATATTATAATAATTTATTATTAATATTATTTTATTTAATTTATGAATAATAAAAAAATTTCAATAATATTATATTAACCATGTAATGTGATAAATAATATAAAAAGTAATATGATTGTAACAATTTTATTAGAAAAATAAATATCATATAATCATATATTTAAAATAAATTATAAATTTTTAAAAATTTTAGGATGTTAATAAAATTTTAAAGGTTTATAATTTAAAAAAGTTTGAAAAAGTTTTAGAAAATTATAAATTTTAGTATAAAATCTTTAATAATCTAAAAAACAACGATTACATTCTAAAAGCAAAACAAATTAAATTAAAGATATAAATATTATATAATTATATATTTAAGGTAAATTATACATTTTAAAATTTTGAATGATGCATCTAAAATTTTGAGAGAGTTTTTTTTAATTTAAGAAAAAACTTGAGGTGTTTTTGAAATTTTAAAATCTTATTGCATACCCCAATAATTTAAAAATGATAATTACACCCTTACATACAAAACAAATTAGAAATACAAATGTAATATAATTATTTGTTTAAAGATAAATTTTAAATTTTAAAGATTTTAGGGGTAATAATATTTTAAGAATTTTTTTAATTTAAAAAAATAGAGAAATTTAATAAAATTTTAAAATATTAATATAATTTTAATAATTTTAAAAATAATATTTATACCCTTAAAAGTAAATATAATATTAATTTATAATAATATTTATTTTTTTTTATTACTATCGACCAAACATAATAATTATACATATATTCTAATTTTACAAAAGCCAGGATTAGAAAGTTTCTTGCATTCCAACAAGAAGCACTGGCCAGCCCTCTACATGTTTGCCATAAAACTAAACCTATCTCTTCCTGTGTAATATATGTGAAAGAAGTAAGAAACTCTTGGTTGAGTACATAGCTTCACCAGCTTTCCCTCGTTTCCTCTTGCACCATTTGCGCAAAAACCTTGCTCATTGGAACACCAGCAAGGCCATCTACACTTCCCATGCTGAATTCTGAGATGGATGTGGTGCTGTGCGACTGATTGACAAGATTAGCCTGTGACGATATCTCACCGTGGCCACTGGATTTTTCTTCGTTCCCTTGGAGTTGAAGTGCGTACTCCAAGTTCCATAAGACATCTCCCATAGAAGGTCGATCAACACCACGCTCGGCGAGGCATTTCTCAGCTATGTCTCCGAACTTCTTCAAGGATTCTGGCTGTATTTGCTCGATGATCTTAGGATCTACAATGTCCTCCAACTGCCCTCTCTTGAGATAGTTGATTGCCCATTCAACCAAATTCACCATGTCTCTTGGAAGTGATGGATTAATCACTGGTCTCCCACAAAGAACTTCAAGCATAACCACACCAAAGGAGTACACGTCCGATTTTTTGGTTAGCTGTTGCCTTTGCAAGTACTCAGGATCAAGATACCCAAAGCTGCCTTTCACTGCAGTACTAACATGTGTCTGATCTAAGTCGGGGCCAGTTTTTGAAAGACCAAAATCAGCAACCTTGGCCATGAAATTTTCATCTAGAAGTATGTTTGCAGACTTCACATCACGATGAATAATTGCCTTTGTGGAGCCAGTATGAAGATAGTGAAGTCCTCTGGCCGATCCAATGCAAACCTCAAGCCTCTGTCTCCAACTTAAGCTGGGAAAGTCTGAGCCATAAAGATGGTTCTTGAGAGTACCATTTTCCATGTACTCATAGATTATGATCATTTCATCTTGTTCATCACAGTACCCAATCAAAGATACCAAATGGCGATGACGGATCTGAGACAGCATTTCAACCTCAGTCCTGAATTCTGTAAGACCCTCATGTGATCGAGAACCTGCCCTCTTCACTGCCACCATTGTTTCATCTCGCAAGACTCCTCTGTAAACCTTCCCAAAACCTCCAACCCCAATAACCAAGCTTTCACTAAAATTATCAGTAGCCTCTTTAATCGCAGCAATAGGGAAGCGATAGCCAACCTTTGAGCTGGAAAATATGGCAGTAGCACCTCCTCCATCCATGGAAAACTTGTTCTCTGCCTGCAAATGACCAATTTGTGCCAGGTTTTTCCTTCTGCAAAGCAGGATGAGAACTAAAACAAAAACAACCGCGACAAATAACCCAGCAGCTAATCCCACCGTAAATCTGACTTTCATCTTGGGATCAGTTGAGAAATTAGAGTCGGACTCCAAGACATCAAAGCTGCCTCTAGAATTGTTTACCTTCATGATCTCCAACCCGTTAAGAAATGCATTTGGGTACAGTTCCAATGTTGTAGAAGGACCAACACTTACACTTAGCTTATGGCTATCACTCACTCTTATGATGAAATCCATAAAGTATGGAGCACCAATGGTTTTGGAAGTAAAGTTCTGAAGATTAAAATCATGAGAAGCATACCATGAATCAATATAAACATTAAATAAGAGCGGCTGAGAGCCATTAGATATATCACAGAAGTGAAATCGAACTAGATATTCAAAACCGGGATCCACATCAAATATCCATGTTACATTTGCATTGGCACTAGGATTTTGCTCTGAGTCCAACATTGTGGCGGTGCCATAGACATCAGCTGGAGCAATTAGCTCATTTGTTTTTTCTCCAGTGAAATTAACAGCTTTGACATTTGACACAAACTTGGCTAGACTATTTTGCACTAGAAATGAAGCATCAGCAACCCAAAGCCGCCATAGTGGATCAGCTTGACGAGACACGACTTCATTACCCATATTTACCCTCACAACTGTCTCCAAAGCCTGCCTCTGCAGATGTTGGTAACCAGTTTGAGAGCCAATAGTTGTGGCAGCTTCAGGGATGAGCCCATGAGGAAGTGAAAAAACTTCTACAGCGTTTAAAAACGCAAAAGAATTTGCAAGAGGAGTAAAAGTGAGAACTAGCTTATCAGAAGTTATGTTCAAAGAAAATTCCCTAACTAAAGAACCATTCCCTGATTGGTATTCTTTAATAAGGGTAAAACTTTGAGTGGAAACAGAGAATTTTGCCGAGTTCATATCATATTTTCCATAAACAAAAGGGAAAAAATGAAGGCGAATCCAATGTCTCCCCTTTTGTTTGATTGGAAATGAGAAACTGGAGGGTCCTGTGAATATTCTAGCAGTGTGGTACAAAGCTGAATCACTACTGTTGGACGAAATAGAAGTCAAGCTAATATCAGCAGAAATATTTTGTTGAGTTGAAAGATCGATAGAACTTGAGCTATCAGAAACAAATATACGATTATCAACAGATGTATCTATGAAAGAACCAGAGTCTATCAGATAATTGTCCTCAGGATTAAACCCAAAAGATAGATATATTAAACCAAGAACAATTGAAACCCAAATCTGCAATTCACAAGTCCAAACATTCACCATGGTAGTAACAAAATAAACTAATCAACAAGGCTAGTGAAAGAAATGTTCAAGATATCAAAAACTGAAGAGATGACATGAAGAAAACAAGAGAACAACGAAAAGGGTGAGGCTCAAAATCACATGAAAATCAACAAAGAAGAAGAAGAAGAAGAGAGTGGCAAAAGTTATCAAATATCAAAGACCGGAGAATGATGACGAGGTGAAGGAAATTGGTGTCTGGGAAGTAAAACCAAGCATAATAACAACACCTAAAGCACAACAGTTGCAAGAGAAGCATTAACTATAAGGAGAACGACCCAAAAGAAGACTAGTAGTAGACAATTACCACATTCACACGATTGCATAAAAGAGGAAGACAGCTATCTGGATAAGTGATACTCGTTTTCCTCTTAACTAGGATTTGCTTTGTCTTGTTCGGCTTAGTTTAACTGTATTATTCTTAATACCAGAAAAAAAAAACATTAGATTATAGAAATTAATTACAATCACCCAATTAAGAGTGCTCTATACAAAATTGGTCAACTCTTTATAGACCATATAAAAATTTTCAACACGTTAGGATCGAACAAAATTAATTTAGAGTGATTTTTAATTTTTGAACATATACATAATAAATTTGCATACTGAATTTTCTTGTATACATCAGATTTTTATAAATATTTATAATTTTTTTTATCGATATTGTATTTAACATATAAATCACATTGGACAAAAGGGTAATTTAAATTTTTTTATGTATATATGTTTTTTTTAAATAGTATATGTATTACTTATGGTACGATATTATTAGTATTTTTCAATTCAAAATTTTAATTAATATATTTTTATTATAAGGTAATCAATATTTTTTCAAATAATTATATTCAAAGAATTCATTCCTACCATTAAATAACTAAGAACAAAATATATAAATTAATATATCAATTTGATAATATTTAATTATATTATTTGAACACAAATTTTTAATTTTATGATACTTTTTGATCGAATTTTTATACATAATAATAATAATAATTTATTTTTTATAATAAAAGAACATATTGTAATGGAATTTTGAGACCCCTATAATTATTTTTCTCAAACAAAATTTAAATATTATCAAAATAAGATGATAAATCTATTTTTGTTTATTTCTGGGGGTGGTTCTGTTGGAAAATGTGGTGGCAGGCAGACAAAATAAAATGTAATTATCAAAATTATACTCTTCGTTGTGGTGGCAGACAAATTCTATACGCGGTTTCGCCACCTACCGTTCACTTAAACGTTGATGACGGGCGAGGAAGTGCCTCTGCCTGTGCCGACACTTTTATTTTACATCAGTCAAGTATTTTTGGGGCTTTCGGGCCCATTTTTTGTACAAATTTTCTTCGCTGCTTTCGATTTTGACCTCAAATTTGTGTTTATGTCTTTTTGGTCCCCACTAAGGTGATCAACGGGGGTTGATATGTTTGTCTTTGTTGAAGTTAAGGGTTAGGTGAAATGAAATTAAATTAAGAAGTTCAACACCAAAAGAAGCTTGATTGGGCTAATCCAAATGAAGGCTTTGATCATTCTCATATATTTGAAGTCATTTCAATATCAAAACAAAATCAAAAGTGTTGACAGGACATGCAATTTTATTTAAATTTGTAATCATAAACTAAATAAATTAAAAACTATATTTTTGTTAAATAAAGATTTTGAACCTCAACATCAGACCCAGAATTTATTGTTAAAATAATCGATAGTATTTGAAACCAATTTATCCTTTCGTTTGATAACTTTTTCGAACATATTATTTGAGTTTCGTCATTTTCTTTCGTATTGATGTTATGTTTTATTAGCTTTAGAAGAGGCAAATAGGAACCTTACACGTATAGGGTAGCTTCCCAAATCCGAAGACCAAATAGTGTGAACATTGCAAAAGGATTGGTATTGGTCACACAAAGGAAAAATGTTTTTGAAATAATTGGCAGGGAGGAAGGCCAACAAAGATGGCAGTAATTTTATTTGAAAATTTTGTTAAAATGGTTTGACACTCAGTTTGGCAAGCAGGTAAAACAGGTAAGGTCAGACAATGCATCTGTATTTCTTTCCAAATTTTTTCAAGATTTCATTTCCAAGCAAGACATGCCAGCCCCAACAAAATAGCCTAGTTGAGCCCGGAATGGGTGATTTGAGTGGCAATAAGAGAGTGTTTTTCATATCAAGATAAGACATTGATTTAATCAATTGAAAACCGTAAACTAGATTGTAATCGGGGGTTTTGTGGAATCGGTGTGATTCATGGCCTAAGAACTATTATGGCAGGTTTCATCTTGGGAAGGTGGTCTTGGAAGTAAAAGCTGATGGTGTTTGGCAGAGAAGGCGAGGGTAATGAGGAATCTCCATAGGAAGAAATTGATCAAGTTTGAGTCCATTACATTGTAATCGACAGAGACAAAGTTAGGAGGCTACATGCCCAAGCCCATGCCTTGGCTCCGGAAGACTTCAAATTAGAACGCAAAATAATCCCATATTTTAAATAATTATTAACTAAATTTTTAGCTAATTGGTTTTTGAAAATGCATCTAGGCATTATTTCTCACTATCTAGTTTTCTTCCCTTACAATTATCATAATTATGTTTAATTTTTTTCTCACCGTTTTCCTTCCATCCGAAACAATTTCCTTCAAACTTCAAAAACTCATTGAATGAATCGAAGAATTAATTGATAAATTATTAGCACGTAAATGGAAATTATAATCATAATTAATAAATTAATAGCACGTAGAGGGAAAACAAGGATTTGACTTGTGATTTTCAGTTGTTGGCAAAGATTCGGGCACTATCTATTTTTCTTTAGTGTCTGGCCACTAAGTTGGAGGTGGGTGACATGCATTACCCTACCTTGTCAAATATATAACTAAATAAAAAATCGCATGTTTAGTTGTGTTCATGGTTTTTTTTTTTTTTTTTTTCTTTATTTTTTGAGAAGTCCAATCTAAACCTTATTTTATTTTGCGGATTCTTGATCTCATTTAGTCGATAAATGTTGGGTTTACATCACATCCCTAAAGCGCATAATCAAATAATATCAAAATTTAAATTTTGATATAACAATTTGGAGACACAA
>JAJEJH010002095.1:0-12020 GCA_026122585.1 Anacardium occidentale
ATGATTTTGAAAAAGTAAGCAACAGTTAGTTTTCTTTTGTTATGGGGATTCCCATCGCAGGCATTTTTTAGATTTTCAATGAAATATATATATTTTTTAAATTATTACGCACCGTAGGCCTATGACGAGGGTCACTACAGTTGTTAGTATCAAAGCAATGTTTTGAGTTATCAAAGTAATGTTTTGAGCCGTTTAGTGAGATTTTGAAGCATGTTTTCAAAAAATTAGATATAAATGCATGCTTTGCTAAAAGATTGCATGAGCCAAGGCTAGCATATCCCAACAACTGTTGTTTACTTCTTCTCAGTGTAAGTATAGTAATGTGAATTTTATATGTTTGAATGTTGACCCTTATATTGTGCTGTTTTAGATATGAGAGCCTAAGCCCTTTTACCCTTAGTCGTAGAGGAAAAGAGTAGTGTTTTGGTTAGACCTATGAGTACTAGTAACTCTAAAAGGTCATAACACTCCAAGGTATCTCTTAGTCTTGAGGATGTAAGAGAAATTTTCAAAGAGATGATCAGAGAGGGTTTTTAGTTGGCTACCAGAGCAAAGAATTTTCAACCAGAGAGACAGAGAGCCCATCAGGGGCCAGTTAGAGAATAGTATGGTCATAGAGATCAGGGTATGTAAGAGACCATTAAAAAGGCTTATCAGATGCCAAAGTTTGGTCGTTAGAGAGATATGAGTTTAGAGACAGATACTGTAAGTACCAATGGTTTCGATAGCTAGATTCAGTGGTTACCCGATGTTCATCAGCCATTGAAATTCAGTGATTCTAGAGATCCAACTGTGGGTAAGGAGTAAATAGAATCAGTAGAGAGTGTGCTAGGTTTGTTCACTATGTTTGACAGAGAAAGAATCTAGTATGCTACATTTATGTTGAGAGGAGATGCGAGGGTATGGTGGAACCTTGCAAGGACATTAGTTGATGTTAAGAGCTTGTCTTGGGTTGATTTCAGGTGATTGTTTAAGAAATAGTACCATAGTGCTAACATGGTACACGCTAGGGCTCACGTGTTTATTGAGTTGACCCAGGGGATCAGTTTGGTTAATGATTATACCACTTGGTTTAATACACTAGCCAGATTTGTTTTGGGAGTAGCGGGTTTCGAGCCTATCAGAGTTCAGAAATTTATTCACGATTTACACCCTACGATTACTAGAGTTGTGATGACTGGTTCTTCCCCTCCCTAGAGATTCAATGAGGCTTTAGGGAGAGCCTTAAGATTGGAGGTATATTTACAGAGGATGGGTTTCTTTTCGAAGCCAATAAAGAGAGCTTTTGAGAGAGGTGGAGATAGAGGTAAAAAACATAAGCAGTCAAGGAAACCTTTTAAAGGAAAAAGACATAGACAGAGGGCAGTTGTCAATTTACAAGACTTATGGCAAGAGTCATCTAGGAGAGTGTCTTGTAAGGTAGGATGTGTGCTTCAAATGTCATTAGCCTAGTCATAGAGTGTCTAAGTGTCCTACTTAAAGAGTTGGAGCTGGGCCATCAATTGGTGGAGTCGGTTCCAACAGAGGTTTTAGAGGTCCAGTTGGTAGAGGTGGTGGTGCTCAGAGAAGAGGTGTCAGTACACCGAGAGGTGGAGGCAGAGCTAGAGTCTTCACGTTGAGGTTAAGATCAGGTGGAGATGACTCTCTATGTAGTTACAGGTCAGTTGAATTTCTTGGATACTTCTTTATATGTATTGATTGATTTTGGTGCCATATATAGTTTTGTATCCCGAGGAGTGATAGAGAGATTAGGATTGATCTCTAGTGTGGTAGAGAGGAGTATTTGTATTAAGATGCCTAATGGTGGTATGATTGTGATTGTGAGTGATCAAGTAATAATAGATTAGAAGGTAGTGATTATGTGAAGGATTTTAAGAATAAATTTGATCATATTAGAGTTAACTGATTTTGACATGATTTTAAGTATGGATTTCTTAAGTTGTTGCGGGGCAGAGATAGATTGTAAGAGGAAAAATGTTAGATTACAGCTAGGCTCTGATCAGTTTGTATTTGGTGAAGGTAAAGTGGAGACTATGCTCATTTCATGTCTATAAGCGAAGAGATTGTTGAGTAAGGGATGTGTATGATACTTGGCTAATGTAGTATGCAAAGATGTAATTGAGTCCAGTATCGAGGAGGTGCCTATAGTTAGAGAGTTTTCAGACGTTTTTCAGAGGATTTGCCAGGATTGCTATTAGAGTGAGAGTTGGAGTTTTTAATTGAGTTGTTTCCTGGTATGACTCCTATTTCTAAGGCTCCGTATTGAACGACTCTAGTAGAACTTCAGGAGTTGAAAAAGTAGTTATAAGAGTTGATTGATTAGAGGTTTATCAGATCGAATTGCTCACGATGGGGTGCTTTTATTTTGTTTGTGAAAAAGAAAGATGAGTCACTAAGAATGTGTATAGACTACATAAAGCTAAATAAGGTGACAACTAAGAATTAGTATCTATTACCTCAGATAGATGATTTGTTTGACTAGTTGAGTGATGTTGTAGTGTTCTCCAAGGTAGAATTGAGGTCTGGATATCATCAGGTCAGAGTTGTAAAGAGATATATACCTAAGACTACTTTCAGGATGAGGTATGACCACTATGAGTTCATGGTGATGTCTTTTGGTTTGACTAATGCTCCTGTTGTGTTTATAGATTTGATGAACCAAGTTTTTCAAGATTCGTTGTTATGTTTATCGATGACATCTTGGTCTACTCAAGGAGTGTAAGAGAGCATGAGAAGTATTAGAGATTTGTTCTTTGGAGATTGAGAGACAAACAACTTTATGTCAAGTTTGATAAGTGCGAATTCTGATTGAGCAGTGTAACCTTCCTTAGACACGTGGTTTCAGTAGCAGGTATTTTAGTAGATCCGAGTAAGGTAGAAGTGATTTTAAGTTGATCGAGGCCAATGACTGCTAGAGAAGTGAAGAGTTTTCTAAGATTAGCTAGGTATTAAAAGAGGTTTATTGAGGGCTTTTCCAATATAGCTAAGCTGTTGACTACTTTGACTCGGAGTAAGGCACCATTTGTTTGGACTGAAGAGCGCGAAACTTGATTTCATGAGTTAAAACAAAGGTTGACAAGTGCTCTAGTGTTAGCATTGACTCAAGAGGGTGTTGATTATGATATTTATATAGATGCTTCCTATTAGGGGATTGAAGCAATGTTGATATAGTCTGGTAGGGTGATTGCCTATGCCTCTAAGCAATTAAAGGACCATGAATTAAGATACCCTATGCATGATTTGGAGTTAGCTGTTGTAATGTTTGTCTTGAAGATTTGGAGACATTATTTGCATGGTATGAGATGCTGTATTTATTCTGATCACAAGAGTTTGAAAGATTTCTTCACCTAGTGAGAGTTAACTATGAGACAAATGAGATAGTTGGAGCTGGTGAAGGATTACGATTGTGAGATTAGATATCACTCAGAGAGAGCTAATGTCGTAGTTGATGCCTTGAATAGGAGAGTGGTCTTATCTATGGTTACAGTTTAGAGGGAGTTATAACATGAAATTGTTAGATATGAGATTGAGGTAGTGATAGTCGAGTTTTCAAGACTTCAGACAGCTTATACTTTGTATGATAACATTAGAGATTCTCAGAAGGCCGATTTATGGGTTCAGAGTATGGTTCAGAAGGTTTTAGAGGGTAAAGTTTTAGATTTTAAAGTCAAAGATGGTATTTTAAGGTTCAATGACAAAGTCTATATACTAAAAGATACAGAGTTTAGACAAAGGATTTTGTCAGAGGCTCATGATACGACCTATTCAACGTAGTCAGATAGCACAAAAATGTATAAGGATCTTAGAAAATCATTTTGGTGGTCTGGTATGAAGAGAGATATCGTAGAGTATGTGGCCAAGTGCTTGATTTGTCAGTAGGTCAAGACAGAGCATCACAAACTGTCTAGTTTGTTACAACCTTTGAGGATTCCTGAGTGGAAATGAGAGAGTGTTTTTTTAGATTTTATATTAGGACTCCATATAGTGTAGAGATGTTATAACAGTATCTGGATCATTGTTGACAGATAAAGTAAGTCTACTCACTTCTTATCGATCCGAGATAGTATGAGTACTGATCAATTGGGTCGTTTATATGTTAGAGAGGTTGTCAAGCTATATGAGGTTCCCTGAAATATAGTATCAAACAAAGATTTGATGTTTTTATCAGCCTTTTGGGGTAGTTTACAGAGAGCTTTGGGACTAGACTTTATTTTAGTTCAACCTATCACTCGCAGACAAATGGTCAAACTGAAAGAGTCAATCAAATTCTGGAGGATATGTTGAGAGCCTATTGTAGGGATTTTCAGACTAGTTGGGTCGAGTTATTGCCATTGATAGAGTTTGCTTACAACAATAGTCATCAGTTCACTATTCAGATGGCACCATTTGAGGCTCTTTATGGTAGAAAATGTATATCACCCTTGTTTTGGGATGAGATGGGTGAGAAAGATTCATTAGAGGCAGTAGTAGGTCCAGAGATGACTCAGACGATAATTGATCAGATCAAAGTAATCAGATAGAAAATTAAATAGGCTAAGGATCGTCAGAAGAGCTATGTAGATCTGAGGCATAGAGAGGTAGAGTTTAAGATTGGTGATCATGTTTTCTTGGGAGTTTTTCCCTACAGACGTGTCTGAGATTTGGTAAGAAGGGCAAGTTAGCTTGAGATTTATTGGTCCATATCAGATTCTAGAAAGAGTTAGCAGAGTTGCTTACAGATTGGCTTGACCAACTTGTATGGATAGGATTCATAATGTATTTCATGTGTCTAAGTTAAAGAAATATATGAGAGATTATTCATATGTGCTTCAGATTGAGGATTTAGAACTGTCAAATGATCTGAGTTATCAGAAGACACTTGTTCAGATATTGGATTATAAAGTAAAGACCCTCAGGACTAGAGAGATACTATTAGTTAAAGTGTTGTAGAGGAGTCAGAGAGTTGAGAAAGCCATTTGGGAGGTTGAGTCTGAGATGAGAGATAGGTTCCCAGAGTTGTTTAGGTAATTTTGAGGATGAAATTTTTATTAGAGAACGAGATTATAATAGATCAGGGGTAGAATTGTCTTTTATGCTCTGAAATCGAGGATAAAAGAGAGATTTTCTGATAAGATATAGTATTGAGAGGGTCTAAGGGTAGAAGAGTCTTTTAGTAGTCTTTCATGGCTTGTACATGAATATTTTGGGAAGAATATTTCGTGTATGGCGCAAGGAGAGAAAGATTTGAGTTTTTAGTAGGCACATGCTCATGTGTCTTGGACGCATGCCCGTGTGTCAAGTGAGAGGCATGATAAATGTTTTATTTTTCGTAAGTTTTACAGCTTTTATTTTCCTTTAGCTTTTCTCTTCTCCGTTTTCCAGTGAACCCTAGGCAAGAAACCATCCAACCCACAGCTGATAATCTGGTTAGAGACCCAAGAACATCAAAAGAGAGAGATCCGGATGTAATGGCAAAAGGTAAGTATTTCTTTACCTCTTTCACTTAGGTTTATAACATGCTTCTTCTGATTTGAGCTTCCTTGGATGATTACTGCGTGTTGAGGATGTGTGTTGCTGTGATTTGATGATGAAATGAGATAATGGATGATGATTTGTGAGGCTATTGTGAATGTTTGATGATTTTGATGTTTGGGAATGAATTTATGGAAAATGTATGATTTTTAGTATGCTTTATGTTGAATAAATGAGACGAGGATGCTTATTAGTATGTACATTTAATGTATAAATGCTTAATTGAGAAATGGTGATGTGTTGAGTTGAGTTGAGTTAAGTTGTTAGGAATTTCTAGGTCTCCAGACATTTTTTACAGAATCTGGGTTGAGCACCTAAGGGCACACACCCGTGTGGCCACAATTCTGTATGAACATGGCCTTGCATAGCACCCATGTACGTAGGAAAACCCAGACACACACTCGTGCCATAGATGCATACGCCTGTATGCATGATCCCAATTTTACACGCCTATATAGGCAAGATATGGGATGGTGTTGAGACAGTGACACGTTTATACAGTGTGATACACGACCTTGTGCCTCAGATGCATACCCCTTGTATTTGCACAATGCGCTCGTGTGGTCAGCCAGAGTTTGATAATTGTTTCTAGAAGCTAGCACAACTAAGGGCATGACTTGAGCACGATTCTGTGTGCCTTCACACACGCCTGTGTGCCAAGTATAACATGCCCGTGTGCCTTAAGAAAAATAGAAAAGAAATTCTAAAGCATAATTAAAGCAAAGATAAGCAAAGTTAAGCAAACCTATGCAACTTTAAGTCATTCCTAAGCACAAAACACTTAAAAATAACAATATATAACATCATATCATACATGATTATTAAAACATTAAGCACGACATACCACATGAGATATTTTCAGAAATGGATCTAAAGATCCAAAAGTATGATTTTAAAAGTATAGATATACGATATTCTAAGCATTAGTTAGGGGTGGATACGATGGGTACCTGTGAGTTCACACGCCTACTAGAGAGGAAAACCATCGTCCACTAGAGTGGACATGACCGTGCATGAGTAGTTTCATTATAGGTTTGAACTCATACAGCTAAGGTGTTAAATTCATGTATTCATTAGTCTAGCCAGCATAGTAGAGATATTTTCAGATATAGTACTTTCTGATACAGATTTTAGTTTACATTATATATATATGAAGATCTTTAGATCAGAGTTTTTATATCAGAAAGAGTTTTCAGAAAAGAAAGAGTTTTCAGAAAATCAAGCGCAAGGGCAAGTTTTATGATTAATGAGCATTCACATGACATTAGAGCATGCATATCATGTCATGTACAACATTCATGAGAAATGAGATAGCGAAAGACAAGAACATTCATTAAAACATAATAAGATAAGAAAGTAAAGAAGCACAAGATAAGAAAGTAAAGAAGCACGAGATAAAAGATATGAAAACAAAGAACAGTGACGCTTAAGACTTGAGATCAGCTTGTGCTCAAGACCTGTTGGTGTTAGAGATAGGAAATGCTTACTGAGTGATTTTGTCACTCTCCCCTTTCCCTTTCTTTCTCTTTTACAGGTCAGTAAGTTAGGGACTGAACAGTAGCGATGCAGTTGTCAGATTTTGGGGACATGGCTTGGCAGCAGTTGGCATAGTTTTGGCTCACATGCTTTGATTTTGTAGTTCTCATGTATATATAGGTGTGTATTATACTTTAGTATACACTGTATGGAGGTTATATTTTTATACATGAGTAGTTTGGGAATTTTAGAAAGAGTTAATTATTTCTTATTTTATTATAGCATTTTGTTTTCAGCTTTTGCATATTTAAAAGAAATTATGATTTTGAAAATATAAGTAGGAGTTAGTCTTCTTTTGCTATGGGGATTCCCGTCATAGGTATATTTTCAGATTTTCAGTGAAATATATATATATATATTTTAAATTATTATGCACCATAGGCCTGTGGTGGGGGTTACTATAATAGTCTTTTAGAGTATGGATTAGGGTTAGGAGTAGGGCTAGATTCGAATTGAACCAAATACGAACATGTATATATTCGTATTTGGGTTCGTTTGTTATGATTCAATTCATATTCAAATTTGTATTTGCCAAATGTTTTTATAGTAAAGTTTGGGTTTGTATTCGGTTCATATAGTTCTATTCGTATTCGTATTTACATTCAGTTCGTATAGTTCATATTTATATTTTTTTAAATTATAATTAATAAAATATAATTAAATAATTTTTAATTTAAATTTAGGTTCGTTTTCATGGTCAATTCATACAGTTCATGTTCGACGTATTCATTGATTTTTAAAACCATAATTTGTGTTTGTGTTTGTATTTGTGTTTGGAGTCGAACAATTTATTTTAGATTTGTTCAAACTGAACTTAAAAATGAACCTAAATATTTTCAGTTTGAATTTAGCCTTAGTTATGAGAGAGATTTATTTAGCTAGGATCAAATTTAGAAAGAGTTGAGATGGTAGAATAGTTATTTAGAGGTTTTTTATGACTTATGCTTGTAGCATGACCGTGCGTCCTTTGAACATACGCCCTTGCATTCCTTGAGTGTGGAGCACGCTCATGCATCCCTTAGTAGCACATGATCGTATGTCTCTCTTGAGTTGCACATCTATATAAAGTAGAAGTTTCACGTTTTCAGCCAGCTTACCTATTTCTCTTCTTCTTCCTTCCTCTCGCTAACCTTAACCAAATTAAAGATCAGGGAGAAGCAAGCCAAAACTAGTAAATCTAGCTAGAGTTAAAGAGATAGAAGACATTAGCAGCTTTTAGGTAAATATTTCCTTGCCTGTTTCACTATTTCTTTATTTATTTAGCATGTATTTTCCTTGTATTAGGTGTTAAATGAGATAAAAAAACATGCTTAAGGCTTAAGAAGTAGTATGATATTATAAAAAGATAGAAAATGAGAGATTTGGAGTTAAAAACATACTTATAGTATATGTATATGTTGTGTTTTAAGATTTCAAAAGTATGTTTGGTTGTGAATAGATGTTATGAGATGATGAAGGTTGACAATAATAGCATGTTTTTGCATGTGGGTATGTTAGAATATGTTTGATTGAAGATTGGTTAAGTTTTGGTTATGTTTGGGTGGTTTTCAATGAGTTTTGGGGCGAAGATTTCTAGCACAGAACGTGATAGACGCTTGTATGCTTGAAAAGCACACCCGTGTAGTTGTGTTTTCTATATGGCCACGATCGTTTGTTCCTATGCATAATTAAGGCGTGCCTTCGGGCCACACGATCATATGGCTTAAGGTTCACAATCGTGTCCACTTTCCCAATTTTGCATGGTCGTGCTTGTAAGGGGTCACAACCATATGTGAGTGAGTATACATGTCCATATATGTGAGGGCCATGACCATGTGTATGACACACACGCCCGTGTGCCCTAAAATGCATGATCATGTAATAAGCCAAAATTTAGTGAAAAGATTTTAGAAGCTAGCACGACTTGACACACGACCACACGTACGTCCGTCTAAATAGAAAAAGTAACAGAAATAGCAAAATACGTAGAAAACAATAGAGAAATGATGACATAACAAAGAAAGAAAGAATATTTTTTTAGAATCAATAGGCTAAACTTACACAAACAAGAGAAACTTAATAGTAGTTTAGACCAATGTAATCTAGCGATAAATTACTATCAAAAAATAAAAATGGAAACAAGAGATATTAATAGAAACTGTTATAGAACATTCAAAATAGGAAACTAGTAGAAATATAATAGAATACACAACAATACTCATAAAACTTACTAACAAACTTAATAAATTATAAAACTAGAAACTTTTGCAAGAGATATACTGAATAGGATTATAACAACTAGTTAGTTTAACAAAATGTAAGCAAAAGAGAAAAAATAATAAGATATCAACATGATGAGCATTACATGACATGACATGCCAAAATAGTATTTTTAAAAAGGGACCCAAGAATCTATATGCATGTTTTAAAGTAAAAAACATTTGATAATCTAAACATCATTTTAGAGGTGGATACGAGGGGGTGCTTACGAGTTCGCACACCTGCTAGCAAGAGAAACCAACATCTGTTAGAGAAGACATGGTCATTGGCTAAACTCGTTAAAAGAGTACTAGTCGTGCATTAGTTACAACGTTTCTAGGTTAGACTCACGTGGCTAGACTACCAAATCCCTGTATTTATCAATGCAATTGCGACACAATTTAACATTTTGATTATAATGTCGCGATATAGCTTTATATATATATATATATATATATATATATATATATATATATATACTTATATATATATATACTTATATACCTATATATATATTCAAGATCTTTGGATCACAACTATTATTTTTAGAAAATGTTTTTAGAAAAGTAGGCTTAATGGCCAATACATGAGTTTTCAGTAGTTGCATATTTTTTTAATATGCTTCATAGCATGACACAAAACATGGCATGAATCAAAATATATATAACATGATAAGAAAGAAGTTAAACTCAGAACAATACACAGTATAACATACAAAATATCTTATACAAGATATATTATTAACAAAAACATAACAAAATCTTGATAAGACCTAAAAGAACTCAATAGCACATTAGATTTAGATACTAATTAAGAAAGAGAAAAAGGATAATGAATATCAAAAAGAGAACTTAATGAGTTAAGTTGTATTAGTTTAAATTCCTTTTTATACTAAGTCGTATACATATACTCATATACGTACTTATGACAAAGTATGAAACAAAACTTAAATAATGAGTTTAAGTAGTAAGTTAAGTTAGAAAAGAAAAGCTATTAGGCCAGTCAGAAATTTGGTTCTCAATTTAGCAGTTAATCAGGGGTAGATTAGAGTAGAGACTATCGAGAATAGAGATAGAAGATACTTACTAGGTGATTTTATCACTCAACTCCCTCAGTTTCTTTTCTCATAGGTCAGCGTTTTGGGGAGCTAAACTTGGAGCATGAGATAGCTGGAGAATCGGGTATGGCTTGGGTGAGCTTTCTACGTGTTATATATATATATATATATATATATAGTTTTCAGCAGATAACATGTTGACTTGCATGCTTTGTATTGCTCGTGCAGAAGTATACAGTATCATGCATGATTTCAGTATTTATTAAATGCAATAGTAAATTTATGAGTTTTCTTTCAAAATATTGTATAGTGGGTTTTAGTATCCCATCACCTTACAATTACAACTTTCACTTACATGTTGTTCAATTAAGCTAGTCAAAGTAAGACTCCTGTCATGTATTGAAGACAATTTTAGTTACAAAAAATAAAATAAAATTTCTCTATATTTATAGTATACAGTAATATATAGCAGCGGTTGTCATACGATTGTATTACCTTATGATGCACGATTGTGTAACACAAGAATTACAAAATAATTAAGAAATTAACTAATATATTGAGGAATTCAAGTAAACCTATAATAAAAGAAATTACTAAAATATTATTTAGAAATAAAGTAAAATAAAATTGTAAGTTTAATATGAACCAAATAAAAAATAAATGAATAAAAAGGTTATAAGGAAAAAAAATTTATATTAAGATTAATCTTAATAATAAAACTAAGGAAATTATAAGTTTTAGGGCATGATAAATATTACATACATAATATGTCAAAGTAATATTTTTAAGAAAAAAAAATGTTTTACATATATATGTTTTAAAAGTATAAAACCTGATGTTCCAAACATTTTCTAAAGATGGATATAAGAGGACATCTGTAGGTTCGCATGATCATTAGAAAGGGAAACTAACGTCCGTTAGAACGAACATGGTCATTGACCAAACTCATTAGAGAAAGTGTTGGTTATGCATCAGTTGAACTCATATGACAAGAGCACTGAATTTTTGTATTTATTAGTCTAATTAGCACAAATGTTTTATGAATGATCTTATAATAAGGAAAAATTTCAAGAAAGTTTATGATGCAATTTTTGAATCGATATAACATGTTTTATGATGAGATCTTTTGATCGATTATAAGTTTTCAAGAAAATAAATCCTTAAGACTAAGTCATGGTCTTGCAGTATGTTTTATATCATGACATAACATAATCAAGTGCAAAGGCAAAGTAAGGATGATGAGAATAAAGATTGTAAGACATGAATAATATAAGACATTAATGCTTCGAGGTTAAAATTATGTATGCTAGGTTATGAGATACTTCCTTAGTGATTTGTTACTCATTCCAAAATTTATTTCCTTATAGGTTAAATTTGTTCTACTGATGAGTGCTACCAGATAACTATGGATAAGATATTTTATGTGTATATGTTATACAGTTTTTATGGATTTTGTACTTTTCATGTATTCTTTACATTCCATGAGTACTATGATTTGAGTTTGATTACAATATATATATGTTACTTTTTTATAGACATTTTATTGATAAATAAGAAAAAAGGCTTTTCATTATATAATATTAAATGTTTACTCTTCCATCAATGCATGAATGTATATATGTTTAAGCTCCTGCAAATGTATAAATGGTTAAGTATATATGTTTGTAATGCTATTATA
>JAJEJH010002096.1:0-12019 GCA_026122585.1 Anacardium occidentale
ATAATTTTAAAAATAAAATAAAAATTTTAAAAAACAACCATCACTATCAGTAATATTATCGATGGTAGAGGTTGTCATTGACTTAGTCAAATAACAAAAAAAGACAACCTGATTCTATTGACAGTTGAATCTGATCGTCTCAATGACAATTAACTGTCAAAAATTTGATAGAGACGATTACATTTGGCAACGATCGAAATACTTGAAGTGAGCTGCTTTCGACCATCTTTAATGATGAAAGCAATCAGATCTGGTCGTCTGCACCAGATTTTTGGAGCCTAGATTTGATCATTTCTGTCATCGAAACGACTCTATCCAGTCATCAATGGAATCAGATGATCATTTTCAACTACCTGATTGTATCAATGGCTACCACCATCGTTGATGACACTACCGATGGTAATAACTATTTTTTTATTTTTTTAATTTGATATTTTTATATTTTAATTATTTTTATAAAATTTATTTTTTAATTTTTATTTAAAAAGATACAAATATCCTTCTGACTTTAATTAAAAATGAGTAACTGGTTTTTTAAAACTTCATGGATAAAACTTTGGTGGTTAGGAAAACCTTGCGTGGGAATATGTTATTTGGCCTATAAATTATAACTAATTAATTTATTTGTTTTGGATTTTAGAAACCATTTTTAACTTTTTTGTAAAAAAGAAAACCTACTGCTTAATTAATCAACATCAATATCTCCACGATCTTCTCATATCAATACATGATACTCTATACAGCGACATGTATGCTTAAGGGAGCATAAAATAATACATTAGTTAGGTTTGGATTCAAATCGAATATATTTGAATTTGTTTTTAAATTCAGTTTGAACAAATCTGAAACGAATCGAACGAATCTGAACTATAATTTTTAAATTCAGCAAACACAAGCCCAAACACAAACTATGTAAACCGAATACGAACACAAATCCAAACCTAAAATAATAATTTTTTAATTAAATTTTATTAATTATTTGTATTAATTATAATTTTTAATAAATATAAAAATGAATTATACGAATCGAATACGAATACAAATCGAATACGAATTTAGTTATACAAACCGAACATGAATACGAACTTTGTTAAAAGATATTTGACGAACACGAATACGAACCCGAACCTGAACAGTACGAAACGAGTTCGAATACGAATATGTTATTGTTTGTGATTGGTTCAGCTCGAATCCAGCCCTAACATCAGCAAATGCAACATTCAGATTACACTTGCCCAAATCTAACACCATGTGTTGCGGGGACTGCCCTGATTAATTTAATGTATAAGCCGGCTATCCCTTGCATTGATGAGTGATTTACATTTTTCCGCCTTGGGTTTGCCCACATTCTTTTTCATCATCTTCATCTTTGGCGTTACCATCATCATCATTATCAACACCACATTCTTGATCAGATGTTATTGACAAATCGTATTTATTAACAATTTTTTATGTGTTTAAGATTAATGTGTGTTGGAATAAAAATTACATAATACTATAATTAAAATTGC
Organism: Anacardium occidentale; assembly: GCA_026122585.1. Lineage (NCBI taxonomy): Eukaryota > Viridiplantae > Streptophyta > Magnoliopsida > Sapindales > Anacardiaceae > Anacardium > Anacardium occidentale. The sequence continues at coordinate 1,512 of JAJEJH010002096.1, forward strand.
AAAGATTTTGATAAGGTTTACAAGATTTTTATTTTTCACAATTTTTATAATGAAATATTATTATTTTATTTTAATAACATTTTTTTTAATAGAGTTCATTTTTAAAATGAAAAATGAATGATTTGTGTATTTAATTGGAGACAAGTATTTTAGAGTCAAACACTTAGTGGGAAAATTAAGAGTACTCTAACTTAATTAATACACTTACATTTTTGTTTCTATATATTTATTGTATGAGCTTAGTCTATTGTTAATAATTGTTTTTAAAAATCATTGAAAAAACAATTCTGTGAAGGGGTCACTATTCCTCTTCTTACCAAAAAAAAAAAAAAAAGGGTAACTCTTTTTGGGTAGTTTTCTTAATGTATTAAAAGTTTTAGCAAAGTATATTGTCAAATGACTATTGCCCACCAATCATAATTTTAATTTTCTATCCATTATTCACTTATTTTGATGAATATAGTTATATGGAAAAAATGAAATGTTTATATTTTCCCTTTTTCCCCATTTTATTTATCCCTTAGTATCATAATGCTCTAAAACCAAATCCAATCTTAACCAATTTGTCAAAGGTCAGATATAACATTTAACAGTACTAATATGATTTGTATAGTTATCAAAAGATTGGATTTAATATTTTCGATACTTTGAGATTAACTTTGATGATTGTTGAAAGGCCAAACTAATGATGGATAAGATGATGATGGAAATTAGGTATCTCTTGTATTGTTTTTAGTATATCTCTTTTCACCATGATCGTGTCTCGTCTTCCTCCTTTGCCAATTTTTTTTGTTATCACAATCGTGTCCTCCAACTCCAAACTCCTCTATCTTCGCCAATGATGACTAGTTAGTGATGAAAATTAGATTTTTTTTTCATAAATTCAATATAAACAATAAAATGATAATTTAAATTTGTATTAAATGTTTAAAATAGTTTCCTAATTTCACCAAAAGAAAAAAAAACTGATAATTTATAGTGAAATTAAAAAGTTTTTATTAATTAAAATGAGTGACATCTGAACAAGTAAATTTCACATATTTAATATATGAGAAATCATTATTTTATCGAAATTTGTGTGAAAAATAATTTAAAATTTAAGCATATGATAAATTTTCTTTCCAAATAATGATCACGAGGTTCTTATGATATTTACTTTTGGCACAAAAAGAATCAAAATAAATTAATTAAAAGTAAAAAAAAAAAAAAAGTTAGCCTAGAGAGAGGGTCAGATACATTGAAAATAAATAAATAGCTGGAAAGGTGGGAGGGGGCACAAAAAGGAAGCGTGCCCAGATACAATACGCAGAGTTAGAACAGCAGGGTGAAGGTTTATTAAGAGACAAACTAATTAAAGCGTAATTATTGATAAAATTTCAAGATTCTTGTAAGTTATTATTCACTGCAAAAGAAAAAAAAAAAAAAGTATATGATCTTCAACATCATTCCACAAACGTAAGGAAGCTGAACACAAAGGAAGAAGAAACCATCGCAACATGCAATTTATTTGTATGAGCAAAGGGGCAATATCATTTATTTATTATGATTGAATTTGTCATGCATTTTATGGATTTAGAAAACTAGTTCTACTGAAACCAAGGTAATTTTAAAAAGAATACGATGAATCATAGAAGTTATTTCAGAAATTTTGTTGCTTGATGTTCTGTGTAAGAACTTGTTTCTTTTTCTTTATTTGTTTAATTTAAATAAATAATTGGAATCGGAATAATCTCATTGAAATTCTGATTTTAACCAAGATTTCGAGTCATGGCTTGAGTGCATTGTTTGTTCTGAAACAGAAATAAAAAAAAAGCCCAGCACAACTCTCTCACTTCACAAAGTGACAGCAACCAGGTCAAAATTTTGTATGGCCGAGGCGACAATTTACAGATCTTCCTAAATTACAATTATCGATTCCACCACCAGCCAAAATTAATCATAGGGCTCATCTTTCTCTCGCCTGCCCGTCACAGGCTCCAACAAAGCTATCCATATCCCACTTTCCTTTCGTTACCATGATATAAATACATGTTGAACAAACCCATGTATCCAAAGCACACCTTGCCGGCCCCAATACGCGAAAACTGATAAACCCCCACAAGGCATACGCCCAGTTGTTGTTTCATTTCTTCCTAGTTTCTTATTTAGATCGATACATGAAGTTCTTTTGGTAGAAACCTTAGTTGTTGTATCTTTACTTGCAATTTCTCCGGGCCTGTTTAGAAAGAATGAAGAACGTTTCCAGAAATAAGTTTCTGCTTTGTTTTAGGCCCGTCGTTGACATGGAACTGGTGCTTGAGACAGATGGTTGTGTTGATTGCTCCCGAAAAAACCGAAGTTTAAAGTACATCGCAGGTGAAAACGAGCATTCGGCTTCAGAAAATGATCAGTGTTCAGAGATTTCTAAGAATTCCATGGTGATTCGTCATTCTTCACAGAGAACTTTCTCTGAGGTAATCAAGGCTCTTCTGTTTGAGACAATACTGGTTGGTTCATTAATCTTTATATAATATACACAGGCTATTCTGTTTTTCTGTTAATTTCTGGTTTATATTAATTTACAGCCTAAGAGAGTTGATGATAGAAAAAAGTTGAGCCAGGAATCATTGAAGTCATCATCAAGTTGGAGTTTTTCAAGGCAAAAGTCCCTGGACTCAGGAGATGATAAATCAGTGAAGCGTTCAAATTCAGATAGTGCTCTTACTTTGCAAGAAAACAAAACCAATCAAGTATTGTTTTCTCAATCATCAGTTGGCCCATCGCCTCCGCCTTCGTCGTCGTCGTCGTCTTCTTGTTCAACGAGTATTTCACTATCAGAATCAAACAGACAAAAGCAGAACAAAAACAACAAGAGCCTGGTGAAGCCGCCAAGCAAAAAGGACTACGCGGGTAGTTCTTCGAGTTTAAACCATGCCATAATCTTACTACTATTAAGTCTTAGTTTTACAATTTTATGGGGCCGTCTTTGTGCAATACTTTTCACATCAATCTGGCTGTGTTTTGCTCCTGGGCAAGGCGGCTCTAGGCGTGATGATGAAGAAGAAGTTAGAAAGTTGAGCCAAAGAGATGAGTCCCGAGACTACAAGAAGAGGATCATAATGGAAGGGCTGCTGGAGAGGAACCCCCAAAGGGAGGGCGCATTAAATTTTTGACGTGAAAATTCTCTTTTTCGTGTTAGATGCAAACTTTTCAGAATTTGTTCTCTGCCTGTAAAATAATTATAAAGAGCCATATCACAGGGTACACAAAAGGGTCCCAGAAACACAAGTTTCCTGTGTTCTCTGCTGCTTGCTTCCTGCAGAGAGAAATTAAGAAACTATTTCTCTCTCTTTTACAATGTTTGGCTCGAAAACTGTGTACACATGCTTATGGGGTTTTAATTAGAAAATTATGATTTGATCTGAATCTCAATGATCCTTCATTTTTGTATAATTTAAAGGTTGGAGAAAAGGTCATGTCACATCACGTAACTCTATAAAAAAAATTGCCCAGATGCGAAATAGTGGATTCAGATCACTTAGAATTCACATATAAATAAAATAAAGCAGGCATCTTTGTATTTTAAATTCAATAACGAGGGAATACAGCTTTAATAAATATTAATTAATTATATTAATTTAATTTAATTTTTAGTGCTGCCTCCTTGCGTGTGAAGTGAGGACGGGGTCCAAGGATTGATTAAACGATAAGCTTTCGTTCATTGAATTTTAAAAAATTATTTTTATCCATTATTTATTTTTATTAATAAATTTGATTAAATAAAAGGGTATGATTGTTATCTTATTTAGAATTTTTCATTTAACCCTACATTTTCTTTTCATAACCACAAATATTTAAAGAAATTAGAATTTTTTAAAATATTAAAGGTATTAATAAAAGTTTTAAGAAGTTTTTGAAAACAAAAATTTTAAGGGCTTCTTAGAAATTAAAAAGAAAAATTAAAAAGCGTTTTTTAAAGCTTTGAAATTTATAATATATATTTCAATAATTTTAAAAATGTTAATTACATCCTAAAAAATTGAATAAAATACAACTTTTTAAGATTTATGAGAGTTTTAATATTTTTAAGAGTCTAATTAATAAATTTTTAAATCTTATAAAAATACATTAATAATTTAACCTGTATGAACAAATAATTATTTTTAATAAAATCAATTAAAATTATTGACAGGATGGATGAAGATGATAATTTAATTTTTTAAAGCTTAGAAAATAAAATTTTATCATTTCAGGGTACTTTAATGGGAGATAGTCATTGGGGCTCGAGTGGTTGAATTAAATGCTAAAAATAAATGTATGGTTAAAATACATGAAGGAATGGCATAAGAGTAGGCAAATGGCTATCTCTAGTAGTTCCTTTGTAGAGAGGGATATTGGAAAGATATTTTCCTTTGAGTGGCTTGCTTTTTTCCACCCAAATTTGACGCAAATTAAAACATTTTTTCATCCATTGTTCCTGTAAATTACATTTAATCAGCCAAAATTAAGCACTTGAAATCATCTCCAAAATTTTGTAGGTTGTCGTTTATTTCAAACACTCAGAATCATCCGTATAACAGAAATTCTTATATCGAAACTTAATAATTTGTGTTTTAATTCGACATATTCACTTTAATCATAATTGAAATAATCTTTTAAGGCTTCGATATCTTTACAAAATCTTCATCTTCTCCCATTGATGATGATGCATATTCATATTGAACTTCAAATCCCTGCGTTTCCTTCAAACCACTTGTTGCCATTTTTAGGCTGCACAACACGTGCTAATGGCCTAGGAGAAGATAAAGAAGAAGAGCAAGCTTGGGCATCTTTATATAAATCTTTTATTTTTTTTATATTTTGACTTTATCTTATTTTGTTGGACAGATCGATATTTTCACTTTTATGTTCTCAATTTTTTTATTAATAATTTTTGTTTTATAACAAATAACCTGATTTAAGTTAATATTTTTACGATATATATTAGATTATTAAACTTAAGATGAATATAATATTTAAATCATATTTTATTAGATAAATTTGAAAATTTAATATTAAAATAATTTTCAAAGTGATTTGAACTCGTATCCGAAGACGTGGAAGCCAACCAAGAAGCTACCTAGGCTACTCCCTGGGGGCCTACTCATAGAATGAGTCAATTATGCCGGCCAATGCTACTATTGAGAAGAAGGATTTTTAATAGAATCCTAACAAATTAAAAATGAATGCAACAATTGCTGCTGGATGAAAACACTTAAGAGTCAATGCAAAAAGAACAAATAAATTACTTTTTTTTTTTTTTTTTTTCTGAAATGTTAAATACCAGAAAAATAATTGAATCTCGTACAACCATGTCTACCGTTAATTATCATGAAACAAGTAAGGAGATTTTTAATTTAAACTCAATCTTATTATAACGGAATTGTGCTCACAATTTCTGTACATAAACCAACATTTATCATAAATGATACTAGAATTTAAGGGCTATGATTCCAGAGAAGTAATAATAATTTTAGGAAATATTTAAATTTAACATATACGTATAAGTATACATACATGCATACATACAATTTGTTAGCACAGAGAAAGTAGGCACGTACAGCGAAGAGCAAAATAGGTTCTCTAAAACAAGAAAATTTGATGGATTGTCTCCATTCGAATTTAGGAATTTGTGGATGATCTGTTGCTCTTCACCCCAGAGGAAGCAGTTGAAGTATTATTAGTACGTGACTGTGAACTCTGGCCGGAAGATGATTCGGTGAAGAAAATTATCTGTTCCGGATCATCCACAAAAACTTGGAGAGTTCGGGGTATTGGAGAATGGCTCACATCCAAAATCCTATCAAGTATCTGAACTACTTGACCCATCGTTGGCCTGTGAGTTTCATCATCTTGGATGCACCAGCCAGCAACTTTACAGATTCTTGAAAGCTCCTCCACATCAGCGTTCCTCTCTAGCCTTGGATCTAATAGGCTAAGGACATCACCCCCTTCCGCAATTACAGTTGTAGCCCAAGTTGGGAAGAATTTCATTTTTCCTTCTTCTGAATGCTCTGTGTTTCTTTTTCCTGATACAAGTTCAAAAAGCATCATCCCATAACTATAAACGTCTGCTTTAGCTGTTATGGCCACTCCCGAAATCCATTCTGGTGCAAGATAACCTCTTGTGCCTCTCATGGTTGTTAGGACTCGGCTGAATTCTCTTCCCATCAGCTTTGCCAGTCCAAAATCTGCCACTTTTGGACAAAATTCAGCATCTAATAAAATGTTCTCTGGTTTTATGTCACAGTGTATGATGCAGTCTCGGCATTTTTCATGGAGATATGTTAGGCCTCGGGCGGTACCCAGTGCAATTTCATATCTTCTATTCCAGTCCAGAACCTCTGAACTCTTTTCACGGAAGAGATTGGAATCCAAAGAACCATTTGGCATGAAATCATAGACCAACAGCCTTTTGGAACCTTCAGAGCAGAATCCAATAAGCCGAACTAAATTGACATGTTGGATATTTCCTATTGTGCTGACTTCTGTTCGAAACTGCTTCTCTCCTTGGCCCAAACTTTCAAGCTTCTTAACTGCTATGACACTTGAATTTGGTAAAACCCCTTTGAAAACAGAACCAAAACCTCCTCCACCCAATTTTTCTGAGAAATTCTTAGTGGCATTTTGCAAATCTTTGTATGCAAATGCCATTAATGAACCCTCAACCGCTTTGGTTGTTCTGATTGTTCTCTTTCTCCTTAAATATATAAAGACCCCGAGGCCTAAAAGAACTATAAGTGCCACTGAGCCCACAACAACACCAATAACTATTCCCCTTGTACTTTTGGGACTTGAAAACTCTGAAGCCGCGAGCTTGATATAAAGAGTTTTTCCATCTGAGGCGGCTTGCTGCACATCCAACAGATTTCCAAACCAAATTGAACACTGATTATCTTCAAAGGAATAAGCAGTGCAAGAGCAATTATTCAAGCAGGTTGTTTCACACTCGTCTACACTCCCTACTGTCGCAGACTCTGGATTTTGGGGCAATCCCATGTTGAAATTCGTTAAAAATTTATCCCTCTTTCCATTGGCTACACTATTGTTTTGACATTGCAGTTGGGTTCTCCTCACACAACCACCGGAATAATCCTGCAAGTTCCAATCTTGTTCTGAGTTCTGCTGAAAACCTTGCAAACAATCACATGCTTGCTGTGTTTGTTCAGTGCATTGGCCGAATGAACCACAAAAAGCGTAAACCTCACATTGTTGTCTGGGTTGGGACCAAAACAGAAACCAAGACTGGGTACTCTCTAACCAATTCGTTTGCTTAATCTGCCCTGAGACATCCATATGAAATCGAGAAGTAATGGTACTGCTATTTTTCACTGAATATGTAAAATAGCTCTCTGTATCATTTGAAAAAAAGCTGAAATCGTAGATATAGTTTTGTGTCATTTCAGGAACCCACTCAAAAATTTTTTGATTGTTGTCCCAAGGTCCACTAGACCAATACTGTTGGGACCTATTCCATAATAAAATATAAGAATTAGATCCACCAGGGTCTAGCTCAAGAGAGAAAAGACCAGGTGCAGGATCTTCTTCATTCTTCCATGAAATGAGACGTTGGCTTACATTGGTCCGCTTGTCGAGTCTCAATTTCATTCCAGGGATCCATGTATGGGCTGGATGATCAAAACTTTCCCATAATGATGTCGATGAATTACCAGACAACTCTCTCAAAACAAGATTTCCTTCGTCCAGAAGAATTGCTTCGATAGAAGTTGTGGTGGAAGAGGATATATTTGTGGACCACACAAGCACTTTGTTCTCGTCAAAGAGGACCAAATTACCGTCTGAGATTCTAAAAACTGAGGAATATTTATCAGAAACAGGTTTCTCTCTATTTGCCACCCAAACCGGAGTCTGTAGAGATATTCGATCATACCAAATGCCAATATAGTAGTTAGAAGAGTTACCTGGATTGAAGAATCCTAATTTGAAGACCCCACCGGCAGAAACAATAGTTTGGTCACCGGAGAGAGATTGGTTTGCAGAGATGGTGTCACTGTCAGCTCCAAAGGAGCCATGATATTTGAGAGAGCAGAACAGGAAAACAAAAGAAATCATGAACCAGGGTGTGTACTTGACATCCATGGCAGCAAATTCTATGCAGTCAAAGATAGGGATTGAAGAAACAGAAACTAGTTATTTGTGCAGAGCAGAAGGAAGAACAGATCATATCTATAAAACAATCATTGCTCTAGTCCACCAAACTGATCCAAATGACCACGATGCCCTTTGGCTTTAAATTGAAGTTTTAACAGTGAACTGGAACAGCCTAGTCATTTTGAGCAGAGAAGAAGATTTCAGTTTTGGCGACTAAAGAACCCAAACCAAACAGCCAGTCTTCCAAAAAGTCAAAAGGAAAGATTTTACCATCTGAAACCAATTTGGCCTCTGAGGAAAGTTCGTCACGGTGCTAAGATACCTATTTATTTTGGCCAAAGGTTATTCCCACCCAAGGTTTGATGAAAAACAAAATTCGAACTTAAAAACTTGGCTTACTGGATCGTCTAAGATAATAATTTGAGTTCAAAGCTTAGTAGTAAAAATAATGATCATTTAAGATAATAATTGTATTAACCCCAATAATCAAATAGGATTGATCGACTGATATGAATAAGAGTTTTCGACTCATAAAAAAATAAAAAACAAAATTTCTTTTTCTAATTTTTAAAAATCCAAACACCCACTTGTTAATTATTTTTTATCTTTTTTTTTTTTTTTTTTACTTTTTGATAAAATGATTAAACTATCTTTATCACAAAAAATAAATATGATTCAATATTTAAATAAAAAATGTAAAACAAATATTTTTAATTTTCAAAAAAATTAAAAATAAAAAAGCAACCACTGTTGTTGATCGTAGTTTCTAACCTCCTGATTTATAAGATGATTAAATCTTACTGTTTCGTTTGATAGAAAAGACTACTTTTAGTGGAAACAGTCAAATCTGACTGCTTCTGCCAATAACCATTATTGGAAACAATTGGTGGGATAAAAATCGACTATTTTTCATCGTTCTCGACCACGACTTATGACGAAAACAACCAAATCTAATCCTCTCATGAATTAAGAGGCCATTTCTAGCAGTCTTCTGATTTGATTATTGAATGTCACTACCACTGGCGGTAGTTGTTGCTTCTGTTATCTTTTTAATTTTTAAATTTTTTTAAAAATATTTGTATAATTTATTTTGATATTTTTATAAATTTTATTTTATTATTTTTAAAATTCTTTATATTAAAAAGACAAAAATATATTTTTTATCGATAATTGTTAACCATTGATTGTTAGTTTTAACCATTGACTTTAATCAATAAATGAATATTTGGATTTTTAAAAGTCAAAGGTGAAACTTGTTCTTTGAACAAACCTTTGATGGGCCTACATCCTTTCGCAATTTATTTTTGGCCAAATGATTTATTTCCACCTAACAAAATATCACTATTAAATTTTAAAAAGCTAACTATTACTTTTGATCAAAGTTAGTAATTAAATTTAACGGTCAACTATTCAATTTAATTAGTTAAACAAATATATTTTTTCTTTTTGAATAAAAAGAATTTATGAAATAAAATAATATTAAAATAACAATAAAAAAATTAAATTTTCAATAAAAATTTTAAATATTCTAAAACAAAATTAAAAATTGATAAAAAAATTTTTAAATTCTAAAAAAAATTCAAAAAGCAACCACCACTACTAAAAACCTAACCACACGGCTAGAAATGACCATCTAATTGGATTGACGACCAAATTTGACTTTCAAAGATACGATAGAAACGATTAGATTTGATGTCTTTCATCATCAAAGATGGTAAAAAACGATCAATATACTTAAAACTAATCATTTTTCGTAATTCTGGATTACAAAGATAGTTAGTTTTACTCACTTTTACTATCAAAGAATGTAAAAAAAACAGTCAATATATTGGAAACTAATCGTTTTCAATTATTTTTTATGGCAGAGACAATTAAATTTGATTATCTCCATCAGATCTTTGATATTCAAATTTGACAATCTCTGTCAGATCTTTAATAGCCAGATTTAATAGTCTCAATTATCGAGGAGATAAAATTCGACTGTCAATCTATCCAGATGGTTATTTTCAATTATCTGGTTAAATTTTTGAAGACCATTATTGTTGAAAACGATGATCTCTTTTTTAATTTTTTACTAATTTTATTAATTTGTTATTATTATATTAAAATATATTATATTAAATTTTATTTTAATATTAATATTATTTATTTTTTTGGTAGAAGATATTTTGGTTATTTTATAAAAAGTTAAAAAGTTTGAAAAAAATTTGGTCAACAAATGTATATTTAATTTTTTAAAAGTTTTTGGATAACATTTTGTTGTATAGAAAAATCTTGGTGGGAACTAGTCTTTTAGCCTTTATTTTTCTAACCTATACCGGTAATTTTCCCACCCATCCACATTTAATTCAACACAAGCAACCATTTTGTCCTCAATA
>JAJEJH010002097.1:0-12013 GCA_026122585.1 Anacardium occidentale
GTTGAAAGGGGCATCGCTTGAAAGGAACCACGCTGAGATAGACATTTCCAGAGATTCAGCAGTATTGTCTACATTGGTTTTGTATTTACCCGAATAAGACAGTTTAACTTACAAGTCAAGGGACTCATTGCAAGAGGTGATAACAAGCTTGCCATCGATTCTACACCAGCAATACACCCTTGTGACTTTCCCTGTAACAAAATTCACTTATACAGAAGACATGGAGTGCATAATCATATAATTTTGTCAATATATCTTAATGCCAAAGAAAGCATAGTATGAGATAGCTCCACAAACCTGATTGTTTAAACTTGAAGCCTTTGAAATGATGGCATAAGTCTGCATATTCAGAAATTGATGGCAAGACGACCATGAAAATTGGATTCAGGGAATTGCTTTGTTAGAATTCAACCCAATTTCTAATGTTTATGGAAATGGAAAAGAAATTAAAGTGTAATATTACTTACAGAAGGTTTGACAAGGACGTAAATGACACCGAATGAGGCACTTAGGTATGGCACCTGCAGTATGGAATAACTTACCGTTATTGATGTGAACGAAACTTATATGGAATTTCAACATCATTTTGATGACAAAACTCTTGAAAACATTGTCACATTCATGTGAGATTGCACAAAGAACAAAACTACCAGGAAGGTATGCAAGAAAAAACTGAAACCTACACTATTCTGAGAAAGCATTAGACAACTGATCTTTACTAAAACAAATTGTACCCTCATGAGAGAATAAAAGATTGAAAAGAATGAAAAATAGATACCCATGATGCCCAAGCCAGGCCATAGAACAATGCCTGTACAGAAAATACAAATCATTAGACTTTCCTTCTCTTTAAAAAAAAAAAAAACTAATTTCTTCTTGTTGCTAACAGAGTAAGGCTACTTACATAAGCTATTGATGCAAGCAAGGCTATGTACAGTATGACCTTTTCTCCAACCAAAGGATTGAGAAGAGGTAGCACCACAATCTAGTAAAAGTCAATGTAGAAGAAACTATGGTAAGCAAGATCTCTTTTCTTCTCCTTTTTTATCCAAACAGCAATAAACAGGAAAACTGATGTTAGTAATGAGTCTAAAGATTTGATTAAAAAGTTTTCTATTTTATTACATGTTAATAAAAATACATGATATATATACACTTTGTACAATTCCAATTTAGGAAGCACTATATTCTACTTTCCAATTGCACCGATCATATCTCATACATTCCTAATTACATTGATCATATATACAACTCAATACTCCCCCTCAAATCGGAGCATATAAATCATATGCACCAAGTTTATCACAAATAAAATCAATATAAGGACCTCTCAGAGATTTAGTAAAAATATCTACTAACTGGTCAACTGAACTAACGTGGCTAGTGGTTATACAGCCAAACATAATTTTTTCACGAATAAAATAACAATGGATCTTTATGTGTTTAGTCCTCGAATGAAACATTGGATTAGAAACTATGTGAAGAACTACCTGATTATCACAGAGTAACTTCATTTATGACACCTCTATAAATTTCAATTCTTGGATTAGTTGTTTCAACCAAATTAGTTCACATGTTACCAAGGTTATTGCCCAATATTCCGTTTCTGTATTTGACTTAGAAACAACATCCTACTCCTTTTCCATGAAACTGAATTGCCACCAATAAGGACATAGTATCCAGAAGTTGGTTGTCTATCAGCTGAAGATCCTGCCTAATCTGCATCAAAATATCCAATAATTTGTGTATAACCCCTGTCTTCATATAATGAGCCTTTGCTTGGTATTGCCTTAATTTATCTCAGGATTCTAATAGTTGCATCCCAATGAGAATCACATGAAGATTGCAAGAACTAACTGACTACACTGACTAAGAAGGAGATATCTGGTCTCGTGATAGTAAGGTAGTTGAGTTTTCTTACTAATCTCCGAAATCGTCCAAGATCTGCAAGTGGCTCCCCCCTGTCATAGTACAAGTTTAGTATTATGATCCATTGGAAAGTCAACAGGTTTACAATCCAATATCCCTGTTTCTTCTAAAATATCCAGAGCATACTTTCTTTAAAAGATAACTATACCAGACTTAGACTGAGCAACTTCTATCCCAAACAAGTATTTAAGTAGTCCTAAATCCTTGGTTTGAAAATGATCAAACAGATTTTTTCTTTAGTTGATTGATGTCTTCCTGATCATTACCAGTGATAACAATATCATCAACATAAACCACACGATAGATACATGCCTCTTGTGTTGTATGCATATAAAATACATAATGATCCGATTCACTACGAGTCATCCCGAACTCCTGAATAACAGTCCTAAAATGTCTAAACCAAGCATGTTGGGACTGTTTCAAGTCATATAATGAGTGACGAAATTTACAAATCAAACCAGACTCCCCCCGAGCAACAAAACGAGGTGGTTGCTCCATATAAATATCTTCTTCAAGCTTACCATGTAGGAAGACATTTTTAATATCCAACTGAAAAAAAGACCAATGACAAATGGCAGCCATAGATAAGATTAATCGGACAGAGGACATCTTGGCTATCGGAGAAAATGTATCACCATAATCGAAACCATAAACCTGAATTGGCAACTAATCGAGCTTTAAGACAATCAATTTTGCCATCAGGACCTATCTTAACTATATAAACCCAACGGAATCCAACAGTAGAATGATTACGAGGTAATGGCACTAAATCCCAAGTATGATTATTATGGAGAGTAGTCATCTCTTCAACCATTGCTTGTCGCAAACCAAGATCAGAAAGAGTCCCATGGATGTTGGAAGGAACAAAGATAGATGAAAGTGTAGACATAAAACCATGAAAGGGCTGAGCAAATAATTTATCATGACTAAGAGAGAGAATATAAACAAAACAGGTACAACCAAAGACACGTGGAGGAAGGGGAAATAAAGGCTATCTAGGAAATAAACTGGAATGAGGTACCTTGTATTGGAGGACAGATAATGGCATCCTGTTAATTAATAAACAGGTGGTGAGAACAGCATTAACCCAAAACTCGGGAGGAACCTAATTATGCAAAAGTAGGGTGCGAGGGATTTCAATAAGATGTCTATTTTTATGCTCAGCAACCCTTGGAGAGTGCATGCACAAGATGTCTAATGGAGGATTCTTTGAGAAAACATGAATTTAGTAAAAGAAGCAGAGAGATACAAGCATTATTGCTTCTTAAAATACCAATATCAGTATTAAATTATGTCATAATTTTAACACAAAAGGATTTAAAAATAGAAAATAATTCAGAACGAGATTTCATTAAAAACAACCATGTGCAACGGGAATAATCATTAATGAATGTAACAAAATATTGAAAACCTAAATTAGAGACAAGACGACAAGAACCTCAAACATATGAATGAACTAATTCAAAAGAGGACGCAACCCATTTATTGACATGCTTGGAAAAGGAACTACGCAAATGTTTCAAGTTGACATGACTCACAATTTAAAGATGAGAGACTCAAAAGACCTGAAACCATCTTTTAAAGTTTCAAGAGACTAAGATAACTCAGATGATTATGAAGAAGAACTGGAGACTCAGACACATTGCAACTAATAGAAGTACGAGGCAAGTTAAGGTAATAGAGGCCCTATGACTCACGCCTTGCACCAATCATTCATCCCGTGCTACGGTCTTGTATAATAATAGAATCAGTATGAAATATAACAAAACAGTTTAGGGAACGTATAAGTTTACTTACAGACATAAGATTAAAAAGACAATGTGGAATTTAAAGGATAGAGTTTAAGGGTAAAATAGATAGAGGACGAGTCCGACCTACAGTTTGAACAACGATTTTGGACCCATCTGCTAAAGTAACATGGGGAAAGGATGTAGTGGTAATAAAATGAGAAAATAAATGATTATTACCAAAAATGTGATCTATAGCCCCGAACTAGATTCCCTGATTGAACAACAGAAGCGACAGTCGAGAAAGATTGTCTATTTGTTTAATACCTGAGATGTCTTCATAATCAATGCTAGTGAGTGTCAGAGATGGCTGAATTTTTCCTATAGATGATTCTAAAGAAATATCTGAATGAACTATATTTGCAGTCCGAGTGGGTCTTTCATGTAACTTATAACATTTCTCCTTGAAGTGACCCCATCGATGACAGTAACTGCATTTGGGTCTACTCCCTTTACCATTACGATCACTCCACCTCGGACAAAAAATTGAGATTTGATAGACAAAGCAAAAGAATCATTATTGAGAGGGCTGGAGATGATAGTGGGAGAGAACTCAAAGTAACCGAGCAAGTACTTCATTTAGAGAAGGAATTGTAGCACTAGCCAAAATTTGATCACGTACGAGAATGAGATCAAGACTAATGCCAACAAGAGCAAAAACCATAAAGAATTTGTTTCGTTGTGCCAAATCTTCGACTACAAGTAGTCCAATAAGCAATAACAAATTAAACTCTAATTTAAGAGAAGCTAATCTGCTAGGATATTCTGACATGCTAATACCCTCTTGTTTGAGATTAACCAAATTGGAAACAACTGAGTATAAACACTGAATATCATTAGTATATAATAATTTAGTCTGACTCCATATTTCAAAATAGGTCCTGTATATCTTAAAAATAGGGTAAAGTGGAACATCAATGGTCTGTCACAATAAACTACACAAGAGAGCATCAGTTTTAACCTAGTTGGCTCTATCGGTCACAATATCCTTAGACTTCATAGTCAAGTGGTCTTGCAGACCTTGCCCCATACACCATAATTCTATTGAGGCAGCCCATGAGGTGCAATTTGCATTACCTATCAGTTTTCAGTTGTGATGGTAAGGAGA
This sequence comes from Anacardium occidentale, assembly GCA_026122585.1. Classification (NCBI taxonomy): domain Eukaryota; kingdom Viridiplantae; phylum Streptophyta; class Magnoliopsida; order Sapindales; family Anacardiaceae; genus Anacardium; species Anacardium occidentale. The sequence continues at coordinate 4,828 of JAJEJH010002097.1, forward strand.
GATAAAAAAGGTAAAGGCCCCCGACTTCGAATTGAATCTTTCCATGTTTATGTTTCAATAACACGAATTCAACACAATATATCCAAAACAAAAAAGAAACCAAATCCAAACTAATTACCAAAAAACCAGCAAGAATATCCACCAAATAGTAACAATAAAAAAACAGCAACTAGCAAAACCAATACAAATATCCATCAAAACAACAACTCACACAACAGGATAAAGATTCCAATAGCCAATAAGCAGTTCGCAAGAGAACAACGGCATAAAGGAGTACTACTAGGCACTAGGGAGAAAGATCTAGAAAAAAATGTAGCTGCCAACAGTTTCAGTGACCGAAGACGACTTTCCGATCTTCAGACGATGACAAAACTGAAGAGGAGTCATCGGTATTGTTTGAAGTGATTGGAGCCAACAATGAGAACTCATGCTCATCGAAAAGGGCAAATTGAAGAAGATTGATGTTGATTTGAATGTCGCGCATGGAGACACGTGAAATTGCAATGACAGATGAGCTTCAATGGAAGAGCTAGCGAGGAGGAGAGAAACCTACCGGAGGTGTCAAATTGAGGTTTTTACAATCAAAGAGGGATGATCGGACTTCACCAAGACAGTGCACACTCACTGGAAATAAAAATTAGGGTTTCAAAGGTTGAGTTCCAAAAGAGGCTCTGATACCATCTAAAGATTTGATTAAAAAGTTTTCTATTTTATTACATGTTAATAGAAATATAGGATATATATACACTTTGTACAATTCCAATTTAGGAAGCACTATATTCTACTTTCCTAACTACATTGATCATATCTCATACTTTCCTAATTACATTGATCATATCTACAACTCAATTATGAGAATGAGAAGTTAATGATCAGAAACGTATGTATCAGACATTTATTACAAGATGAACAAAATAAACTCTGCAAAAGTGTATACCTGTGATACAATGGAACCTACTCCGACCATCATTAGAATTTCTGAATATTGATCCTTGCTAAAACCAAAAACTGCCTTCAAATAATACTACACAATAGTAATACTGAGTCAAACATCAATAGTATACAAGTTAAAAAAGTATTACACATCACTGCTATTCATTATATTAGCTAGATTGTGTCCAAATCCAAAACACTAACTTTGATGTGATGGTAGTGTTTAGTTACACAGCAATTGCTGTCTCAATAATTTTCAAGGAAGCAACTCTAGAACAAAGAGGAAATATTCCTTTCTGTAATCTCATTATTACCACATAGTTAAAGTAAGATCATTGTTCTTGTTTGCACAGCACCAAGTTTTACCTATCAAGAAGATTTCACTTCTCAGGAATAATTATTTTCTTTTTCTGAGTGTGAACATTAAGATTGTTCTAGTTAAATAGCTTAGTGACTTTATGTCAAGGCATAAGTGTCTCATACACCTTGTTTTCCACAATTCAGAAGCATCAAAATTTTATTATAATTACCCCAAATTTGCACTGGATATGAATAAGATAGCATTTACGAAATTGACAGGGAACTTACAAACAAGACAGTGGAGATGCCAGACATTCCCAACTCATAAAAGAAGGAAACAAAAGAAATTCCTCTGAGCGTTGGACTGAAAAAGGAATAGGAAAAGAAATAGAGCTCATTAACCAGAGTTCAAAATAAAGTTTTTGGCATCAAAAGAATCCTTAAAGAAAGAAAAAGAAATATACATTGATTTTTTGATAAAAGTATTGTTATCCCAATGTTATCTGCATAAAACTTGAAAGTAGAAGTACCTGCTAATAACTAAGACTGCAGCATCTCGCATTAATATGTATCTTTCTTTGAGGACCATAACTACCTTATGCAACAAAGTTGATTCTTGGTCTCTCCTGGGAGCCGATTCAACTGTCTCAACCAGAAAGAAATGCATGTAAACAGGACAAAAGATCAAGACAGCCACTGAAACCTGAAACAGAACCATAATGAAAAAAAAAAAAAACAATGACCATATTATTATTATTATTATTATTTTTATTATTATTTAAAGAACAAGACTGAGGCAAATGCTAATTACAGCAGTAACAAACCAGGAAGATGCAGTTCTCAGGAAGGAGAAAAGCCAATAAATTTCCTAAGACATGTGATGTGGAGAACAGGCCTGTAATCCAACTAAATGCCGCAGCTCTTTTGCTGTCGCTCACAAAATCTGCCTGGAAGAAGTGAAAATGTGAGATTTAACATTCTTCATCCACAAGTACAGTAATGACGACGAATAATTATTACCGCATAAGCAACAGCAATGCAGAAGACGCTGCCTTGGCTCATAATATTTGATATCGTTCGAAGCACATAATATGCATAAACAAAATTCCTGGACTGATTAACGGCAAGTAAAGCTGGAAAGGCACAGTCAAAAGAAGAAATGTAAATACAAAACACAATCTTGATTGTATCATTTACACAATGCAAAATACAGGAGTAGCTGATATAGCATGAAAATGCTCTATCATATTCATCCATTAGTATACTTGAGTAATTAGAATGAACATAAATGAAAATATATGAGTGAAAAATTCAGGGATCCAATAATGAAAAACTCCATTTCAGGTTCAGGAGAAAATATCAACGGAAAAGATCACAGCAATTGATATCTCCTATTTTATTTACATGAAAAAATAGTGGCATTAACTGATATTCAAACTGTGGACTGAATGACATCCCCACCCCCTTCAATTTCCCCATCTGAATAAGAGAGAATTCATTTCCAAATAATTAATTTTAGGTTCATAACAAGTGAAATTCTCACAGCATTCTGCAAGTGTTTTGAAGATGGATGTACTTATGCAACTTACAGAAAGGGATTATACTGGTGGAAACAGTAAGAATGAGCAGTGCTTTACGTCCATACTCATCTGCAAGCTGGCCTAGAAGGGGGAGTACCACCATTTTGAAAATTCCAACAACCTACAAACAGAAGAATGTGTGAGATTTGTTTCTCCGAATAAAATGAAAGGGGAATTTGTAATATCAGTTTATTATCAACATAATTTCACTCACCGTACTTATTCAGTGTTATGAATATCTAACATAACAGCCAATTATCAACTACTTCTTTTACGGCATTCCCGGTACACTAACTAAAGAGTACACCACAAATACAAACAGAATCCCCATAAGGCCTAATGTTTAAATGCAACAGCAAATTCAAGATTAAAGACCAGGTTCACCATCAATCTTGGAATGACTTATATTGCAAGAAATAAAAACCGCTCCAATCATTAAAACCAATAATCTTGGGAATCCCCTCTTTCTATCTATTGATGAGACAACTATCTATTATTGATACATCAGAAAGAAATCCATATTATCCAATGGAGTCTACATTGTACGTGGACCTCCCAAGCACTTCTTGGGCCAGCTCAGTTCTGTTATCCAACGGTCCCAATGCACTGGGCTCATCTAGTGGAGGGAAAAGCAAAAAATATAGTTGTATTACGTTCATTCGCTGCCTCGATGCAATCCCTTCTATCCCCAGCATAGTCCCCCATATAAAGAAAGAGCACAGAACTGCAGCCCAACCTGTAGGTCCACTAACATAAAGAGAGGAGTTGAGCCTGAACTGGTAAAAATAGCTTCAGCAGATGAAAAGTCAGTGGGAGAAAAGGAATTTGCGACCTTGACTATTTTATTATCATTTCCATTCCCCTTACTGAAAATGTTTACCAAATTCATGACCTAAATAGTCTTCCATCCCACATTTTATATATGGCCTCTTTAACAGTAAAATTAAAAATATAATCATGACTCCCATTCTTTAGTAAATAGCAAAGGAAAAAGCTAGAGTTATAGCAACTGAAAAACAAGTTGTACTAAAAAACTTAGCAGGTCACAGGCTTAGTATCTCTGCGACTCAGCGTCAGCAATAAAAGTCTGTAGTCTCTTTCAAGGAGATATTCCACCCACGGCTCATCTAAATTCCACACAAGCACTATAGTGTGCAAAACGTTCATTAAACATCAAGTAAACAGCCCACTTCAACACATTTACTGTTCTTATTTTTTAGCAGATATTTAGGAACTTATCCAATGAAATTTTGCTTACACTTAGCCTAAACGGCATACGAAAAGAACTGAATGCACTAACTCAGTAGACTAAGAAAATCTACCTTGTAAACAAACTTAAAACAGCAAAAAATCTCGCCTACACTTCTGAGCATTTGGAATCCCAAAAAAATTTCTGGTGATACAATGTGAAATTCTAAAGTTTCTATATAGTATATATTTGCTAATAATCGTTCAAATCATCCTTCAGATTTTTGAAGTTGATGTTATTTGATATTAACAATTCAGGTAACTCAGACTGCCGTTGTCGATAAGCTAATTCAAGATAAACTTGAACATTAATAATTTTAGTTTATAGGCTGATTTTCATCAATCTCCTTCCAGGTCACTTGTCACCAAGAATCTTCTAACAAATAAAAATAAAGCTTGATGTTAAAAAGTTCAGAAAAGATATTAATACATTCCTATCTCCGATCCAATTTTTGATGAGAAGAAACTGAGGATGTACCCTACTCCAGATAAAAATGACAACACAAAATGCAAGGATTGTGAGAAAAAATATCATATTCCTTAACAGAAATTAGAATCTAAAGCATTTTAGAATTTAAACCACAAAAAAGAAGAAATAAAATGACAAAAAGGGGCTCTCTCACCTTGTTGGCAGCCATCATGATCAACTCAATAATTATGAAAGCGAAAAAGATGCAAAAACCAGCCAAATTTCAAGAAAATTTTCTTTGTTAAGAAAGAAAAACATAAAAAACACTGATTGGTTTCCAAGAAAACGCGAGGAAAAGTGAAATAGAAACCAGAAACCTTGAAGACCACTTCGCCAAAACAGAGCCTAAAAGCTCCATCAGTCACATAAGCAATAAAGCTTACTGAAATTTTGCATGAACAGCAAACATCTCAAATTTCGAACTTACACATTAAAAAAAGTCATAATTTGACAGTCCCTTAGACATTCTGCTTACTTTCCTCCATCTCCTGACAAACGAAACAAACACAGAAAAGCTAGTGCAAACAGCAACATTCCTTACCGTTCGTTGAAGACCACTAATTAAATGGTTAACTTTCAAGATATTAATATAGAATACTCTGTTTGATTTTCAAGATAACACAAGCAAAATAGAAAAAGCAAAATCTTCAAGCCCGCTTGACCTAAACAGCTTCACCAATCTCACTCAAGCAAAAAAGCTGCATTTTTCTTTTTTACCATAAAATCTCGAATTGCAAACCTTTACATTCAAATTCCTCCATTTTCTCACAAACAAAACTAAATAGAAATTAACCTTAACTCGATTCTTATCCTCACCGTTTGTTGAAGACCACTAATATAAATAGCCTCAGAACAAGTGGACTCCCCGGGACACAAAGCATTAGTAACAACATCAACAAGAACAGAAACAGTCATCTCCTCAGCAATCCAATGAAAGCAAAGCGGGAACAACAAGTGAACCAGCGGTCTTAACTCCATCAACCCCCCAACTATTTCCGGCCATTGCAGTCTACCCAGTGGGAAAAACTTAATCATCAGGATGTTGTTGTCGTTTAGATAATTAAAAAACCGGAGAAGAAGTTAATAAGTTACAAGACAAAGAACAAGGAGAGAAAGGAAGAATTGAATTTAAAGTTGGTTGTTTTATTAGTTCGGTTGTTGGTGAGAGAGAAGGTGGGATGAAAATGAATTTGACTGGTTGGTTGAGATTTCATCATAGAAATGGGAAAAGCGATAAAGCCGGAGTTCATGTGGAGAACTGTGTGGTTGAAGACAAGTGTGAGCGTTTAAGCGTGTAATAGCTTTTCATGCTTGTGTTTTGTTCTTGTTTTACTCCTACTGCCACCTTCTTCTCCAAGATGATGCCCTTTAACAATAATATTTTGGTTATTGGATTTGGTCACAGCTTATATTTCAAATGACGCCATAGTCAGGCTTGATGTCATCCATTAAATGTTGGCGGCAGCGACGGCAGTGGCTGGTCAAAGATGACCGCGCTTCCAGCAGCAATACAAAATAGTAATTTGAATTTTATTTCTATTTAGATATTTAATATAATAATTATTAAAATTAAAATAAATTGCTTTAGGTTTGCCGGCAAAAATGAAAAAAAGTGAAGACAGGGGCAAGAAAGGAATTTCATACACCTTCCTACCCAGATAAATGGAAAGTGAGCAAGGGACCCGCCCGTGCCCTTGAAAAGTCTTGCACGGGGCCAAACATAGAGACGAAGTAGTAATGAAACTAGACTTCCTCTTGTGCGTTTGACGTAAAATATAATTTGTCGGCTTCAGGAGAACGGCAGTTGGATGACTCTTACTAGAAAATTTTGGTGAGATCAAAGTGATGGGAGGTGGAGATGAGGTTTACAGAGAGCAAAGAGAAGGCAGATTCTTTCACTTAAAATATAATTCTTCACGAAACTTAAGGACTTTGTTGATTCAAGGACTTTGTTGATTCGGGGACTTTGTACAGCCTAGAAGTGCTATCTTGTTTTTATAATATTTTATATCAAGAACAACTAAAAAAATGATCACAAGTCATTTGAAGAGAATTTAGGGAATGTTTTTGTGGTGCTTTAAGAGATATTTATAAATTTTAGTGTCAAAGTTAGAGTTGCCCATGGGTTGCACTGGATTGAGGCCCATAAATTCTTGAATCTTTTTAATTGAGTCAAATTAAACTCTTTTAAGTTCAGGTCATGAACCCAATCTTTAATGTCGTGTTCTCATGCAATATAAATATGTTATATTAATATAAATATAGAAATATATTATATACATAAATATAAATATACTATATATTTATGTATTTTTAAATTAAAAATGAAAAAGACTACTATAATGAACCTGCTTTAAAACCCATAGTGCGATTCGCCAAGCACGTAGGCCTAACTTGACATGGAACTACCATAACCCAACCTTTTTAACACGACCAAAGGACATTTTCCCATCCATAGTTTGAGGCTGGGACAAATTCTCATCCGCTTAAGTTTAAAAGCCTGAACTCCCACCCATCACTTATTTTTTTATTATTATTTTATTAAAATTACTAAATTACCCTTTTAAAAATTAAAAATTTATAATAAAAATATAAAATAATTTTAAAATAATATAAAATATTAAAAAAAATTAAAAAAAATTTGGAAATTAAAAAA
>JAJEJH010002098.1:0-12003 GCA_026122585.1 Anacardium occidentale
AAAAAATATTATTAGCATAAATGTTTCAATGATTTCAGTTAGATTAAATAAATTTTTTTCAGTTTAATTAGTGTAAAATATAAAATGTACAATTAAAGAATCCATAAATCTATCATTCTCACCAAATCCTTTATTATAAAACTGAATTTAATGTATTAATAATATAAATGTTATTTTGAAAATTATAATCAAACAATTCATAAATAAGAAATACTTTAATTTATTCAAAAAACATAATATAAGAAAAGCAATTATTTGTAAATATGTTCTAACCTTTGTCAAACAGATTGTCGTTGAGGTTACTTTCCCAAATTCGAATAGACTCAAGAGAAGTCATTTTTTCAAACATTTGAAGAAAATTGTTTTGAATAACAGTACCACTGATGTCTAATCTTGTCAAATTCTTGAATGTAGGCAATTCTACACATAAAGATAAAAATATGTGTCAAGGAAATAGAAAAGATATTCCATAAACTAATTATATATATGAATGTGGTCACCCCAAAAGTTTATCAAGTATTTTTCATATTATTGTAGGTTCTAATAATAATTTCAAAATAATTGTGTTATAATCATAAATTAAATGTATTATAGATTAAAATAAATTTAAAATTTTAACAACTTATAGTTAAAATAATAAAAACTACCTAATATTTTATCTAATTGTTAAAATAGTTAAAAATTAATTTACCTTAATACCCTTGTTAGCGACTATTTTAACATGTCAACTTAAAAATAATTTCAGCTTAATTAATGTGAAATATAAAATGTACAATTAAAAAATCTATAAATCATTCTCATCAAATCCTTTACTATAAGACCAAATTCAATGTTTTTTATTTTATTTTGTTGAAAAGACCGAACAAGTTTTAACAAAGTTACTAAGTGTGAAAGCTAACATTCAAAATGTTAGCAAGTTTGGGAGTTGAATGAAACAGTGCATAAAAGGAAAAAGGTGGTGTAGTGTCCATTTGATTCATTTGTGGAACATTGTTTTCCAAAAAGGAATTGATTGGTCATTAACTAATATTGTAAGAAAGGACAAGTATTTACCTGATTTGCCTGTGAGATTACAATCATAAAGCGTCAAAGATTCAAGAGAATTGCGTGATCCATTCAATATCATAGGGAAGTTTTTTAGACTAATTCCACCCATTTGCATATCTTTCAAACTCTTGAACATAGGTAGAACTGAAAAAATAAACCATCTTATTTCTTATTAATTGGCAATTAATTACTTGATATCATTCCAATTTTTAATAAAATAATTAAATCAATATAGAAGAAGAGTGAAAAACTTACTAACCTTCATTTAAATTACAATCAAGCAATTGATAAATAATACTAGATAATAAATTAATGTATTAAAAAATTTGTATAAATAATTTGTTTATATAAGTAACAATATTCAAAATTAATATTTAAAAGTTTTCTATTTTAAGTTTATGCATAGGTCATAAATAAGAAATATTTTAATATTTAAAAAAAAACGTAATATGAGAAAAGTCAAGTATAAGACACCAAATTTCTGAAATTAAAAAAAATTATATATATGTATGTGTTTTCTTAAAAATCATTTATTTAAAATGTAATACAAAAAAAAGATCTTCCTTAGCAACTGCACTAGTAAGTACATATATACTACAATTGTAGAATTACATAAATTCATCACTAAACATGTAGGCTTTTTTCATATGTACTTAAAATTTCTGTCTGTTATATAATTATAAAAAGATACTGTATAATCAACAAATAATTTAATATTTTCCATACATTATAAATTTTTAAATTAATATTTACGATTTTATTTTATCCCAATAGTTTATAATTTTTAGATTTTGATTGAATTGCAAGCAAGAAGTTAATTAAACATGTAAAGGAGAAAGAGAAGTATAAACCTTGCTCAAGAAACCTATTTGTTAAACTAGTTTCAATCAACCATAAAGTCTGAAGGGAATTAAATGATCCATTGAGCATCCAAAAAAAGTTGTTGTCAATATGAGTGCTTTCAATGTCCAAGATTTTCAAATTTTTGAAACTTGGCAAATCTGCAAACATTAATAATCAAAATTAGTTATTTGGTGAATGTTATTATATATGTGAATGTTATTTTTAAATATGGGATTTTAAACTAGAAATTTTATTATTTATTAATATTATAAATGATAATATTAATGTTATTTTTAAAATTATAATAAAATAATAAATGTAATATAGCATAGAAATTTGAATAATTAATTTGCTTACGTAAATAACATCATTTAAAATTAATAATTAAAATTTTTTTCATTTTAAGTTTAGGCGTAAAGCATTTGATATGGTAATAGGAGCAATTTGATTTATTAATCAAGTTTATTCGTAAGTAATAATTTATGTTAAGGAGATTATTAATTGAGGACAACTTTTTTTGGAAACAATGTAAAAGACCCTAACTCATAAAACTTATATAAATGGAAACGTCATTTAACACCTAAATTTTGTTAGAATTAACCCTTTTGATGACATTTACTGAAACACCCTTGTCAATGACTATTTTAATTACGCATTTAACATTAAAATGTCTACTTGAAAATAATTTCTGTTGTTTTTAGTTTAATATGTGAAAAATATAATATGGTACATTTAGAAAATATCTAAATCAATTTTCAATTTATTCCTTTATTATAAATGAAAATTCAATTTTTTTCATTTATTTCTGTTAAAAGAACGAAACAATATTTACCAAAATAATTTAATTTTCTTATTTGTTGGGCAATATTAATGAACTTACCATGATTAGGAAGTCTTCCACTAATGTTACAATCCACGAGTTAAAATCTTCAAGGGATGACAATGAGCCCAATGTCTTTAAGAGATTGCTTGCATCATTAATACTCATAGTTTCAAGATAAAAGGAATATAACTTTCTTAAACCTTTGTTTCCTGCATATATGTTAAAAGATTCAAACACAACTATTTTCAATGTTTTCGCATAAAAAAAAAAAGTTCTTTAAATTCATTTGATTTAAGGCATAAGAATATATTTGTAATAAAAATACTACTTTAAAATCAAAAAGAGGAGAAATACCTTTTGAGAATACAATTTTGTTAATCTCATCTCTCCCCATGGATAATATCTCTAAGTTGCTCAAAGAGACCAATTCTGAGAATAGTTAAAATAAGAGTGAATTAAAATAATAAGTATCCAATATACAAATCCTTCAAACTACTTAAGAGAAAAAGAGAGAATATACGACACTTATAGGCATTCCTTATATTATTTAAAAATATTTCTATTAAAGATGAAAGACTATTATTTCTAATTTGTTTAATGATAAAAGTCTTTCTATTAGTTTAATTTTAAATTATATTTTCAAATTGGCCAATGACATTTTTTCAAATTGACAAAGCAAAAGAAATGTCATACATAAAATCTTGCTATCCATTTGAGAAATCAAAATTGAGAAGCAAACTTACCTTGTAGATCAAATGTTCCTTTCAATCCAATGTCAACAAGATATAATTCTTTTAATGAAGAGAGAGTAGACACATATGATACTATGCTATGATTGAAGGTGTTACCGCTTAAACTAAGATACTCCAAGTTGTTTAGCTTTGAAACTGGAAAATAGTCCAAATGTATGAATTGTAATTATAATAATAATAATAATAACAACACAACAACAACAGTTATATATATAATTAACAATTATATATGAAATGGAACAATACCATTAAAATGGTTTAGTTCTCTAAATTGATTATAAGCTAAACTTAAATTCTTGAGGGATGAAAGCTCGCTCAAACCAGATAAAACACGACTATCATTAAACACATTGCCACCGATGTAAAGACTCTCGAGATTATTCAAGTGTGATATCTTTTCAAAACCTGTAAAACAAATCTTGTTAATAAGCTAAATTTAATAAAGTAAAAACTGCATTCTTTAAAATTAATTTATTATAAGAATGGAAAGTAAAATACCTTCATTCTCAATACAACCGGCAATAAGATTGCTACTTAAATCAAGTGTTTCCAATTCTTGGAAGGGAGAAAACAAAGAAACATTTAGGTTCCACTCTCCTAGTTCCCATTTTCTTGTATCCGATAGATCAAGATCTATCACTCTGCCTGTTGCGTTGCTGCATTGAACACTAGTCCATTGACAACAATCTAATGAATTTCTATCTCCTTCAACCCAATCTTGAAGTTGGTAAGGACCATTAAAAGAATGCTTAAGTTGCAAGAGAGCGAATCTCTCTTGCTCCAAGCAACTCTCAATTCTCCATTTTCCAGATGAAATAAACATAAACATCAATATCAACCACACCCTCACACATTTTAACTCCATCTCTCAAGAGTAAGACACTAATCTCTTTGCTTTTGTGACTACCAAGAGATTGGCTTTGGGTATTTATAATATGGAGACATGTTGAATGTCTTTTTCAACTTATTTCCTTTTTTTATTTCCTCTTTCATGGTTGTTATATTTATTTTTTGTTTAATTTTATTTATGAGACCAAATAACACGGTTTTAAACTTGACTTATAAATATAAATTTTAGTATTATCTTTTTCGAAGTTCAAATTGAATAACATTGTTGGAAAACTAATGGTAACGAGTCATTAATGTCAGAGTCATGGTTTTCTTTTCCAATGGGCAAAAAAATCAATTAGTCAACACAAATGATTTAATTTGCCGTGTAAGAAGGGTTAGAATTATTTATGATATTAATATACTTGTTTAAAACTTGATGTACACGACAAGATTTTCTTTCCCCTGTATTGGTTTGTTTTTCATAAACTCAATGTATAAGACTTGCACATCTGGGCATTTTCTTCTAACTAAAATTATTGAAAAGACAAAAATAAACTCTCAAGCTAAATAACACTTTGCTCATAAAATTTTATTATATTTTTTACCTATAATTTATATTAAATTCAATTAAAATAATAAAAAAAATTTACAATTAATTGTTGTCAACAACATTCGGGCCTAGTGCATGTGATTCTACTTGAGAATCGCACCAATTTAGTGTGATTCAACTTACTATCTTTTTTTTTTTCCCTCTTCCATGGTCATTATATATTTTATTAATTTTTTATTAACAAAGAATAATAATACATTAATTAGATATTTGGTATCAATCATTTGGAAAACCTTACAATAACTTTAAGAAATATATCTTTAGTTCTGCTTATGCTTTTTCTGTGAACTTTGTAAAGAAAGCAATCAATTTTATGAAACCAAATATCACGATTTTAAACTTGACTTATTTATGCAACTTGAAGTTCAAGTTGGTATATTCACTTTCCACACTTCTATTAGCATTAATCAAACAACTATCTTAATCCCACATTTCCCACGGCGTTGAATAGTTAAACACAAGTAAGAGAGATTGAAAATGAGATTTTTAGGAATTACCTTTTCACATTATTTTTTTTTTATTATAAGAGTAAGGGTGAGAACAATTTTGTATTTTAACAACCTATAAATTAATTAAAAATATTAGTCTTCTTGACAAAGAAATGATTGAAACATCATGTGTCTTTCCATAGTTTATTTTTCCAATGGGGCAAAAAAGTCAATTAGTCAACACATTATTAAATATGCCTTTACAATTTGTACATTCACACAAAGAATAACACAAATCAATATAAATTCCACAGATTTTTTTCCAATAGGGTCAAGAAGTCAACACATAAATTATTCAAAGTAGGAGGAAGTCATGGAAGAATAGTTGGAAAAACCAATCATCACGGCTCAAATCCATTCCACAAAGAGCACAAGATTTTTATATTATTTTTTTATTTTTTTAATTATCTAAACTAAATAAAGATTAATAAAAATTATTCAAACTCTAAAATTAGACTAAAACATTCAAAATTGTGAGTTTATTGTTTATGATTAAATGGATAGGAATAAAATCGGATCAAATCCTTTTGTTACTTTAATTAACAAAATGATCAAGCGAAAATATTTTCACTCTTCTACCGATCTTACTCTAAAATCTCTTTCGATAAACCTATCCTAGCATCCTAATTAAATTTACCAAAACTATGAGTAAAATGTCGAATACTCCAACAAAGTATCAATAAGGAAGCTTGATGAAGATCCTGCCCAGACTCCTTTTAGCCTAATTCATAGCTGCCAAATCCAATGAAGAAGCATGTCCATTGCCCTAAACTAAAATCTGTGTTTTCAATAACGGTGGTAGACAAGAAGAACATTAAGACTCACATTGAAAGAGCACAAACTTTACATGATAGTCTCAACATTAAAAGCAGTATCAGTTTCTGTGTGGTTTGTTCAGAACTATGATGCTGCAAAGAACCCATTTGAGGAGGTCAGGGAAGAGACTGATAGCATAGAGGCACAAGTAGATGACATTTTTTTCTTTCTGAATTTTGATGGATTTGAATTATGTAAAATAGCAATCTAGGTGATAATTAATATGTGCTTCAGACATAGTTATGTTTGGAGGTCGAAACTTTTAAATGAATCGGATTTTGAACACTACAAATGAAATTCAAACAGATTCAACTGAAACCCAAACTTTAAAAAAATTAAAAAAAAAAGTGGGCCTGAAGTTGCATAAATCAAGCCTAGTTTATTAGGTTAAGTTTACAAGTCTGATTGTAAGCGTAGGAGGGCAAATAAAATTAGGTGGTGATGGTTGATGGCATGACGTTAAGCACAGCGACGTGTTGGGTCAGGCCAAGTGATCCAAAATTAGGCATAGTCCGTAATGTCATGGACCATATCATGCCAAAGCCTCATCAACCCTTTAAAAGATGGACTCCGCCTCATGACTAAGGTGTGGGATGTGACACTACAAAAAATTGTTTTTAACATTGAACCAAATCTAATAGTAAATAAAATTGGAGTAACATCAAAAAAATATAAGCGTCGGATTTATGTCAAATAAATTCGCATCAACAAAATTTCGATGTTAATTAACATCGAAATTTGTTTCAATACTAATTCGATTCTAATTAAAATAAAAAATATGTTCGATGCTAATTAACATTGAAATTTTGTATTAGATTAAATTTGGCATAATATTATAATCAAATTTGAATTGGATTAATATCAAAAAATTTTATCCATTATTAATTCAATGCTAATTTCTAATTAGCATTGGATTATGTGTGATACTAATTAAAATCAAATTATAGTTTGTTCTAATCCAATTTTAATTATATCAAATTATGTCCGATACTAATTAGAATTAGATTATAATTTAATTAGGCCAAAGGACTATTTCCCACCCATAGTTTGAGGCGGGGACAAAGTCCCACCCGCTTAAGTTTAAAAACCCAATCTCCCACCCATAACCCAATTTTTTTATTAAAAATAATAAGTGTACAGTAATAATCAGGGGCATTTTTGTCTTTTTAATATTAAAATTTTATAAATTAATAAAATAAATTTTATATAAATATAAAATTTTAAAAAAATTTTAAAAAAATATTTAAAAAATATTTAAATTTAAAAAATTGAAGTAGCCACCGCCACCGACACTGGCGGCGGTGACCGCCCATAATAGAACCAAGTGGCCATTTACGGCCACCTGGTTCCAGGGGAGGCCAGATCTGGCCTCCCCTTTTGGTGGAGGCGGCCAAATCGGCCGCCTCCGACAAAATTAGGCGTCGAAAACGGCCGTAAAGGGCCGGCCTTACACAGATTTCATTTTACACAGATTTCCAATGCAGTACACTAGAAGCAAAAATGGATCATTTTGATACAAGCACAAAAAATCATAAGAATTTGTACGTCCAGTGGCCATGAATTTCTACAAACTTTTGGAAGAATTTTATTAGAACATAGAAAATTAATTCTATGCTAATGATAAAACAGGAACAGCAATAAAAAAAATAAATAAATAAAGATATCAATATATATACCTAATGAAATAATTCAATGTCCTCACAATCTACATCACTAATTTGGCACAAGCATGAACAAACATATCAATCACAACCATCTTACAAGGAGGTTTCAATATCATATACTTTATTTGTCTACATTGTATACAGTACTAAAATCAAATTTTCTTTCTATCAAAGCCAATTGATATACCATGCCCCAGAAACAACCAGATGTACATCTGAGCAAGAAAGTGGCTGATGAAAAAAAAGAAAAATGCATCACACTGCTATATCAACTTCTCTACCATGATTCTCTCATTCAAAAGAGCTATACTATATACATAAAAAGTTTTCTTACCCAATTGCTGCTCCTGTTTCCATCCACTGGCCCTTGAGCTATTACTGGCTTTAACGTTGCGATTGTCCAAGTCGGATTACAATGCATGATATATCATCTTTACTCTTTCTTGCCAGTGCTTTGGTTGTTAGACGTTTAGCTGCCACTAGAGGGTCCTTAATGGGTTTGACAATATCCACTGCCTCTTGATTCTTCATAACCAGCCAGTTATTGTACTATAATTTCTGAATGACATTAAACATAGCACATGAAACAGCATCTTCATGCTTTTACATTCCTTAGGAGTATTTGATGCATTATTGATTATGAATAACATTCCTTAATTATGAATAACATTATTTGTCATATTGATGATAGAGTACTTGATGCATTATTGATTATGAATAACGTTCCTTAGGGGTCTCAAAATATTTTCAAAAGTAATATCAATTCCTCAAATCATCGTTATTTTAGATTAAACTTTTATGGGATCCAAAGCATCTAATATGCATAACTAATAAGAACTTTATTAACAGCAATTATTTAATAATATTGTAGCAAATAAAAATTAAAAATTTTGTGTGACAGATTTTTACTGTATCATGATAGATAGGATTTACTATTTTTGTTTAGTTATCCTCCCATACATAATGAGTTTAAGACCTATTATGGAGTGACTAAGGATTAAATTGTGAGGAGGCCGTGACATTGTAATATGGTGACTGCACGTGTTGGATTGTCTAATTCTCCACTTTGCACTTATAATTATGCAAAGTGGAATCACCACTTTGCCTAATTCTCCAATTATAGGTGGCTGACCCTGAATGGAATTTGACCAGTTTGGAGGAACATTCCACTGATATAGCCCTTCTCTAAGACGTCCTTGAAGAAGCACAATCCAAGAGTCCTTGTCCTCACAAAACAACAATCTGAAGTGAATTCAATTATTACATTATTATCATGTGTTAGGTTAGATATGCTTAGAAGATTTTTTGTTGTTTTGGAACACATAAAATATTTTTTAAGTGAATAGATCTATGAACAAGTTCTGAGGTGAAGGAAACTGAACCTCTGTGGGGGTAATTGGAAGACATCTCCATTTCCTACTTGCAGCTTTTGCTTCCCAGTGTAGTTAGTATTAATATCAAGCTGATTCAGTCCACACACCAGCTTAGGTCATTAACAGTAGAGGGATTAGCAACATAGGACTTGGGTTCGTTTACAGCAGTAACAGCGTTTCCAGCATAAGGAATTTGGTAAGTCTTTCCTGGAGAAAAGTTTTGAAAATTGATAGGCTCAAAGGACATAGCTTCACTGCTGCTAGCAGGTAATAGGTGATTGGAAAAATTTATGTTAGCAGATTGACCAGGTAATGGAAATGGTGGTTGACTAGGTGACTGAGGTTTTGGCATAAAACTAGAATAATTATTAGCCACAAAAGAGTTTTGTACATTGCCTGTAAAAGTGATATCAAACCTGTGATAACACTGCAAGGCAATATGCCCACTCTTTCCACAAACTTAACAGACAACCTTAAGTTTAACAAAGTTCCTTCCTCTACCTCTTCCTTAACCTGGCTAAAAATTTTCAGTCACAGCACCTCTTCCCATAATTTCAGCATTAGCATAATACACTCCTACTTCAGAACTACTTACTCTAGCACCAGAATGACCAGTTCTAGTAGAAAGATTTGCAGTACCTCCATGAATATCAAAATTATAACCTAGATTTCTAGTGACTCTCCGCTCGCACTCCTATAAAAGGAACTTAGTATCAGTTAAGTTAACACTGTCATCCCTAACATTCAGCCTAGACACAATATGCATAACAGTAGCATCAAATTCAGGTCCAACCCTATCTGTTATGAAATTAATCAACTCACTCTCACTAAAATTTTCTCCACTAGCTACCAAGGCATCATAAATTTCTTTCATTTGCTTAACATATTCATGCACACTAAGAGTTCCTTTCTTAAGAGTTTGTAAAGAGGACTTCAGTTGCATAACTTGAACTTTTGACTCAGCAATAAAGTAATTTTGTAAAGTAGTCCAAATTTCAGAAGCAGTGCAACATTTAGAAACACAACCTGATAGAAGCCTAATTACTAAAGTATATTATCGCGGGCCCAAGGAATTGGAGAGGAAAAACAGGCCATTGGCAATCCAAACAGAAGCTTCAAGAAGTGTAAACCCAGCTCATGAAGAGAATAGAGAGTGGTCCTTAGCAAACAAAAGGAGTGCATCAAAGGAAGGACAAGTGGCAGCTAGGGATAGGAGAGAAGAGGAAATTCTGTTAAACAATACAACATAAAAAGGGAGAGAAGGAGAGAGCTGAGCAGTTTTTCCCTTGTTATCAACTTTCTGCTATTTTTTATGAAATACTTTTGGTAAGGGTTTAGGCTAGGTTTAAGCCAACCCATATTTCAACATTGTATTACTGAGTTTGCTGTGCTTTTGGCTGAAAAGTTTTAATCTAAATAATGTATTAGTCATGGTTGGAGTTAATACATTGAGTGGTTATTTTCTTCTTTCTTTCTCTTCTGTTCACTGTTGGTTGCTCTTTACTGTGTTGCTTGGCTGAAGTTAAGCAGTGTAGCGTAGAGAATTCATTGTATTTTTGTTTGTATTGGGTAAGGGAATAACCATAAAACAGGGGAGATTCTGTCAAATTTTCCAAAAGAAGTGGCTACATTAGGCTAGCAGTTTCTAGGAGTAAAAGCATTTTGCGGCAGCCAAACCAGAAAACACATCTGCTCCCAGCAACAAAGGAACCAGAACTGATAGCTAAGCCAGAAATTTGTTTGCATTCAGCAGTGTACGAATCAGGTTCTTATCACAACCAAACATAGATTTAGACATAGAGGCTAGGAGAAAACACATAAGTAACCTATCATATCTTTTCCAGTTATAATATTCTAGATTGCACTGTAAAATTTTATTCATATTCACTTCATCTCTAAGCATAACAAAAGGAGATGGACATGAAACTAAACCTATAGCTGTGATCACCAAAACCGAGAAAACTACTTGTGATCACCAAAACCGATAATTGTTTTTGGTAAGTTTAGGACCATCAGCTGAAGACATGAAACTGGAAAAGGAGTTCCCTGACTCATTGTTTGGACACCGACAGATCCACCACTAGCACCTTTGAGAGTAGTATTCGACAACTCAAAGCACTGCAAGCAATTTCCCATAGACGTTAGTCGGAAAAAAGCTCTGATATCATGACAATTTAAAGATTTTAGAGTGAAATGGAGAGTATTTCAAACTATTATATTTCATAAGAATTTTATACATCAATTAGGTTTACAGGAAACGTTTATATACACACAGAATCTTATGTAAAAAGGAAAACAAAATTAATACCATCCATCAAATGAAAACAGAAAACCATGATAAAATACATCTCACCATTGATTGAAAACAGAAAGAGAAGAGCAGCCAACAACCTTGCTGTGTAGGAGAAGTGGAGGAAAACACATTATCAACAATGAGAAACAACCTAACGATCAAGGGTTTCTCTTGAACTCTAGTATTCCCAAGATGATAAACGACACTGTTGAGGCAAGCACAGCAAAGCGCACCGTTTTCATTTAACTACAGAAGAAACACTCATAATATATGGAAGAAAACCAACTATCTCACTAAACTTTAGACAAATGGCAAAATATAACAAAAGCAAAACCTATTTCCTAGTGAAAGCACAAAATACATGAATTGGTAGCAAGAGAGATAAAAGGCTATGAGTAGTCATACTCTAACGCGAAAAATATTACCAGAAAGAGTTGTTACAAAACAACCCTTTTTCTCAATC
>JAJEJH010002099.1:0-11937 GCA_026122585.1 Anacardium occidentale
GGGGATCTCTCTCACCCAATCTAGGGTTCACTGGAGCTGAGGGAAGAAGAAGAAGAAATAGGCAAATAAGCTGGGAGCTGCGCGAAACTGGAAAAATAAACAATATATCTGGCTAAGGCAAGACACACTGTCGTGTGTCATAGGCACACCACGATCGTGTGTGCAGTGGAAAATTTTATTTTCCACCCACCTTCGCGCATACACGGAATATTCTTCCCAGAATATCCATGTACAAGCCATAAGAGGCTTTCAAAAGACTCTTTTACTCTTGAACCCTCTCAAATTCTTTCCTAACAAGGAAATCTCTATTTTACCCTTGGATTCAGAACCTAAAAGACAGTTCTACCCTTGGGCTATTACAATTCTCCCCCTCTAATAAAAATTTCGTCCTCTGAATTACCTAAACAAATCAAGGAATCTATCTCTTATCTCAGCCTCAACTTTCCATGTAGCTTCTTCGATTCTTTGACTTCTTTACAGAACTTTAACTAGAAGAATCTCTCTGTTTCTAAGTCTCTTCACTCTGTAGTCTAAAATCTAAATTGAAACTTCTTGGTAACTCAAGTCATCTGATAAATCTAGATCTTGAACCTTTAACACATGAGACGGATCGCTCACATATTTCCTCAGCTGAGACACATGAAACACACTGTGGATTCTGTCCAAACTGGCTGGGAGGGCTAACCTGTAAGCAACTCTGCCTATTATCTCCAGAATCTCATAGGGTTCAATAAATCTTGGAGCCAACTTGCCTTTCTTACCAAATCTTAAGACACGTCTGTAGGGAGCAACTCTTAGAAACATGTAGTCTCCAATCTCAAACTCTATGTTCCTACACCTCAGATCTACATAGTTTTTCTAACGATCATGGGCCTGTTTAATTCGCTGTCTGATAACTTTAATCTGCTCAATCATCAACTGAGTCATCTCTGGCCCCACTGCTGATTCTAACGAATCTCTGTCACCAATGTCATCCCAATACAGTGGTGATTTACACCTTCTACCATACAAGGCTTTGAAAGGTGTCATCTGAATAGTCGACTGATAGCTGTTGTTGTAGGCGAACTCCATCAACGGTAGCAAATCAGCCCAACTAGTCTGAAAATCTATGCAACAGGCTCTCAACATGAAAATCTTTTGCGGGTGATAAGCTGAACTGAAATGAAGTCTGGTTCCCAATGCTCTCTGTAGACTACCCCAGAAAGTGGACAAAAATCTGGAATCTCTGTCTGATACTATGTCTCTAGGAACCCCATATAATCTGACCACCTCTCTGACATACAAATGACCCAACTGATCTATACTCATGCCCTCTCTGATCGGTAAGAAGTGATCAGACTTACTCAATCTATCTACTAAAACCTATATACTGTTGTACCCACGCTGTACTCTCGAAAGTCCCGAAATGAAAACCATGGAGATACTCTCCCATTTCCACTCAGGAATCCTCAATGGCTATAATAACCCAGAAGGTCTCTGATGCTCTGCTTTGACCTACTGACCAGTCAAACATCTGGCAACAAAATCTGAAATGTCTTTCTTCATACCAGACAACCAAAATCCTCTCTTAAGATCTTGATACATCTTGGTACTACCGGGATGAGCTGAATAAATTGTACTGTGAGCCTCTGACAAGATTCTCTGTCTCAAATCTGTGTCTTCTGGCACACAAACTCTATCTCTAAACCTTAGAATCTCGTCTCTGATCTCAAAGTCTGGCGTTGTGCCTTTAGAAACCCTCTGAATCATATTCTGAATCCACTTGTCTGACATCTGACCAACACTGATATCATCCAGTAGTATGGACACTATCTGAAGTCTGGAGAAACCAGCTGTCACTATCTCAATATCTTCTCTGGCAATCTCATGCTGCAACTGACTCTGTATTGAAATCATGGATAGAGCTACTCTCTTGCTCAAGGCATCAACTACTACATTAGCCTTACCCGAATGATAGCGAATCTCGCAATCATAATCTTTTACTAGCTCTAACCATCTTCTCTGTCTCATATTCAATTCTTTCTGGGTGAAGAAATACTTGAGACTGTGATGATCAGAATATATGCAGCATCTGACTCCATACAGGTAATGTCTCCAGATCTTCAAGGCAAACACTACTGCAACCAACTCTAAATCGTGCATAGGGTGTCTTAACTCATAATCCTTTAATTGCCTAGAGGCATAGGCAATTACCCTACCTTGCTGCATCAATATTGCTCCAATCCCCTGATGGGAAGCATCTGAATAAATCTCATAGTCGACACCCTCCTAAGGCAATGCCAACACTTAAGCGCTAGTCAATCTCTGCTTTAACTCTAAGAATCTCTCCTCGCATACGTCGATCTAAACGAAAGGAACCTCTCTCCGAGTCAAAGCTGTCAATGGCCTTGCTATGCTGGAAAAACCTTTTATAAATCTCTGGTAATATCCAGCCAAAAGAAGAAAACTCCTAACCTCCTTAGGTGTCCTTGGCCTCGGCCAACTCAAAATAACTTCTATCTTACTCGGATCCATTGAAATACCAGTTGCTGAGACTACATGCCCGAGAAATGCTACATTGCTCAACCAAAATTCACATTTGCTGAACTTGACATAAAGCTGACGATCTCTCAATCTCTGAAGAACAAACCTCAAATGTTCCTCATGCTCCTCTACACTCCTCGAGTAGACCAAGATGTCGTCGATAAATACAACAACAAATCTATCTAGACAGTCTTGAAAAACTCGGTTCATCAAATCCATAAATACTTCAGGAGCATTCGTCAATCCGAAAGGCATCACCACAAACTCATAGTGGTCATACCTCGTTCTGAAAGCCGTCTTGGGTACATCTCGCTCTACCACTCTTACTTGATGATACCCAGACCTCAAATCTATCTTGGAGAACACCGTAGCTCCACTTAACTGATCGAACAAGTCATCAATCCTGGGCAACGAATACTTGTTCTTCACTATTACCTTGTTCAACTCTCTGTAATCTATACACATTTTCAGGGAACCATCTTTCTTCTTTACAAATAAGATAGGAGCACCCCATGGCGAGAAACTTGGTCGGATAAATCTTTTATCAATCAGCTCTTGAAGCTGTTTCTTCAATTCTTGCAACTCTGCTGGAGCCATCCGATACGGAGCCTTAGAAATAGGAGTTGTACCAGGAAGTAACTCAATACAAAACTCCAGCTCTCTCTCAGGAGGTAACCCTGGCAAATCATCTAGAAACACATCAGAGAACTCCCTCACTACATGTACTTTCTCGATACTTGGCCTAACTACCTCTCTACAGACCACATTAGCCAAGTACCCTACACACCCTTTACTCAGGAGTCTCCTTGCCTGCAAATAAGAAATGAGCGGGGTCTATACTCTCCCCTCTCCAAACACAAACTGATCAGGGCCTAACTGCAATCTAACCTTTTTCCTTCTACAGTCTATCTCTGCCCCATAATTACTCAGAAAATCCATACCTAAGATCATGTCAAAATCGGCCAACTCCAACATGATCAAATCTATCCTCAATCTTCTACCCATAATCTCAATCTCCTGATCTGACAGTACCCCGTCACTAAAAACTATACCACCATATGACATCTCTATACAAATACTCTTATCTGCCACACTAGGGATTAACCCTAAACTTTCTACTACCTCTATACTTATGAAGCTATGTGTGACACCACAATCAATCAACACATAAATAGGAGTATTAAGAAAGAGCAACTGACCAGTAACTGCATGCGGCGTAGCCTTTGCTTGATCCCGTCTGACTGTAAAAACTTTAGCTCTACTTCTGCCCGAAGGACTATCACCTCCTCTAGGCACACTAGGACCACCTCTGTCTGCTCCAACACCTCTACCTGCTGGACTAGGAAAACCTCTAGTTGGAGGACCACCACCAATCACTGGGTACTCTGACACCCTATGACCAAGCTGTCTGCATCTGAAGCACACACTCTGCCCTGCTAGGCACTCACCCGAATGTCTCTTACTACAAGTCCAACATTGTGGTAGCTCTGTCTTCCACTTTCTCCCTTTGCCTGACTTCGTGGACTGCATGGGTCTCTTTCCTTTATCATTGCCTCTATCAGGAGCTCTATCTAGGACTCTCTCGGCAAGTCTATTAAACACACCTATCCTTTGAAGGTACACCTCTGATCTCAAAGCTCTCCCCAAGGCATCACTGAATCTCTGAGGAGGAGAAGATTCTGTCATACATCTCTGGCAATAGCTGGGTGCAAACCATACACAAATTTCTGTACCCTGGTGATCTCTGAAGCTGCCATACCTGGCACAAATCTCACCAACTGACTAAATCTGGTGGCATAATCTTTAACTGAGTTCGTACCCTGAGTCAACTCTATGAATTCTTGAGCTCTTGCATGCATCATATCTGCACTGCGGTACTCTTCATCAAACAGTCTTTTGAAATCATCCCAAGACAAACTGCTCACATCAACTGATGTCCTGACGAGGTTCTACCATACCCTCGCATCACCTCTAAGCATATACGTGGCATATCTGACTTTTTCTCTGTCTGTCATGGTAAACAACTCCATGGCACTCTCAACTGATTCAATCCAGTCTTCTACTACTGCAAGATCTCGGGAACCAGTTAATCTAGGTGGCTAATGGGCTCTTGGAAGATTGTAAATCGAATAAAGCCTTTCTGAACTGCCAGTACCGACTGTACCTGCCCTAAAACTCTGACCTTTCTGAAACTCATACTCTAGTGCCTGAAAACCCTCGGTTCACTAATCATAATAATCTTTACCTCGCCCCTAACGGGTTTCACCTCTGATAGGCTCTTAAGGCTCAATTCTTTCTGTAGGATACAATTCTTCTCTCATAACTTCTCTGACAATATCTCTGACGTCTTCTACTCTAAGGGATACTCTGGAGTGCTGGGACCGTCTAAGGTCACTAGTGCTCATAGGTCTAATAGAAGCACTACATTGTTCACTCATATCTCTAGGTAAATGGGATCTTCTGTCTAGAAAATCACAACACAGAGGATTAACATTAAAAATAAACTAAATTTACATTTAGATACTTACGCTGAGAGGAAGCAAGCGATAGCTATTGGGATATGCTAGCTCTCAGCTCATACAAATATAGAAAATCATGCATATGAAATTTATTTTCAGAAAAATACTTTTCAAAATCTGCTAGATGGCTCAAAGCAACGCTCTGATACCAAACACTGTAACGACCCCCGCCCTAGGTCACTATACGCTGCGGAAGTATACTGTATATCATAAGTAAAATATACCTGAGACAGGGACCTCTACAGTAAAAAGTGCTGCTGCTACTGTATAAAAAATTTTCCTTATAGAAGGAAACTGTAAATATAATTTACTGTAATAGTAAATTAAATGTAAGCGTAAAAACTCAGGCTACTCATGTATAAAAATATATTAGTCATACAATGTACTAGAGTATAATACACACATATACATGAGAAAAAGTAAAAGCATGCGAGCCAACATGTTGTCTGCTGTTGCCGAGCCATATCCCCAAAATCTCGCAGCTGTCTCGCTCCAGCCCAGCCCTCGCTACTCAATGACCTACAAAAAGGAAACAGGGAAGAAGGGGTGACTACGTGACTCGTCACGTAGGAGAATTGCTATGTTGTTTTCTTATTTTGATTCTCTTGATATACCGAAGTATATCCATTTTCTGTTTAATTCTTTACTGAATTTTGTTCTGTTCTGTTTTGTTACTGTTCTATTTCTCATGAGATACTTTACGTGACATGAAATGTATATGCTGATGTCATGTATATGTTAAATGCTATAAAACTTGCCTGTAGGCCTGATTTTCTGAAAAACTTTTTTCTCTAACACTTTCTGATAATAAAAACTGTGATCCGAAGATCCTGAATATATATATAGTATATGCTGAAATCTGTATCAGAAAGTATTGTATCTGAAAATATCTGTTATGGTGGCTAGACTGATGAATACAGGGATTCGACACTCTGGTCGTGTGAGTTTAAAAGCCTACTGAATCTACTGATGCACAACCAGCACTCTCTCTAACGAGTTTGGTCAGTGACCATGTCCTCTCTAATGGACGCTGGTTTCCCTCTCTATCAGGTGTGCGAACTCACAGACGCCCCCTCGTATCCACCCCTATCTGATATATGAAATCTCATATATGTATATCTGAAAATCATGCTGTTGGATCCTTGGATTCAATCTGAAATCATCTAATATGGCATGTCGTGCTCAATGCTGATAATCATGCATGATATGTTGTTTTATCATCTTATTACTAAGTTCTGTGTGCTTAGAATTGGCTTAGAGTGGCTTAGTTTCTCTTTCCATTTATTTTTCTGCTTTTCTTAAGTGCACGGGCGTTTGTCAAGGCACACGGGACCGTGTCCTTCTCGTGCGTCTCGGCGTGCTAGTTTCTAAAATATTTCATGAAAAACTTGGTTGGCCATACGGGCGTGTGGTGCGAACACATGGGTGTGCATTACTAGGCACATGGGCGCGTATTGCACTACACAGGCGTGTAGCTGCCTCACAACACTCCCGTGTCTTGCCTACACAGGCGTGTGAAATTGGGAATGGACACACGGGTGTATGCACTCAGGTACACGGACGTGTGTCTGGATTTTCACATGCACACGGGCAACATGCAAGGCTATGCTCCATGCAAAATTTAAGCCACACGACCGTGCATCAAGGACGCACGGGCGTGTGCTCAACCTAGATTCTGTAGAAAGTGTCTGGAAATCCAGAAATTCCCACACCAAACACTTCCACACTCCAAATCATCAAACATACACACTTTCTACTGCTGCTAGCATGCAAATACTCATCATATCAACAACTCAAACACGTCATATATCATACATAAAGCATATAACACATGTATGTAAACATATACACAGATAAGCATGGAAATGGCCACTCAATCATCCAATAACTCAACATTAAAGGCTCAAGCATGCTGAGAACAGCTCAAACAAGCACACAAAGTTTCTCATAAGCTGAAAACAGCAAAACATATTCTAAACTCAGTGAAAGAGGTAAGGAAAACGCTTACCTCGCGCCATAGAAGCTTCACCTCTTTCTTTAAAAGCTTCGAGATCTCTAATCTGGAACTGAACTGCTGGGGGATCTCTCTTACCCAATCTAGGGTTCACTGGAGCTGAGGGAAGAAGAAGAAGAAGTAGGCAAATAAGTTGGGAGCTACGCGAAACTGGAAAAATAAACAATATATCTGGCTAAAGCAAGGCACACGGTCGTGTGTGCAGTGGAAAATTTCATTTTCCACCCACCTTCACGCATACATGAAATATTCTTCCCAGAATACCCATGTGCAAGCCATAAAAGGCTTCCAAAAGACTCTTCTACGCCTAAACCCTCTCAAATTCTTTCCTAACAAGGAAATCTCTATTTTACCCTTGGATTCAGAACCTAAAAAGACAATTCTATCCTTGGGCTATTACAGATAAGCCATTCATCGTCGTCCCCCTGACGAGGAGGAGTTGATAATGAAGAGAAGAATGACATTATTTCCAAAAAAACCACATCTGTTGACACCAAGTATTTGCTGAGATTTGGAGAATAACACCTATAACCTTTTTTAAGACGAGAATATCCCAAAAATACACATTTCAAGGCTTTTGAATCCAACTTGGTAACAGAGGGTCGTACATCACGGACATAACAGGTGCTGCCAAATATGCGGGGCTCCACGGGAAACAGTGACTTGTGCAAAAAAAGGATATTATAAGGAATATCACCATCCAAGACTGTAGATGGCATGTGATTAATCATAAAACAAGCCATGGAGATAGTGTCAGCCTAGAACGACTTAGGGACGTTCGTTTGGAATAACAAAACCCAAGCAGTCTTAAGTAAATGTCTGTTCTTCCGTTCGGTAACTCCATTTTGAGATGGGGTATCAACACAGGAAGATTGGTGAAGAATACCATGTTGAGTCATGTAGGCCTGAAATATGTCTCACATATATTCTTTGGCATTATCACTTCTCAATGTGTGCACAGAAACATTAAATTGGGTTCAAATTTCAGCATAAAAAGCAGAGAAATGGTAAAACAGTTCAGTACAATTCTTCATAAAATAAATCCAAATCATGCGAGAAAAATCATCTACAAAAGTAATGAAATATCTGAATCCAGTTTTAGAAACAATAGGACATGGTCCCCAAACATCTAAATGACCAATTCAAAAGCAAATGTAGCTTGTTTATTAATTCTAGGACATAATGAACTATGATGGTGTTTCGCAAAGTGACATGAATCACACTCCAATGAAGAGACACTCCAATGAAGAGACATCATGAAACTGGGGGTAAAGTTTCTTCAGAAAAGGTAGAGAAGGATGTCCCAATCGACAATGTGCTTCAAAGGGAGAAGTGACACTAGAACATGTAATTGACAGGGGCACCCACGCATCAAGTATGTAGAGACCATTAGATACATGTCCTTTACCAAT
The DNA here is from genome assembly GCA_026122585.1 of Anacardium occidentale. Lineage (NCBI taxonomy): Eukaryota > Viridiplantae > Streptophyta > Magnoliopsida > Sapindales > Anacardiaceae > Anacardium > Anacardium occidentale. The sequence continues at coordinate 8,469 of JAJEJH010002099.1, forward strand.
AATCTGCTTTATCATAAGATCCTGAAACAAACAACGATCAGGAAAAAATAAGACACAATAATTAAGGGTTTTAGTAAGCTTACTGACGGAAATCAAATTGAAGGCAAGATTGGGTAGACTTAAGACAGATGACAAAGTAATAGAGGAAGTGGGTTTAACAATTCCAGACCCTACAATGTTATAGGTTGACCCATCAGCTAAGGTTACAGGAGAATTTTCCTTATGTGATTGAAAATTAGTAAGGGTATTAGGATTACATGTCTTGTGATCTGTGGCACCCAAATCAATGACCCATTTGTTTAAAGAGGAGATAAGACATGTTTTACCTGATTCTGTAAGAGCAATGACTGGATTAGACTCTTTCAAAGATTCTTGATACTGAGAGAACTTAGCATATTCATCAGCTGAGATGGTGATAGTATTCTCAGAAGATGAACTAGGAGCAGTAGTAGTAACATTAGAAGCCTGAGTCCTTTGATTGCGATTCTACAATTTCTTACAATATTGCTTCGTATGACCAGACTCCTTGTAGTAGAAGCAGACAATTTGGTTGGAATCATTATTAGTTCGACTATCTTTGTGTGTTCCCTTCTTCCCAACATCATTTCCTCATCCCTTGGCAATAAGAATAGTAGACTGCTGATTAGAGGGAGCAGTCTCTGTTCACAACACCCTACTAAATACTTCTTGGAGAGAAGTAATCTCTGCACTAGAAAGAATCTGAGATTTAGCAGTCTCGAATTCATAAGGAAGGCCAGCCAAAAAACTCATTATTGCTATCTGTTCCCTTTGAGCTTGTTATACTTTAATGTTAGTGCTAAATGGCAGAAGTACATTCAACTCCTCATATGTCTTCTTGAAGTCCATAAAATAAGCTGTGAATGATTTAGATTTTTTCTCGGCGCGATTGTAGGACACCCCAGATGGGTATTACTGTTCACTGCTTTATATAATATAATAATAAATAAATAAAGAAAATAAGGTCAATAATACCCAACCGAAATACCTAAACTGAACGGATATGTCACAGCGGAAAAACCTGTGGTGTAACTGTATACATACATATACATGGCCCAAATAAAAACTTGATTATATTAAAATATTCGTGGAAAGTGTGTGTGATAAAACATGTACATGAACATGCAAATAAAACTGTACAAGCATGCAAACCGAAGCATGCTACAATACAAAAGCAATTAAATCCTAGATGGCAGCCAACTCCTCCTCCCAGCCCTCAACATACTGACCTGCAAAAGAAAGGAAAGTAGTGTAACGATCCCCGCCCCAAGTTACTGTACGCTGCGGAAATATACTTTATATAATGAATAAAGTATACCTGAGACGGGAATCCCTACAGTAAAAAGTGTTGCTGTTGCTGCTGAAATAAAAATTCTTGTAAAAAGAAACTGTAAATATAATTTACTATAATAGTAAATTAAATGTAAGTGTGAAAACCTAGGCTAGTCATGTATAAACATATACTGGTCATATAGTGTACACTAATATGTAATACACACATATATACATGAGAAAATAAGAGCATGCGAGCCAACATGCTATCTACTACTGCCGAGCCATATCCTCAAAATCTCGTAGCTGTCTCACTCTAGCTCAGCCGCTCTCAACTCACTGACCTGCAAAAGGAAACAGGGAGTCACTCAGCAAGCGTTTCCAAACTCAAACACTCGCAGGTCAAAACAAACTGACTAACTGTTTTCTTGTTCTGATTCTATTGATATATCAAAGTATATCCATTTTCTGAATTATTCATTACTGAATTCTGTTCTGTTACTGTTCTGTTTCTCATAAGATGTTGTACATGACATGAAATGTATATACTGATGTCATGTATGCTGAAAAGCTATAAAACTTGCCCTTAGGCCTGATTTTCTGAAAAACTTTCTTTTCTGAAAACTTTTTATGATAATAAAATCTGTGATCCGAAGATCCTGAATATATACTTATAGTATATGTTGAAAATTGTATCAGAAAGTACTGTATCTGAAAATCTGCTATGCTGTCCAAACTGATGAATACAGGGATTTGACACCCTAGCCATGTGAGTTCAAGGTCCTACTGAATCTATTGATGCACAACCAGTACTCTCTCTAACGAGCTTGGTCAATGACCATGTCCTCTGTAGCGAATGTTGGTTTCCCTCTCTAGCGGGTGTGCGAACTCATAGGTGCCCCCTCGTATCCACCCCTATTTGATATATAAAAATTCATATATGTATATCTGAAAATTATGCTGTTGGATCCTTAGATCTAGTCTGAAAACTTTTGATATGGCATGTCGTGCTCAATGCTGATGATCATGCATGAGATGCTGATTTAGTATCTTATTACTGAGTTCTGTATGCTTAGGATTGGCTTAGAGTGGCTTAATTCTCTTTCTATTTCTTTGTCTGCTTTTTCTTAAGTGCACGGGCATGTGTTTTTGTGTGCACGGGCGTGTGTCAAGCCACACGGGACTGTGTGCTTCTCGTGTGTCTGGGCGTGCTAGCTTCTAGAATATTTTTTCATAAAAAATGGGTTGGCCACACGGGCGTATGGTGCAAACACACGAGCGTGCATAGCTGGGCACACGGGCGTGTATTGCACTGCACGGGTGTGTATTGCACTGCACGGGCGTGTAGCTGCCTCACAACACTCCTATGTCTTGCCTACATGGGCGTGTGGAATTGGGAATGAACACACGGGCGTGTGCACTCGGGTACAAAGGCATGTGTCTGGATTTTCATATGCACACGGGTAACATGCAAGGTCGTGTTCCATGCAGAATTGAGGCCACACGGGCGTGCATCCAAGGCACACGGGCGTGTGCTCAACCCAGTTTCTGCAGATTACGTTTGAAAACCCAGAAATTCCCACACCAAACACATCCACACTTCAATCCAACAACATACAAGTTCTCTGTTACTACTAGCATGCCAATATTCATCATATCATCATCTCAAACATGCCATTCATCATAAATAAAGCATATAATACATGTATATACACATATAAACATGGAAATGACCACTCAATCATCCAATCATGCATCATACCAAGCTCAAGCATGCTGATATTATCTCAAACAAGCACACATAAGGTTCTTATAAGCTGGAAACAGCAAACATGTTCTGAACACAGTGAAAGAGGTAAGGAAAACACTTACCTCGCGCCATAGAAGCTCGGGGGATCTCTCTCACCCAATCTAGGGTTCACTAGAGCAGAAGGAAAGCAACTGAAAATAAGCTGGGAACTAGAAAAATACGCGACTGAAAGAAAATAAAACAATATATCTAACTGAGGCAAGACACATAGTAGTGTGTCCTAGGCACACGGTCGTGTGTGCAGTGGAAAATTTCATTTTCCACGCACCTTCGCGCATTCAAGGAATATTCTTCCTAGAATACCCCCCAAACAAGCCATAAAAGGCTTCTAAAGGACTCTTTTACCCTTGAACCCTCTCAAACTCTTTC